>CAHIKZ030005588.1:985000-1105000 GCA_903632075.3 Acanthosepion pharaonis | reverse complement strand
TTAAGTGGCTTTTAACCCATCTAGTTTCTCTAAATTAATTAACCTTCTTAATTATTGGGTTGGTGCATAATTATCAGGCGTTTTGTAGGTGAGTTATTTGTTAATAAAAAATTCTGTTTTGTTTAATTTTTAATAAAAATATTATTTTATTTTCAGGTTATGAAAACACGTTTTGATAATCAGACGCCCCGGAATAATAATTTAAAAATGTTATTGTTGAATTTTTATGTTTCTTTTTGCCTAATAAATATTGTTTAAAACATGCTTGATAACTATGCACCAATCCTATAGTTCATTCACGACATTTATTTCCAGTAATTATTAAATTGCAATTAATGTTTCTCTCGTGTTATTCCCTGGTTGTATACCTTACAATCGAGACTTTAATTTCATTTAACTTTGTTCAGTCACCATTGTTGAATCCCATCCCCCCACACGTACTGTTCACTGGGAACATTTTCTCAGGACGCGCTGATTTATTTCGTTGGAGATTATTAAAGTTCTTGCAAGCCAACACATCTACAAATATAATAATAATAATGAAAATAATAACTGAACGCCACAGGGACAAGGAACTTAATCGAAAACTACCTATTTCATGGATTTAAGCATTGATACAGATCGCGTCATTGCGGTCATCTAAACAGATATGATTGTCGTTTAAAAAGAATCAAGAAAATGCACCCGAATTGACGTGGCTATTCACAGTCAAAGAAATTCAGAAACTTGACCAATAAACCTTCGGCTCGTGGAAAAATTGTCTTGCAAGACATCTTAGTCCGTTAAGCCAAAAAGGATGGGGACCGCTGGTCTATACTACTGAAGTTTACATTAAAAAAAAAAATGTAATAAAGCTTAGTGTCCCATCGCTTCAGAAGTCTGCGTTGGTCGGCAACGAAAATATTCTGCAAAGGTGCTGTGAGGTCGTACGACTTGATGGAGGAAACTCTTAATGCAAGATATCATGTGTCAAATGAAAACTGTGCAAAAGAGAATAATAATAATAATAATAATAATAATAATAATAATAATGTGGGAAATGATTTTAAAAACTCCTAGGTGTTAATAATTTAAAAGAAATATATATCTAAGAAAGTCAAATGAAATAGTGGAATATATCTCAGAGTTACATAAATGAATTAAATGCAATTCAGTCACACGGACACATATCCACCTAGATAGATAGCACATGTATACAATTATAAAGCAACGTAAATACGTGAGTGATCTCGTAACCTAAGTTAGAAATGTAAATACCTACACCCATAAACTCACATACATACATTTGCATATGCGCCCTGTGCAAATAAACAAATCACGCTAAAAACACGTATTTAAATCAGTGTCACAAATACGTACGAACGGGTCTAGTGTTCTACGTCATTTGATGAATGCTTTTGCTCTGAAGACGCTCTACAAGCTAACGAGCAAGTGACAAGCTTTTCCCGTTCAAGTTCCGAAATTTTGTAAAAATGCCCTCTACCTTCAAGTAAACAACAATCCTGACTACATTTCCCGTTATTATCTGAGAATTAGCAAACTTTTAATCATTTCCATCGAAGAAGGCAATAAAACAACTAAAACACAAGGGAGTTACTGATTGTTAGAGAATATGTAAAAGAAAAAAATATTAAAGAGAGAGGAATAAAGAAGTGCGTAGATAACGATTGACATTGCATTTAAATTTTTGAGGATCAAAGTTGGCTGCAAAGCATGAAGGTGGAAGAGAGTTCCACGGGCGAGAAGTGCGAGAATAGACACTGTTAGCAAAGAACTTACAGTTACATAGAGCCAATTTATTTGTAATACGATGTCTTTGTTCCTAATCTAGTACTGCGTTTAAATTCTAAGTCTAGATACCGTAGTGAAAAGCTCATCAGAACAATTACCATGAAAGTATTTATAGAAAAGGCACATAGAATCTACGTCACGTCGGTAGGAAAGAGGCTGAAGCCAAGAAGCGAGGTTAGGGTCAATAACATTACAGATTCTAATTTGAATTTTATCAAGAATCTCTAAATATATAACAGAATCACCAAAGCAGATGTGGCATCAATATTTAAAGCAAGGACGAATGGTAGACTTATAAATATATAATATAGATTCTGGCGAGAATCATTGGTGAATCATTTTTCATATCTGCTGATTTAGCTATTAATTCAATATACTCTTTCCATTTCATGTCAATTGAAAACGTTAGTCCCAGACGGCGTAATGAGTCACTGTCGTGAGCTTTTATAATCAGCCCCGTTGATAATAGGTAAAAAGGGTTCTCTCTGATGATTAAAAGAAATTAGTTTCATTTCTGAGGCATTAAAATTAACAAAACACTCCTTGCCTCTATTTAACAGCATATTTTAAGTCATTTTTATTTTTAGATCAGCTGCCGATCAAAATTACTATTAAGACAGGAGTAAATAGTTGTGTTATCAGTATCGATATCGAGTTGAAAACTGATGATATAATTTATAAAAATTAGGAACAACGTAGGTTCAAGTATAGAGTCCTGGAGAACACTTGCATTTATGTAAAAGATCTAAGAGAATTGCCATTCAAGACAACTTTCATTTCGCAATCTGATAATAAAGACTGAATCAAAACATTCGTCCAGAAATCCCATAACCTTGCAATTTGTGAAGAAGACAAGTGTCTTAAACTCTGTCAAATGCCTTCAACAACAGCCCACGATTCACCATTCTTATCTAAAGTTTGACAGACTCATTCTGCAACACCCGTAAATACATCAACCGTTGATCTAGAGAAACGAAAGCTATATTGCTTATCTGAAAGAAGACTCTGTAATGTGAGTTGCTAAACCAATTCAGAGTTAATTAGAGCCGCTAGTACTTTGCCAAAAATAGATAGAAGCCTAATAGACTGACAGAAGGATGAGATGGTTGGCCTGAGTTCTTAAAGACTTTAAAACAGAACAGAATTTCCAACAAGCCGAAAAACAGAAATTTACTGTAGAGTTTAGAGAGAACAGAAAATATATCAGGAACATATTTCGTAAAGACTATTGCAGGGATACGATCAAGTCCACATACTTTGAGAGGATACAATTTAGAAATGATAACAGAAATCACAGACGCAGTTATATGTATATCACTCAAAAGAGACTCAGTTCTATGTTGAAAGCCAAACAAACCTACTCCTGATGAGTCAAGAATAGAATTGGAAGCTAATTTACGAGCAAAACATTCTGCTTTATCAGTAAAATATGTTAAAACTGAGTGAAGAGATGAGGGAGAGAAGACTTAGTCCTATTTAACACACATTAACAGAGTTGTCAGATTCTATATGTTGTCTCATTGTATCAGCAAACAAAGAAGTTTTTGGAGGACGCGTTTACAATTATTTGAGCAGTCACAATTAGGCATCTGTTGTGATCGGTATTATCACGCCGTTACACAGGGAAAAATTGATTCCTATGGGCTATAGCGGCTAAACAGGCTGGTGTGAACCAAGGAGAAGATTGTGGTTTCATCTGATATTTGCATGAAGGTACAAAAGCATCACTACCGGCTTTAAACCAAGAAGAAACATGTCTGACATAATTCTCAATAGGAAGTTTAAAAATATCAATACAGGTGTTTCGAACGGAATTTCAATCAGTACGCTCGTAACAGAAAAAAGGTCTTGAGAATAGGAGGTTCCTTTCTAACAGACGGTACAAAAGATATCAATAAATGCTACAGTGTGGTTCAAATTGCCAAGATAACAGAGTTGCGATGCTGTACAAGAAACAGGAGATTCAGTAAATACAGAATTATTCATACTTGACTTAATATGACTACTTTTTGTGCACTTGATCTACTTAGACATAACTTTGTCTAATTTATGTTAACCAATCGTCTGAAGTACACTCTAATGTATCTTTGCGATAATCTGTCCTAAAGAAAAATGCCTTATGTAACATCTTGACAGGAATTCGGATTATTACACTTTTATAATCATTTTAGAAATTTTGATGGAAAATACAACCTAAATGGTTTTCAGTTCTCAGTAAATATGAATGCTATTTTTATCCAAAGATAGAATCACCAATATTATTGGTCCTGATCTGACTTCTCGGCTTCAGTCACTTTCCTACCGTAAAATGTGTCTTTTCTATAAATACTTTCATTTAAATATTCGGACGAGCTCTTCGGTATGGAATTGTACATATCGGGACTAATTAGGACTTTCATAGTGACAATGAGGTATTATTGTGAATGTAGTAAGAAAGGTAAGTAAGAATGTGTTGTTTCGGTGTTAGGAATATTGTGTTATGTTTGGGTCTGTGTTTGTGGCTAAGTTTAAATTTAAGACAGAAGAAGACCGTCCTTTTCCCTATTCCCCATTTTTGACCTTGTAACACATTTTCTGTATTTGAAGCGGAAATATATATCGCTCTTCTGTATGTTACCTAGACATTTTGAACTTAAGCGTTGTGCTAGACTGACATCGGAACCTCAACGATCTAAAGTCGAGCTGGCTACATGTAGCCGTAAATTCTATACCAAATAGTGTTCTCGTACTTCCCGTTTTTGGATATCCGTTCCAGCTCCATGCTTTGCATCTGCAAAAAGTTAAATGCACTTTCAATCACTATCTACTGTCCTCCTGATTACTCTTTCCTCTTCCCACTAATTATTAATGTTTATGTTCCTAATTCTTCCACACGATGTAACTTCTCGTGTTATAGTGACTTTACTGGCTTGCAGGAAGTGATATCGATTAAAAAAGTTCCAAATGTCTTCTGATAAAAACGTAAATCAAATCACGCAATGAACTATTTGGAGATGACGGGTAACATCATTGGCGGCTGAATCTTTCGGTGGCGACAAAGCCCAACGCCAAAGCAAAATCCAGATGCAATATCCGGATTTCTTGCTTCATAGTCGTCCTGTCAACGAAATTTAATATTATTTACTAATTCAGAATTGATTAAATCTAAACGTTGGTTTAGAAAAATCAAGTCTAAATCGACCAGTTGTTAATAAAATATATTTACATTTCTCTTTACGGCCAGGTGAAAAGACCAGGTGAAAAGAATGCTGAACTGTTACGTGACACACGTTGTCCTTTACGGCAGGGGATGTTAGACGATTTCCTCAAAGAAAAAAAACTCGAGGCGACAGATATGTGACTCTACAGGAGGATGCTAAGGATATCATGGACCGAGAGTGTAAGCAACGGGTCGAATAAAGGGAAAGAGAAACAAGGGAAAACAACTCGTGACATACCTGGCGGACTTAAGCAAGTTGTCTCGGGGAGATAGCAGAAGAAAGGAACTTGTTGAGAGGTGCAAGGGATAGAGAGGAGGTGGAGAGCCATGATCGCCTACGTCCTGAAAGGACATGGCACATAAAAAGAAAAAAAAGAACAGGAACGTTAGCATAGGCAGTCAACGGACGTCGTTTTCTTTGCTGAGAGAGAGAGAGAGAGAGAGAGAGAGAGAGAGAGAGAGAAATCGGTGTGAAAAAATAAGGGAAGTGATGATTATTTAGTTTTAGAGAAAAATCAAGCAAAAAGGACACCTATAATTAACACCAATAAGATTTGAAATTTCTAGGGCACATAATGAGAATAGATTCCTTAGAGAAGATGACACTTACAGGGCATATTGAAGGCAAGAGGAACAGAGGAAGTCAACACATAACCGGTCAAACGAACTTGTGTAAATAGCTCACAGAAAAGAATTTAGAAGAGATAGCAAAAAATATAAAATTAGTAAGAGCTACAAAAGACATTCCTGGAGAGCCATGATTGTTCAGCCCTCGGAAGGGACGCAACACATAGAATAATAATAATAATAATAATAATAATAATAATAATAATTTCATTTACCCTTTTTATTATATTATACTAGAAATAACCCAACATTTTTTACAGTTTTCCTATTTGAATTTTCTGATGAATCTTATTTCTTAAGGTAATGAGTGAATATACTCAAGGCGCGTTCATCAACAATAAAATATCCATAGAAATTCCCCTATCGCATCTTCAATATTTTAGCTTAAGATCTTTAACAAAATATTGCAATAACAAACATAAATATGAATGCTGGTCATTATTTTCAGAAGTAAGTGGGTAAAAATGAAAAGATTTGAAAATTGACAATATTTTGCATTTCACTGAAACAAAGGTTACACACTTCTATATTTTCTCTTCATTCATTCATTTTTCTTTCTTTCTTATATATGTTTTGTTTTTCCACGCGATCAAAACGAAATTGTTCATTCTAACCAAGGAAGTGAAAAAAAGAATTATAATTAAATAGTTATTATTATTTTTTTTTTTAAATACATGTTTTATTTATTTATTTATTATTGACATTATTTGTTCATTCATTTAGTCAGGATACAGCGCTTGTATATAAAAATGTGTCAATTGACGAGCTTATTTAAAAAAATATTTACCATTTGCTAACTTATTTATATATTTGACACGAATGACCGAGTTTTCTGTCCTTATTCATTTATTTATATTTAAACATTTTTAGAAGAATTTTTTTTAATTTTAAGGAGAGGCATTTTGAATCATAATGTGTATTTTTATTATTTACTCTGAATTGTCGATCATTTTCTATTGCGTAAAATTCAAATTATTTAACAACAGCAATAAAATAATACTAATAGCAGTAATAACAATAATAATAAGAGTAGTCTTATGTATATGATTATTATTTTCGATATATTACTTATTTTATTATTTATTACATTCTGTTATGTATAAATTAAAAAGTTGTTATTTTGATAATAATAATAATAATAATAATAATGTAAATCCCTGCAGATTGTAAAGTATGTTAGAAAATCTGCAGAAGTAGCAACAACAACAACAACAATAATAACAATAATAATAATTAACGACAGCCCTTTCAAGTTGATGACCAAAATAAGTTAGTTCATCTCCTTTGGCACCGTGTGGATTCGATCTTCTCACAGCTGAGGAGTTCAATCCAGAGAATGTAACTGCAGCGAGTTTTAAACGACTGCTTATTAAATCTGCACGTGGGATAGAGGAGCTGAAATATAATATCACCAGGGACGCGATGACACGGCATCGTTGGGTGAATAAGTCCCTAGACTGAATTCAGTGTCCAGGGTGGTGTGTCAGCCACTATCGACCCCACAAGATGGGATCAACGGTCTCGTATCCATGATCATGGTGAGCTATCATGTCGAAAGACATTGGCTGTGGTCTGACTTAGAGAGAGAGAGAGAGAGAGAGAGAGAGAGAGAGAGAGAGAGAGAGAGATGGGCGCCAACAGGTATTCTTCTATCAATACATAAATGAATACCTACAGAAAAATGTGAAGGGAACTGATTAGATGTCCATTTGAACACGGACCCTTTGTCCAAACGTGATCAGATGTCCCGTTGCATATAGGCCCAACGTTCAAACGTGGTCACGGGACAGATGATGATGATGGTGATGATAATGAATTTAAAAACATCCTTATTATACTTAAGTTAACTTATTACTTAAAAGTTGGTCATCTTAGAAGCTTAACTATTTTTAGACGAGCCTATTCAACTGGATAGACGCTGATGATAGATCAGTAGATAGAACCCAGCATTAAGGCCGAGTGCTACAACTTTTGTTAATTATGCGTAACTTTGATGGTGGCCTTCTGTCAGCTTAATATCTTATCATATTAGGAGATCTTGTTTTAGTGAAGTAGCCGATAGCGAAGTGCATAACTCAAGAAAAAGTAAATATATAAGGACAAAAGTGGAAACGTTTTCTCGACTGATACAAAGTATTTATGAATCACGTTAGACTATCGATAGCAACAACGATAAAGCCAGAAAATGCATATGTTTGAAATTTTATCTGAACCTGAAATAGACGCTTACGTTTACAAAAAATACAGGAATCATAAATTATTTTAGAACCTCTCAGAAGCGAACCTGCAAATGCGAAAATAACTTTTACATAAGTTTTGAAATACGTAAATAAAAACAGGTTCTTATACAGGTTGTTACAGCAAACAGGTCATTTACAGAACAAGAGACGTTTACCTGGACAAACTAATCTCCCATAACAGCCTCAGAGAAAGACATTATACATACATTATACAGCTCGTTTTTTACAATATTCATCCTGTACAAGGCGCAAGGTAGACATTTACAGAGTAAGAAACAGATTATGGGAATA
Source organism: Acanthosepion pharaonis (assembly GCA_903632075.3). Classification (NCBI taxonomy): domain Eukaryota; kingdom Metazoa; phylum Mollusca; class Cephalopoda; order Sepiida; family Sepiidae; genus Acanthosepion; species Acanthosepion pharaonis. The sequence goes on along the minus strand of CAHIKZ030005588.1, from coordinate 1,096,852 downwards.
TTTGTGGAAGATAACGGTTAACCATTGTGGGGCAAACTTTGTATATTTTTGTAGGCCCTTCCCTATCCATGAGTGTGGTACACTGTTCAACGCCTTTCTGTAGACCATCCGTGCTATTGATAAGTTTATTTTTCTTGTTTTCACCTCTTCCAATATTGTTTTGTTGATAATTATTTGGTCCTTGCACCCGTAACTTCCTCTTTTACATCCATTCTGTCCTGGTCGGAGTAGATTGTTTTTCTCAAGGAAGTTGAATGTTCTCTCGATTATGATAGAAGTGAGGATCTTGTACATTGTTGGTAGGCAGGTGATGGGCCTATAGTTCCTTGGAGTCTGTGTCTCTTCTGTTTTGAACTCCCCACGTGAGTTCTTTGGTGCTTTTTTCTGGGTGTATGATTATATCATTGTATGTCATGCTCATGCATTTGTATGCTCATGCATTTTTCTGGGTGTATGATTATATCATTGTATGCTCATGCAAGGTTGCTAAACAGAATTTTTTTTCCCCAAAAACTGACTATTCGGTTTATCATGAAACTTTTCAGTTTTAGGTTTTGAAGTTGGCAGCGGTTGTTTCAGTAATACTGATATCCGTCCATTTTTGCCCCTCTATATGTGTGTATTGTTCCTGTTGTTGCTTGCTCCATGTGTCTTTTTCATTGTGCATTTTGCAGTTTTCTCACACCTTGCACCAGAACTCCTCGACTTCCTGGATATTAGGTGGGTCGTATATCTCTATTTTATTTTCCCCAATTCTCGATATAGTATCTTGGTATCTTTCTTGGTGATCATGTTTTGCCAGAATATTCTATTTCTCTTTCATAACACCTGCTTCTATGTAACTTTATTTGAATTTGTTGTTTCTCTTTAACTTTTGATACGTTAGGCCGCCTATATATAATGATTAATTTCTGTCAGGTTTATTGGTCTTTCTATTTCAGCCCTTATTTTACTAATTGCTTGGTTAGCGATGTTGATGTTTTCCTTCACTTGACGCTTCTTTCTTACTTTTGAAATTGTTGGCTTTTCTTCGATATGCACTTCCTTTACATTCTCCCATTTATAACGGATGTTTTTGTCATCTGTTATACTCTCTCATATTTACCATTATATTCCTCTATTTGCTTGTACTTCAGAGGGATTATTAAAACTGATTTCTATTTGTTCTTATGCATGTTTCTCCTCTGGTTTGTTGGCATTTAACTCCTCGATGTTAACATTTAATCTATTTTTGATGCTTTCTCGGATGCTTTCGAGTTCTATGTCAGGTATTCTTTTTTTCCAATGGTGTCACGCCGGACATTAGCTAGTTTTTCAGCATCGATGTTTAGTCTGTTTGAAGGATGTTTTTCTCGCCAGATATTACAGGCGGCATTGGTCGTTGTCGGATTTTTCGTAGCAGTGTAAAATGCTGTCATGACTTCAATATACTCTTCCTTAGAGAATTTATTGTTCATTTTGTGGTATTATTTTATTATTATTATTAATAATAATAATAATAATAATAATAATAATAATATCTATTAACATGGTGTCCAACGATCATTCGGCAGCAAGTTTAGACTATTCTCGAAACGTTTAAATTCAGTGCAGTAAAGTTTTGTCCTAATGTTGGCTGTTTAAACACAAGTACAAATTTCAAATCATGCATTCTAAATGACGACGCTGTGTCGACAAAATTCCTTTAATAGCAAAGTCTACATGCGATGCTCAACTAAAATAGACGACATATGTCAAATACAATATTTTTTAACTGTTTTAAAAGTAAAACACACATACACTTTTAAAGATCATCATTATTACTACGCATGCAACACACACATACGCACACACGCACACACACACACACACACACATATATATATATATATATACAGATTCTTGTGTATATATGTTTGTATTCATATATATATATATATACTAATATATGTATATATATATATATATATATATATATATATATATATAGATAGATAGATAGATAGATAGATAGATAGATAGATAGATAATGCACGGATTTGTATTTCTAGACCAATAGCACGATTTAAATATGGTCGTAACACATACAAACACATACATACATATTATATATATATATATATATATATATATATATATATATATATATATATATATATATATATATATATGTGTTTATGTATATATATATATATATATATATATATGTTTATAAATATATATATATATATATATATATATATATATATATATATACAATGATGTATAGAAAATATGTGTTTGAACTCAGTATATGCACATATTTGAATTACTAAATCCACAGCACGATGTAAATACGGTCGTAATGCACACACACACACACAAATCTGCGTGTGCTGATATATATATATATATATATATATATATATATATATATATATATATATATATATATATACACACAACGAGAGATGGATAATGTGTGTTTGAACGAGGGTATATGCACGTATTCGAATTCCTAAACCCACTGCTCGATATATATAAGATGGTAATACACGCACATACACTCAAACATATACACATTCGCATTCATAAGAAACCATAGACATGCACTCACATATAAAAAATAGCACACATAAACAGGGACATATGTAAACACATATTTGTAACTCTTGCCGAACTCTTATAGTACAATGCGAGTAAATTGTTGATTGTTGTAGATTTGGTGTCACCGATTTCTGTGCTTTGTGTAAACAAGTTCAACTCCTGAGATTTCCCTCGCTGCCCAATCAACTTGACACATTAATGGCAATCGTTGCCTTGTTATTTTTTTTTATTTTTATTTTTTACTTTTTCATCTATGTACCGCGGAATAGCAAAAAGATTTTTTCTTGTGAGACACTGAGGACGACCGTTGTAAAAAAGCACATGTATTTGAAGTTCACCGAAAATGTCTGGTTTGGAATATTTACACAAAAAAAAAGAGCAAAAGGTTAGTAAGCGGGAGTGAATTTTCTAGATGATAAAGAAGAAAGATCGTTTAAAGGGTATGTGAAATGAAAGAAAGTGAAAGAGCAAGAGAAAGAGAGAGAAAATGAAATAAGAAAAAAAGAATGAATATGACCCAATAAAATAGAAGATTAAAGAAAGATAGTCAAAACTAATGGCAAATTATGAAAAAGAAAATAAATATTAATGGAGAAGAAAAAAGAACCGTAAAAAAAAACATCTAGTTCATAATCTTCCCTCATATTTTGAACAGGAGTAGTGGTTCATCCCTTATTTCCTGATACGGATTGGATTTCCGGTCCCTTGTAAAGTCTATTCCTCCTGAACTGTGTATTGTGTTTTATGAATTAATTCTTTTCCTCCTACTACAATAGGAGAAAATAAGCACGCCTATTGTCCGGTTCTTATTCCTCCACGATTTCTGAAACAGGAGTAGAGTTTTATCCCTTGTTTCCTGATAAGGATTGGGTTTCCGGTTCATTCCACGCCGTACTTCAACTATATACTTCTAACGTCTCCGCATGAACTCTGAAACCCTTTATCTTAATTGGCCCTTGGGACTGGTGTTGAGTGACCATTAGAAAAATAAAAATAAATAAATTAAAGATACTAGAATGAAAGAAACAGATTATCGGGGAAAATAAAGGGAAAAATTCAACAGAAAATAGAAGAGTTAAAAAGAGGCCATGTTGTGAAAAGATAAAATAATGTAAGTCAAATAAATAAAGAGAATAAAGAAATAAAACATCGGAGGAAAGATCGTTGGAAATAAAAAGATTGAAAGAAAACGATGAAAGTCTGAAGAAAGAATAAATGAAAAAGAAAGAAATAATAAATAATAGAAAAGAAACGAAAGAAAAGTACGAAAATAAATATTCACGAGGTTAGCTTAATTTGACACAAGTGACATGAACACAGTAATGATCGAAGCGATTTCAGTAATAATTATCCGTAAGAGATGCTTGATAAGTAATATTTTATTGTAAGACACCCCAAAAATTAAATATTATTGTAAGTAAGTACGCTTTACCAGAATGGATCAAAAAAGAAATATAGGCTATTTTCACCAGCTTCATTTTGCAGTCCAATGTGAAAGCAATTTTTTGATTCCACTTCTGCTTTTAGTCCGTTTTTCTACGAAAAATATTCAAAGACTTTTTTTTCTTCTTTGTTTACAGAACGTTATCTCACTTATAAAATATTCTAAAACAAATAAAAATCTGCAGATGTCAAATCTGGTCATTATGGGGAATAAGGAATCACCTCCGACCCTAAACGATTTTTTTTTCGGAGGGCAGTATTTTGCAGTGTCCCTTTACATTACCATGAAGAATAACATCAGGACAATAACAGTTTTTCTGTTGAACAAAGCACAACACTTTCGGTTTAATTTCTGAGTTTACCCAATCAGGTTACTGGTATAAAAATCCATGTATTTTTGCAGATTTCGAAATGAACGACACTTTCATATTCCATCAGACCTAAAGCGAAGACACCCGCAGATACAGTTCTGGTTTGGGTGTAGCAGCTTGGTTCGCATTCTGGGATAAACTCTGTCTTTTTTTATTTCTGTTGACGCGTAAACCCCATTTTGCATCATCTGAAAGATTATGGCCTTTCTGGTTAAAATAATGCTGCAGTTGCTGAAGCGTTGTGTTCGATTCTCATATATATGAAGAAACCAAAACAACTCTTTACAATTTTTCTTATTAAACTGCTAAATGCACTATAAACGACATGATATGTCAGCGAAAAGATGAGAAACTAATTCTAGACGCATTTACCTGCACTTTAGCTTTCATTCTTCTTTGGTCGGCCCAAACAATTCATAGCTGCGAAATACGTAATTTCTTTCCAAACATTCTAAAATATTGGTGATAAAAATTATTAAAATCTGCAAAACAAATTAATCAAAAATCTTTTTAACTCAAGAATTTTTTTTTCGATAGAACATAAAAAATGTCTTTCTTCTTAAAGTATCATTCAAGAATATGAAAATGTAAGTCCGCAGCCTGTATTTCAAACTAACTTTCACTGTTGTATATGGGAAAACGCATTATTCTAGCGAATGGAATAGACGAGCTTGTCAGAGTATTTTAATTTTGATTTTTCCCAACTTACCCACTATTATTCAACACTCATACCTAGGGTGGTCGGAAAAGTTCAAACCCTGACTATAAAGGAGTGATGCCAGATTTGTAAGATCTTGCATGTATTAATTTCAACTCTTCTTATTAATAACTACATAGATCCTTTTAAGGTAAACTGACATCTGACAGTTCAAAAACTTCAGAGTAACTAGTAGCGATTTCTTTTGAAGCTGGACAAAATTTGACATCGTTGTATTGGATAAAATCATCTGTAGAAAAAGGTTTTAGCCCCCAAGAACATTCATGCTTTCTAGGTTGCTACATTAGTTGATGAAGCTCTAACTTTATCAACAGAGCAAAAGTAGGCAACCGAAATATAAGAGTCGATGGCAGAGTTTTGAATATGACCTAATGTCTGGAAATCTTGAAACTGCCACCAGCGAAGAAAACCTTGATTGTATTCGCCACATTATAATGGATGAGAGGCGATCGATTATAAATCCAATAACCAATGCTATTAGAATTTTACGTTAGAGAGTTGTGAATATTTAGGGTAACAAACTTGACATGACAAAGGTTTTTTGCTCTCTGGGTGAACACTAGGCTGATCACATGACAGGAATATTTAATATTGGTAAATTATCTTTGGGGTTCACTTGCTTTCGCACAGCACTATTAAGGGTGACTTATAGGATTTCCGTCATCCATAGAACAAAAATAAATTAATTATACGTTACTTACAATACTTGAAAAACATAAATTAAGGCATATTTCATTAAGACATAGACAATATAAAGTAAACATTCCGCAGAAACATCTACGTTGTGAGATTAAATGCTAAACGCAATCGGCGGCCAGGTATGAACGGGAAATCTGTTCACATTCCCGTACCATACACCACCGGCGTTACTGAGTGTTGAGATGTTGTCAGTTTCCCGCGTGTCGGTGTATGAATCAAGACAAACACAGTTGTAGAGGAAAATACTGGTATATTCATAAAAGCAATTAACAATAGAGTGATTAGTAGAACGAAGGTTGGTTAGTACGAAACAATATCCAAAGTCTATAGTCCAACGGTATGTACCGGGTAAGCTTATCTGGACTGCTAACCCTGACTCTCTTTCTGACGCTCTGTCAGTCTCTCTCCAGAGCTGACTTATATAAGAGGGACCAGTCCATTACTAGTTAGAAGGTGGGTGCGCCCCAACACTGAGAATATCTAGCACAGCGTTTTACAAACTTTTTTATTGCGACCCAGAGAAAGAACCACATTTTACATTGCGACCCATTATGCTTACTTAGAATAAATCAAAGACAAACGCTATAAATAAATTTATTACTTTTAGTTATATAAAATTATTACTTGGAGTAAAACAAAGTTGAAGGAAATTCCAACGTAAATGTAAAGTAAATAATATTCGATTGATGTGCTTGTTTATCGATAAGCAGGTGATTCCAATTGGGAACACAGGAAGACAATGCTACACGCATATCAGGTGCTGTGGTGAACCTGTTTTTGGTGATGATTTATGATTGCTGTGCAACATTTAGAGTTGTTTATATTCTGCACTTTGGTCTCAGTTGCGTATTTTTTTCTTTCTTTTTTGTCGTGACCCATTTTATTTATTTCGCGACCCACTGAAGTGTCGGGACCCACAGTTTGAAAAGTCGAGCTAGTCTAGCGAATATGGGCTCTATACAATGCCAGGGCAGCATTCAATCAAAAAGGGGACATTTTAGACAGCTACTGTACAGAAGTAAAATATCACCGGAAAAACACATAAATAAAAATACGCGTACAATATTCCATACACTTGCAGTAGGGAATATTTTATACTAGAACTAACACAATACAAGGCTCGATTGCCGATCAAAGTAAAGGATAACTGAATGAGGTGCGTTATATGAATTTTGGAATTTATAAGGATAAAAAAAAATAAATAAAGATTGACTGTTGACTTATAATAATCAGGGAAATACTCACGCAGGAATTTGCTCCACAAAATAACAGTTCTTGTGAAATAATGTCTGAGTAAATTTTTCTTCTTAACTTTGGAACGTGGAGGTAGCCTGGCGTGTTGTAGCTCGAAATGTTTGAACTAGAGAAGCTAAAGATTCGAGCTCATGTGTATAGTTGTCATTGAAATGACAATAGAGTAGCGATATGTTTATAACGTTGCATATGTGGAAAAGAGGCTGCAGAGGTGAGAAAGTGTTCTCCCCACGAGATTGCGTAAACGATTTTGAACTCTATCAATGTTCGAAGTTGATGATTGTATATCTCCAGTTCAGATATGGCAGCAATATATCTTTGGTCTAATCTGAAGCTTGTAAATATAAAGCATGGCAGAATGCATCAGGTAATTCTTTGAGCGATAGAATAAGCTCACTTTTTTCAGCACCCTTATCAATGAATTTTATATACAATATAGGCCAAATGTTTGGAATCACACGCTGGATGTAATAATTAGTAAGTTTTATACCTTCTTTTGTTTAATTAATTCTTATTAAGCTAGGATACTGGAGCTATTTAAAGCTTTACTGCGAAACGTTCTATTTTGTTAAAGTGAGGTTAAATAATGCCTGGTCATCAGTAAAAGGATGAGCCCGAAATGCGATTTGTAGGTCGGAAACACTAGAAACAGATGCAGAAATCATAATATCTGGAAAGCGTCTTGACAGAGGACGGTAAGTGTGATACTGACATCCGTAGACGTATTGGGGTGGCCAAGGACATATTCCAAAAGCTGAGCAGAGTATTGCGAGGCAGCAGGATTTCTTTGGTAACAAAGAAAAGAATACTGAGCTGTTACGTGACATCTGTTCTTTACGACTGCGAATATTGAACGATTTCCTGAAAGATTTAGAAGCAACTCGAGGCGACGGAGATGTGTTTCTACAGAACGACGCTAAGGATATCATGGACCGAGTATGTGAGCAACGTTGAGGTCTTAGAGATGTTACAGACAAGTAGAAGGCTTATACCTAACATCAGAAAGTGACAACTGAAGTTTCTGGGACACATAATGAGGAAGGATGGCCTGGAGAATCTGATACTTACGGGTCAAATAGAGGGAAAGAGAGACAAGGGAAAGCAGTACGTTACTTACCTGACGAGCTTGAGCAGGTAGATGACAGAACGTGGTCTGGGGGAGGAAAGAGAGGGAAGGAGCTTGCTGACAGCTGCAAAGAATAGAGGGAGGTGGAGAGCCGTGATCGCCTAAGTCCTGAAAGGGCATGGCACATAAAAAGAAGAAAAATGAAATTTAAAACCTGCCAGCCCTAAGATTAATCAACAAAGTAGATTAGACTAAAGGATCTAAAATGTTAAGGAGACCTAATGTAGTAATTGGTTAATTTCGTTTTTATTGATACTTTTATTATTGTCCATAAATTACTTCAGGAAGAGAATGTTTCACTGATACGAAATGATTTAGTAAATTAGTTTTGAAAAAGGCACGAAAATTTCAGTTTTAAGCGATTCTTAATAATCCTTAAGGTGGTCCCAAATGTTCGAGCTATAGTGCACGTGTTCCATTTGCGATATTGAAGCGTTCAAAGCATGGAGGTTGGTTGAGAATAAAAGCATACATATTGGGTAGTGAACACTGTATGGTGATGATTAAAGAATATTGGTTTACGAGTACAAAATAAGTGTAGCATAAAAATGATATAAAAAAAGGAACACTAAAAAAATGTAATCCGCGGAAAAGCTTTGGAATAATATAATATGTGAAATGAAGTCTAAATAGTTCAGAGAGAATTGATCGAAATTAAAGACGATGTAAGGAAGAAGTATATAGACACTTTGTGATTCATGAAATCAACGGGTCACCGTAGATATCGATAACATAATTTCACTGATCTAAACAGAAATCCCTGATGTAAGATTAAAAAAATATGGCATGTAGATTTATGAAACGAACTGTCGTGTTTAAGAATATTCAAACAAGAACATGACTGCATATTTTGATCACATCAATTATACAGTTAATTTGACTAAATAAACAGGAATCAGGCTTGACCTTCAAAGCATTCAAATTAAAAGAAAAGAAAATAGAAAAAGTCTATCAGATTGTTTTTAGACTAAAATTATCATTAAAACCGTAAATATTCAAATGAGCACGACCATGGGATTTTAAAATATCTTTAAATCAGTTAATGAAAACAGCTAATCACCAGAATAATATTTCACTTTCAAATATACAGTGGAAGCCTAAAGACACGTATAATAAAAGGATAATTAATAAACAGGTTTCGCAGACAGTATAGTGATTTCGATTCTCACAGATGTTTCAGGGTTATGATTTTCTGCTAGTGTAAGCTTTAGATTGCTATTCTTTGAGAGAAGGAAAATTAAAGAGTACAAAAGACATTTCTGAAAATGGTATTTTAAAAACTTAAATACTGCAAATTCTAGAAAACGTATTTCGCCTGAAACTTAAAATAAAGACCAGGTTGCTATATTTCGTAATTATAGTCTCTATTTTCGATGGCTTATATCGAAAGCTTTTCTTAGATATATCTCCGATAATACACTTTAACTGGATAAATATATTGCATTGATGCACCCCACAAGCACATATACACATACAGTAACGCAATTCACTAACCTTCTACCTTGAGTCTGTCTTGGGCTTGTATTCGGTGAACAATAAACATACCCACGCAAACAAACCAATGCACACATATGACACATTTCTGAACGTACATTCAGAGTTTAATAGTGGAAATAATTTTCTAAGTAACTTTTCACAGATGGAAATATTAGTCCCGACGCTATCAACTTATGATCGTTACCCTTAAAAAGAAATCTGTTCATTTTTTATTTTATTTTGAAGCCTGGGAAGGTGGGAGAAAAAGATGATAATATCATTGATAACAAAGGAATTTGTATTGAAATAAGCCAGAATTAAATTCATGGAAAACGAATTAAAAAATATTTTTAACAATCTGCGTCAGATGTTTGGTTTTTCAAGTAAATAAAAAATATTGTTTACATAGACTCATTCATTTATTGGCATTTATTTAATAGTTTATATTGTTGAATGTATTAACTTTGCATTATCAGTTTGCTTAAAAATAAACAACACTAAACATCATTATGAAAAATGGAAGACATTGGTCAGCAAAAGAATAAAATGTCTCCCAATGTCGACATTTTCTGATATGACAAGAAACTGAAGATCCGTATCATAAATTTCTAAAAATCAATTTAGTATAACATAAATAATCTTTGAGATATCTTCTACTAGAATTTATAAATTTTGATATTTGAGATACTCCTCATCATATATAACATCATTGCGAGATGAAAAACCTAAAGAATTCCCTTTCAACTTTTCGGATTATAATACCCCATCACCAATATGCCAATTACCAATATTTTAATGTCATCAATCTCTATTCCATACTTAGATTTAGATTTTAAAATAGCTACCCTATCTTATAATGGCGCTTTAGCTATTGTTCTGGAGGTACAGCATCGAAAAATTTGACTCCCTCGTTGTAAATGACATGCATATATTCAGACATTTATAAGTCTACTATTTGTTCATTATTCGATATTGCTTCCACATACGGTCTTGTACTTCTGCTATGTATCAAGAAATTCTTGATACAATTCAAAGAAAAATCTTCAATGTTAACGGCTCTGACCTGGCATCTCAGCTTCAGTGAACGCCGTAACGTAGCTTCTGCGTGCTTTTTCAATAAATATTTTCACGGTAATTTTTATTCTGAGTCTCCCTGCATTGACGATACGAATTCAGGCTTAGTACTAGATTGGCAGATTGGTCTAATCAACTTAAAGGTGAAATTCTACATGAAACCGTAAGTTCTATAATGACAGTTTCTTCTCTCGCACTTCTCTCTTGTGGAACTCTCTTCTGGCTTTTTGCCCTCCAGTCAACATTGATCTTCAAAAATTTAAATAAATCGTTATTTTCAGTCTCTTTGAATCTTTTTCCTTTATGACCTCTATCTATAATAAGGAGGCTAATACCCTTATGAAAGGTACGGATCCTCGTATTCTTCCCCCAGCTATGGACAAATAGCAGGAAAGATCGGGTTCTATAGCCTTGGATGGTAACTGATCTCCCGCAGAAAGAAATGACAACCTACTGCAAGACAAAATTTGCCTCATAGTCATGTGTCGAAAGATACATGATCGCCTAAGCGTGTATCACGCATGACACATAACTGATTCATAATAATGTTTTCTCTTAGATGTATTTTCACTCAGTAACCCCTTGCGTTTTAGTGACGTTATCGCTTTCCTTGGAGTGAAATGAATAAAAAAAAATGAATAGTTGAAATGATTACTGCTTTATGACTTGGGATGTTTTTCTTAGACAACTTTAAAGCAGCGTAAATATTGCTATTGAAGTAGTTTATGAAGTCACACTAATATATATTTACCTATATATATATATATATATATATATGTGTGTGTGTGTGTGTGTGTGTGTGTGTATGTATGTATGTGTGTGTGCTCGATTCCATTTAAAAATGGATTATTAAATGAAGCCATTTTATGTTTATTTTAATTTTTTTCTTTTGAAAATTTCTTTTAAAAAGACTTCACTGTAGCCTTGATATAAAAGTGACTTTACATTTTATGCCCAGAACAATATAGCTTAAGATGTTAATTAGTATGTTCGTAAAGGAATTATACATTTAATCGTTATTAATTATTAGTCAACCTTCTTCGTCTATGTGCGTTGGCCATTTAGGACATTGGCCATCATGGCTCTTCACAATTTCCTGTCCTTTGTCGGTCTTAACAACTTGTGTCTTTTCGCCATCTCTATCAAGCCCTGCTCCGCCATCCATTCACTCAAGCTCACCTAATCGGTTGTGTTTTCCTTTCCTCTGGCTCACTTACTTTTACTCTGACCAGCGAGTATCAAATTTTCAAAACCCACTTTCCTCATTATGCACCTAAGCAATTTCAGTTTATGTATATATAGTTAGTTAGTTAAACCTAGAGAGACAAACAAACATACCAAGGTTTCACCTAAGCGGATCGTCAGGGTAGGCTGATTAAAAAGGTGAAAAAGGAACGTTCTTTTTCACCTTTTTAGCTAGCTTTCCCTGACGATCCGCTTAGGTGAAACCTTGGTAGGTTTGTCTGACTCTCTAGGTTTAACTAGGTCTGCTCTACTTACCGTATTGATCACGGTATTTAGTTATTTTGCGTACTCGTATCGGGTTTTTTTTATTTGGGCTTTGAACTTGCATGCTGGACGATTATTTTGGGCTAACGTACATGTTCTTGGTTCTTTCTTTTTTTTTTTTATACCTTTTTTCCCTTTGGTATTGGTTTGATTATTTGCAAATCAAGACACCGAATATAATAATAATAATAATTATATATGTAAGACAGTATGATATTGTCAATGGTTCAGTCAAATGGAGCTTTATTATTCTTTAGATTTTTATGGGTTTCTCATCCCTAGGTTCGTTATTGTTTACGTTTAAATACAGACTGTGTAATGATCGGATATGTATTGGTGTATTTCATATTACTGCGGACATCTTTATTTTAGTGTGCTCAGGGGTGAAATACCTTATTTGATTCTGCTATGTTTTTTTTTAATCGCTATCACATCATGCAAAACAGTGAAACCACTATGATACGACAGGTTACAGGATGTGGAAGAATTAGGAACATATGCATTAATAATAAGAGGAAAAAGGAAACAAATAATCAAGAGGGCAGTAGATAGCGATTGACATTGCCTTGGTCAAGATTTAAGGACATTAGTTTCTACTCACGTTTTTATTTTAAGAAATTTTATGTTACACCAAGGCGTTGTTCATGCTTTATGTTGAGTGGTGTTGTCAATTTTGTTACAAGTTCAAATTCAAATTAGAGATTATATACTCTATTTATAGAGTAAAAAGAGGAAAATTGTAATGGATTCTTTAACTTTTATCCGAATGGATACCAAGATAATAATACTGCGAAATAATAATTCAAGCTTTATCAAATCTTGAACTAAATATACTGACGGATGATAAATCTGTTTCTAAAATTACTGGACATTATTAAAAATATCATAAGATTAGTTGATAATTTTCTTTATTACGCAATTTCAGTTTTTATTTTTGAACTTTTTTCTTTTACTGCTACATTTTCATCTTTTCTATCTGAGTTGATATTTAAACTGCTAACATCTTGTGCATTCTTTCAACAAGATTAATTTCAACGAGACATTTACAGTAAAGCGATAGTTAGCTAGTATCAGTGACTAAACACCAATGGCTATATATCAGGAATATATATGCTAAACTTTGATAAGTTTGGCACAAGGCCAAATTAATCTGATATCAAATAATAAAAAAAAATAATCATACGATAGAAATGGTTCGCGATACGAACTTAAGGATAATGGTACTACAATAGGTACCTAAATTAAATATATTTCATGCTATGTTTATCCCATAATAACTGTTACATTTGCTACCCATTTCATACACTTACTGCCACTACCCTGGGCCAGATTACCACAGAAGATAAATGATACCGTGGTGATGTGGATTCGGAAGGAAAACTTCAAGAAGTCATAAACAATGCAGCAAGGGAAAGCGAGAAGAAAAGATAAACTATTGACTATAAGAAAATAAGAGAATGGTCATCAGCAAGAGAGACAGCCAAAGTCGTGTGCTGCTTTGAAATGTCGATATGAGAATCAAGCAGACAGAAACATTTAGTCTTCTGGGTAGTATAGTAAGAAATGACGGAAAAGGTACAATGGAATGAAGAAAGATAACTTCCGGAAACTAAGTCAAGTATTCCAAATCCAAACCCAGGGATTTCTCACACCTGTTGGAAAAAAACATTCCTTAGTTGACCTCCACAACTTCCTGTCTCTGGACATACTGGGCCATTAGGGGGCTGAGGTAATTAGGTCAAGTCTTCAGACGGGTAGCCGGACTCACTACGCGAATTGTGGGTTGGCGAGGCTATTTATCCCAGAGTTACGACGGATGGCCGTTGACTCTGAGGAGTTGTTAATCTGCCCTTTAACGGCTCATTTTTTGCGCTGCTGGTGTTCCACTCTGTTTTGCCGAGGAAGTCAGTTTAATAGCCGACCACTTGCCTATGAAGTAGGCTGTAATATATTAAGAGATAGAACATCAACGTTAGAAACAAAGGAAAGCGTACTGTCAAAGATAATCTTATATATATATATATCCTCCTGTTTTATAGTGAATGCTGGACAGTATCCTCACTGATGAAAAACAGATTCGAAATAATCAAGATGTCGTTACACAGACTAATGCTGAAATTACCATGAGCAGAATACGTGAGCAACTAGGTGGTATTAAGATTTACTATTTAATACCTATAGGACTTGAAGGAGTATTAGAGTGATAAAGCAGGTATCTTACGTAATGAATTGTGACAATGGGTCGAAACGCGGGACAAAGGTAAATGGTAAAGCGTGCGATGTTCATAGCTACAAAGGACAGAAAATTGGAAAAGAGTCGTGATTGCCCACGTCCTGAAGGGATGCGGCATAAAATGATGATGAGGGGGAGACCGCATTTACAAAGTGGGGTGAATGATGACGTTTGAACTCGTTCCATTAGCATTCGGTGGATGCTGCTGCCAACTTACGTTAGTAATTCTTTTATACTTATGTTCACTTAGTACAAAGCCTAAAAGCCACTCAAAGTAGAGGGTTACTGTGTGGTGTTGTATGAGCAAAGAAAAGGTAAGAATTGATGTTCATGTGATTATGCAGGAAAGATAGTGGGTAACACTATACTTGAAGAGGTCATGATTTTAGTGATTTGGAAAACATCCTGATAGAAGTCTGTTCCACAAAGAAATTCTTGTGAAGAAGCTGACTTAATTCTTACTAAAAGAATACAAAAGGAATAATGATTATTTATCCTTGTGTAAGTGGCATGGTGTGTAAGAATTGCAAAGGTCAGGGTTGGTGGGTCCAAGGAGTGTAGCTTGTCAAAACACACGACATGAAAGTGGCGATAGAGTAGAGTAGAGGGAGCCTCGTAACGTTTTATCAGTGAGAAAATTTAGGAAATATTTTATCGCTAACAAGGCTGCGTGGACGCTTTTAAAATCAATGGCAGCAACACTGTTGTGCCTTTTTTAAATATAGATTATAGCATAGGGAATGAGATACTTACTGGAGCGCTAAAATGTACCGATCATTTTCCCACCATCTTTAGCAATAGATCGTATATATTTTCAATATATTTTGGAATGGGATTGAGTCCCAAAAGACGTTCAAGGTTAAGAGCCTCCTTGAGAGAACCCCTATTTATTATGATAGACGAAAGTTATTATCATGTAACTGATGCTGATATTCTATTTTAGCACTTATAAAAAAAGGCATCTGAAATTCCTTGGTCAATTAATGATGAAAGAGGGATTGGAAAACTAAACTATCACCAGGTATATTAAATGCAAGAGAGATAGTGGAAGGAGGCGAACCACAGCCACTTGATGAGCTTGTGTGAATGGGCAGTGGAACATGTGGGACGGGAGCCTTTACAAAGAGAGAAAATGTTCTAAGAACTACAAGGCATAGGAAGTCGTGGAAAGCCATAATCACCTCGCTATTTTATTGGAAAGTGCTCAGACGACCTACATTCATTAATTCCACCAGTTTTAACCTTCAAAGCTAAGACTCGCCATATAAGTTCCACTCGAGCAGTTTCTTGCCGCGATCAACTTGCTCTGTGGAAGCGACTCCTGTTTTCCCGATCACTACAATCTTAACCTGTTCAAATCTAGTGTTAACCGCTATTCTCCCCACATATCCATATAAATTGTACTTCTTCCTTTGTAACCATCCGTGCTTTGAACAGGGTGAACATCACTGTAAAATTGTCTTGAAATGACTGGGCTGATAGAAGAATCAGAAATACTGGGATGATGACAATGTACATTAGCTGATGTTGTTGAAAAGCTACTTTAGCACGTGAATATTGCTGACACGCTCCCCCTTTTTTTTTACTGTTGTCTCGTTAACTTAACACTTAGATAATGGTGCTGCCAGTTGACCTTAGCACTCTGTTTATGCTGCTGCCACACTACCTCAAGATTATTTGCTGCCAAGCTAGATTAAGTTTTTTTGCCGGATACTAGTATATTTGGGTAGAAATGTTGGTTACCATTATGCTGTAGGAATCAACAGTTTGGATACTAAATATTAATGGGCTTCGGAAACATTTATCCCGCAAAGAATATTGCTGAACTCACTGTGAGTCGAGGTAAAAATAAACAAAATATAACAGGAACGACAATGACTGTTATTAACAAAAGGAATTACATGTGTAGACAATTGTAACGAAAGTAAACGACATTAAAACAAGTTATAAGTAGGATGTGCTTGTGTGTGTGGGCGTGTAAGTGTGTGTCTGTTTTAGTTGTTTGATTTGTTTAACGTCTTATCAACACTTTAAGGATCAATTAATTCTGAAATTTAATTTTCTTGAAGTAATAAAAATAGTTTATGAATCCTGCTTTCATAATTAAATATATGGTAGATCATAATCAGCTTTTCTGCAAATACAAGTTTGTGCGGACAATTACTACAGGCGTTGGTGTGCTTTTTTTAATTTATTTTGGAACATAGTTTGATTTTAGAAATTGTAATATATCGGGAATAAATTCATGAACGTTGTTTGACTGATTTTGTTTATAGGCATATCCACCACTAAAGATGTTTTAATGCGGAAATCTAAATTTGAACAATTTTTATGGCTTCAACTAAATATATTTTGAACGCAATTTTATGCCATCAATTACAGATAAAATGTATTGTTGGTTATGTAGTTTCGGTCTTTTTATATAAAATATATTGCTGGTATTTTTATTATTAAAATGTATTGTTATGCTTTATAGCGTTTTTGTTGTAGGGGAGTTTTTGTTGTATTCGCCCATAGTTGGGACCCCAACAGTTGCTGCCACCCCCGGTCAGGATAGACCTGTCAACGGCAGCGATCTTATCTATATACGACTAAATCTGAAAGCCAGAGCTAAAAAGATCAAAAACCAAAAAAGGAACAATATCATTGCCTTTTTATAGGCTTAAAGAGCGCCACTAAGGAGTGGTTTTAGTAAAGCCAAGTGGGTTAACCCACAAGGTCTTGTAAATATCTTCAGCAATAAACCACTTGTAATGTGATGATTTACACTGGCAGTCGACACTATTGATAGTGATTTTCATTCCTTCTGTTTCCCTATAGATCGGCTTAATTGATTGGGCAAAATTTTTAATCCTTTGTCTATATTATAACTCAACTTCTTGCCAATAATGTAATCGGTTATTTTTGTGAGTGTATTTTACATATTATGACTCGGATATTTGATATTTTAGGGCAACGGAATCATTTCTTATAATTTAAGTACCTAAATGTTAAATAACATCCGTATTAGTATAGTTATCATAGAAGCACTTGTTATTTAAGTATCGTTGAGAGTCGTTAATGGTTGTGCTAGCACGAAGTTACAAGTCATCGTGACCGATGGTTTAAGCGTACTGGCTGTGTTACGCTTTTTGATCACGTTAGATAATGCGATATCTCCCAGAAACTGTAACTAATGTTCGCTCAGCATAGTTGCAGTATAAACCAGGGGTGGGTTTTGTGAGTATTGAACAAGCACAAATGTACCTGACCAGCTGTCTGCAAAAGGGATTGGCTAGCCGCCCTAGTAGACAGGCATAGTTGTATAGGAGCGGCCTGCAGTAGTAATGCGTAAGCATACTTGCTGAATAATCATTACTCTACATAAGACGCCCATTACAAAAATAAAATAAAATAAATAAAACTAAGCTAGGCTTAGCCTTGGCGCAAGGTCGCATATATGGAGGGGCCAATGAGGATTGAACTCGCTAATTTGTAACAAGGATCAACTACATTCACCGACTAGTATATTATTTTTATCAAACCTAGTACAGAATTGGCACAAGGTCACAAGAATACGCCAGCCAGTGAGGACAGGATTCATTACTCAATTCTAAGGACAAACTATTTGTTCGCTTAAATTGTCTTACGCGGAGTTGTCATTTTTCGCCATAATAAAGTTTTGGTACAAAGTTACATGTATGGGTCATCCAGTTAGGATCGAACTGAATACGCAGTTGTAATTCCCAACTAGACTAGGTCTTTAACAATTATCACACATTGAATTACCTTACTTAAATCCTTTTTTGTTACTGATGGCCGTAAATAGCAACAAATCCATAAACTTTACAAACACTGTTGTGTGAATTTAACACACGGCAGGGGACAAATCGTTTCTTTTAAAATATCTCCAGGGGTAGGTCTAATTTCAATTGAGGTATTACTGAAAATATTCATGTAGCTTCAGGAGGTATGCTTATTATAGCAGATTTCTAAACTGTTTATAAAACGAATGAACATTTTAAAAGAACTGGAGGTAACAAAAAGTGTTGATTTAAAAGTTGTTTCTAATAACAATATTATATGATGAGTTTAGAAACTGGTGCAGATTAAAACCTTTGAATTTGATCACACTTTGAAAATGTAGATGATTAAATACACATATCTACTCGAATGTATGTATAGCTGTACAAAATGTCTATCATTATGTATACGGACATATGTTTTCCCTGACGCCAACCATAAGTTAAGCAAGAGAAAAATGCTCGACTTTCAAACACTTAATTTGTTTCAATTTTATCTATAGTGATGTCATAATGCATCAAAATCACCAGACACAGGGGTCCGGCAACATGACTCTCGTCTGGAGTGTAGCAATAACAAGAGCGTCTGTTAAACCAGGTCTTGTTGAAAGGCACCCAGTTGTGGACCAATTGGCGCTGTTGGTCTCATAGAACAAACGAAATGACAAGGATATACGCCAGCATTCCTCTTCTGTACTTAAGAAGTAGCTAAATAAATAATACATACGTCAGGCCACTGAGAGGTAAGTGATGTTTTAGTCTCATAAGTCATTATTAGGGAATTCGTTCCTCACCGTCTGCTCCAGAAAATTAGTTCTCTGTCAATTTTTACACAACGCGTGCTTGACTGAAAGCGAGATCCGATTTTTTTTTTCTCCCGCGTATCTTTTACTGGTTATAAAGTTGCCATGTTTATATTATCTGGACACTAATGAGTCAAGCGGCCGAGGTTTATATCTCTAGTTTTGAATTTTTTTCCAATCATTAGATTTGAAGGTGAATTTTCACGTGTTTCCTCAGACGATATTCATGGGATATCTTCCTTTATTATTATTATATATTTGCAGACTGGTTTATTCATTGTATTTTTCCTTTTTATTGTTGCAACGCCCATGTCATTTTACACTCCATAACAAGTAGCCAGCAAATAAAGAACTAGCTTTTAACGTGATTTGAACACACGTCCCGTATACCTGGCAACATGGTCTGACATTCTGGTTTGACTAACGTTGTTAAGTATCAGGAAAATACATATTCATTCAAATAGTTACCTCATTCCATAAGGAACGGCCAAAGATGCGAAATAGGAATTGAAGAATCAATCAAGTACAAAAATAACACCGAAATCAGATAGCGAAAGATGACTACCAAAAACTAATCAAAATAAAAAGAACGATGAAAACTTCGTTTGAACAAAAAAGAAAAGAGTACTGAAATGTTAAGGTCCTTCTTTACTGCTGTGAATGCTAAAAAAATTCCTCACAGATGAAGAAAAGAATTGAATGTAGCTGAAATATACAGAAGGCGTCTGTTGATATTGATAACCTTCATCTTTAATTTAATATATAGTGCTCGTCACATGCTAAGAAGTAAGAACCCTTTATGAAATCAACTGGACGTGCTTCGATCCGTAACAATCAAATGTAGCGAGTCTCTTCACAAAGACATCGAGAGATGAGACCTTATCACTGGTTCAAAACAGATCAGAATCTGTCTTCTCTTTTGAGAAACGTCGTAGCACCCTAATAGATAACCTGAAGGAAATGATGACATTTTGGTTACAGCAAAATTCTTCCAACTAAGTCTGATATATATATATATATATATATATATATAAAAACATTTTATGTTTGTTTTTTTTATAGATACAAGTATTTAAGTAAATGCTCTGTTTATAATAAACAGTATTGAATAACATTTACCGGCCTGAATGTCCGAGAAATTTTCATAGACATTCAGGCCGGTAAATGTTATTTAATACTGTTTATTATAAACAAACATTTATAAATACTTGTATCTATAAAAAAGAACGTTAAACATAAAAAATGTCTTTAATAAATAAATTGTCGGACTTTGTCCATTTCTTAATATATATATATATATATATATATATATATATATATATATACCAGCAGGAAGAATGTTTTATTATGGGTTCACTTTTATCACCAATGATGACGAATATATATATATATGTAATACGTGGAGGAATAAGTATTAGGAAACACTAAAGACAACCATATGACTGAGATACATATATGACACCTTCATACTCTGGCCTCATCAAAAAGCAATACAAATACCGCAGAAGCATGTGAACTCACTAAAACATATTCACAATAAAAGAAGAAACTAACAATAATCTGGTCTTCTTTGATTTACTTGTTAGTACATCCAGGAAGACCAGCTGAACATGTGTCCAACTTTGTGTCCAATTCGTGTCGAACAGAAATGTGAATTTATAGGGTTTAAATTATGTTTTAAAGCAGAACATTTATACGATATTTAGAGCAATGCACAATAATATCCACACAAAAATGTAAGGAATCTGAAGCGTAATTCATCTCCTAGTGGAAGAAGCAATATATATATATATATATATATATATATATATATATATATATATATATATATATAAATACGTTCTACTTTTATTAAACAGAAGTGGACAAACAAATAGGAACTATGATTGGGTGATGCGCATAATTTACTCACCCAGAGACATTTTTGTTATATGTACATGGATGTAGAAATAATCACTGAAACAATCCGGAAACATCATTAAAATATATTTCATCAAGGAGAAATCAAGGTCATTTTATCCTGAAGAAGGAATACATAATACTCCAAACTAAAACATGAAAGAATATATCTACTACGCTGTCAACATAAAATGACATGATATCTAGCTTTGACACAGAAGAGACAAAATAAGCTTTATTTCTTGGTACCACGACCGCTTGAATTTAAATGTACTATTAAATTATCGAATAGGCCTGACCTTTTTTCTGTTGAAAGAGCTAGATTTCACCGTAAATTCTATTCTAGTAGTTACTTTTCTCGCACTTCTCTCTTCCAGATTCTTGCTTCCCTGTTTCTTAGGACCTTTAAAAATTTAAAGATCTACAGCCATGTCTGTTTCCCTGAATCCTGTTATGTTTTTGTCTTTCCTCTTCAGGCACAGTGGATTAATGGATAGCGGCTCGGATTGAGGAATCGGAGAGCCAAGTTCGAATTCCAGTCAAATCCATTACATTCACTTACGTGCTAATACCCTTGGGAAAGGTATGAATCTTCCGACTAGCTATAGATAAATAGCATGACAGATCGGTTTCTACAGCCTTGGATCGCAACTGGTCTACCGCAGAAAGAAATGCCAACCTTCTGCAGGAAAAAAAAAATCTACAGAGTCAGTCACGTATCGAAAGATACATGATCGTCTAAGCGTGTATTACGCATGGCACAAAACTGAGTGAATTTTTATTAATTTTCTTTCACTCTCATTAACCCACTAACATCTTAGTAACATTATTGCCTTACTTGGAGTAAAATGATTTTAAAAAGAATACCAGAATATTTTTTTAAAATATACGATGTAATTTTTAGTAATTTAACGATTTTGCACTAAACCTAAAATCGGATTATACATGAGTATATGCGGTATTGTACCAGATACGAAATGTCCTAAGGATCGAAACAAATGAAAATATATAAGTAATAAATCTGGGGAGTATGGAAGAGGAGTTTGAAAAAAGTTTCACCCATCCATTTTTAGAATGTCCTTGCATTGCGATGTTGAAAAATAACGCCATTTCTCCTTACCAAAGCAGCACACTGACGACATAATGTTTCATTTTCCCGATCAGATTCCAAGTAATATCTAAATAAGTAGGTAAATTTGCATTACGGAACGGCGGCTACAAAATTAACTGTTTTTACCTGAATCGTTCTTAGTTTAAATATACACTTCCAAAATCTCCCCACTAAATTCCAAAATTTAATTTATTATTTTTTAAATTCAATCTTTTGCTTATTTTTATTTTAGTTTTATTTTTTCAATACGATTAAATAGTTAAGCTTATCTGCCATTTCTCACTCTTCCCTCGTCTTTTGAACAGAAGTCGAGGTTTATCCTTTGTTTCTTGTTTAAGACTCGGTTTACGATTCCTTCGCTGAAAGTCTTCTCATTCTCTTTCACTCGCAGTAACACTCTTGCGTCTGAGTCGCATTATCGCCTTGCTCGGGGTGAAATTATTAAAATAAATGAATAAGCGTTTTTAATGATAGTCCTACAGTGTTGCCGTCGCCCGAAATGGAAGATTAATTTCATATTCCTCCAACCTCGACGCAATAAATTTTGTGGTTTTGTACTGGTTTCTCATTTTGTGATAACCACGATTTCATTTCCTTTGTCATGTAAAACCTATTTATCATTACTTGTCCCAATGCGATTTAAAGAATTAAATATTGATATTCCTGGTTCAAATCTTTTGCAGACACGGGGAAGTTGTGTTCGGTTCTCAAGCGAAAGCTCATAAGAAACTAACATTTCTTCTTTGGAAGTTTTCCAATTAAATTTCAAAATGCACTATAATACCACACTGTCGGATGAAAGAGACGCAGCTTCCTACCATTCAAACTTGGTTTTACCTTGGTTATTTAACTATGAAATATGCTGAAATACGTCATTACTTTCCGTAAACCCTAAAACGCGTTACACCCCAAAATTTTTCCACTTTGTCAGATTTCCGTAATATATATATATATATATATATATATATATATATATATATATATAAACATAGACTATATAATAACTAAGTACAATAAAAAAAATACTCAATAAAACCAATAACAATTGCAGGAATAACAATATCATGCAGTAAAATAACAATATTAAATGTAACTGCAGAAACAAAGAAAATTGATCTCTTAACCATAAATATTTAATCAATAACATAATATACAAAGCTATTGTAACTAATAACATTAACACAGACGAAAAATGTACATAAGCGCCAAAGGAAACAACTTTTCAAGAAATATATTATAATCACAATATGTCATTTGAAAGAAAAAATACACAATGAAAATACATATAGTGTAAAAAAGAAAATATCCCACCAAAATCAATTGAGGAATTATAAAAAGAATAGCTCCATTCAGAATTAACAGTAAAAATTGTAAATTATGCTGAACGGATAAATTATCAATAATTAATTTTAAACACCAAAATAAACTCTTAAACAAGAAAACTGAAATAATGTGTAAATATAAGCATATAAATGAATACTTACTTTGCCATCTAAGCACTAATTAAAAAAAATGTAAATAAAATAAATATAAACTTTAAAAAAATAAATAAATGAAATAAATATAATACAAACATTAAAAAATATTTATTAATAGATAAATAAATCAACGAACAAATATTAAACACACACCTACATGCGTATATATACATGTGCATATAAATATATACATACACACACACATACAAGCAAACACCTAAAAACGAAGAAACCTACCCCCATAATTATCACCTCAATATATAACACCAAAGCAAAAACAAATAAACTACTAACTATTAAATAAAAATGAAATATTAGATATAACATGATATAAGCAAATACTTACATTAATGCATATACACCATTTAATAATTGCATTTATAATTACGGTGCGTGTGGTGGGTGCGTGGGTGTGCGTGAGTATATGCTATATATAAATATTCAAACAACAAATTCTATTAACCCAACCAACCATACTTAATATACTAAAAATAGAAAAAAAAAACTTCTCCATTTAACTACTAGTTCATTAATAAAAAAGGCACAGACGTAAGTGTACATGTACTTGTGTACGCCCGTTTATATGTGCGTATGACTATATTTATATGCGTGTATGGATGTGCACGTTTGCGTATACATAAGTTTATAAATGCAGACATGTCAGCATAAATTCAAACAATTATAAATGAAAAATCTAATTATAAATCTAATTAATATTTATGATATCACCAAAACAAAAAAAACAATAATAGCCTAATGAAGCTATATAAGTATACGCGTATGTTTGCATATATATATATATATATATATATATATATATATATATATATAAGTATTTACAATTTAAGACTAAGGGATTTTAACAGAGAAGCCAACCATGTGTGGAATTAAAAGAAAAAATATCGAAGAACCAATTGTAAAATGAGTAATAGTTAAAAAAAAAACCAAACCTTACAACAATCATAGTAATATTTGCAATCTTTGTCAGGAAGAAAAGATACCAATAATAATATTTCCGGAGCAAAAATACCTTCTGAATGAGACGTCATAAATAATGATACGATGCATACACACGAAAAAATTGTTTTGAGTTCGTATATATATATATATATATATATATATATATATAGATAGATAGAGAGAGAGAGAGAGAGAGAGAGAGACAGCGAGAAAGAAAGAGAGAGAGAGAATTAATATGAGTAATATGTCGTTTGTCACTTAGCTGATTGATGTTACTTTCAGCATCCCGACTCCAGAGTTTCGTAGACGCATCAGTCCGTTCACTGACGAATCGACTATGGTGAGATTTGAACCCGGGTTTTTATTGTCAGAACGCGAACTTTCTAACCACTCTGTGGATATATATATATATATATATATATATATATATATATATATATATATATATATATATATATATATATATATGTTGGGTAGCAAAAGTATTTAACACATTGGCTTTTTATAAATGGCAGAATAAAAAATTGTGCAATTTGAATGATACTAATATTTTAATGAACATTGCCTAACTAAACATAAAGTAAAATTGATAAACATTGTTTTTTATGTACTTGCGAATTTTCGAATTTGTGTGCAAAAGCATTTACCACGATTTGTTAATATTTAGTATCATTTCCTCTGTTCTGCCTTACAGCCTCTTGTCATTTTCTGTACTTTTCAAAGAGTTTATTGCATGAAGATTTTGGCAGTTTCACCCATTAATCTTCACAGACTCTTTTCAGTTCCTTTATATTTTTGGGATCTTGCCTGTACTCTCAACTTCAAAATTTTCCAGAAATTTTCTCTTGGATTGAGATCCCGTGACTGGCTTTGTCATTCTGTAATATCAATTCCATTTTCATTGAACCAATGCTGGGTTGTTTTAGGCATGCGCTTTGGATCGTTGTCCTGTTGGAATTTAAAATCTTGGTCAAGCCCCAAACCACTTTCACTTTTTAATAGATGGGATAATAAGATTTGCTTGTGTTTCACTGCATTCATTCGATGACTTCCAATTCTCCTACACCGTTATACAAAAAACAAGTCCAAATCATTACACATCCCCCCCCATATTTGATTGTTAGGATGATGCTTACTGGGTTGTATTCAGTTCCTTTTTTCCTTCCATACTTGGATGCATATCTTTCTCCCAAAAAGCTCGATATTTGTTTCATCTGACCAAATAACTTGCAGAGTTCATCAGATTCAAATTCATAAATTTTAACAAATTTCAAATGGCCTTGCGCATGTTTATGCTTTAATAGTGGAGTCTTTCTTGGTTATATTGAATCCAAGCCTGTACGAATCAGTGATATCTTAATTGTATCTTTACTTACTTCAATTCCGGCATTTTTCAGATCGTTCTGAATTTCTCATAATGGTTGTTTCTTCACATTCCCGGCTGTATATCGTTCAGTAGCCTCGTTTAATTGACGCGGACGACCACTCCTTTGAATATTTTCTACAGTATCTTATTTTTAAACTTTTGAATTACAGGACCCACTGTACATACAAACAAATTTAATTCTTGAGAAATTTTTCGATACCGCCTATCATATTCGTGCAGTTTTATAATCTTCTGTCGCATATCATTTGATAATTCTTTTGTTTTTAACTCATTTTATGAATTTAAATAGCGGGGAAATCTGTACTGTACCAGACCTGTTTTCGCGATGTGCCGATTGATTGAGGTTTTTGGTTAATACATATATTGAAGACAACCTGTGGTTGGTCGAAGTACAAACCATATCAAAATAATTGAATATAGATTTAAATACACTTTTACCGTATTATTTCTATAGATGGTAAATACTTTTGCACGCAGTCGAATTCAAAAATTGGAGTAAAAATACATAAAAACAATGTTTCACAATTTTCTTTTAGTTTAGTTAGACAATGTTCATTATAATATTTGAAGTAAATATTCAAATTGAACATTTTTATTGCGAATTTTATGAAAAGAACCGATGTGTTAAATACGTTTAGTACCATATATATATATATATATATATATATATATATATATATATATATATATATATAGTTTATGCAAAACTAGGTAATCCGTATGGATAGACTCAAGGAGGATGATATCCGGAGAGCTCAATGTAAATTCAGAGCAAATCTTTGGAAGTAAATTCTGATGATCTAGAGCCCTTTAAAAGGGCTGTGGTGAAATAATTTATTACATGGAGCCTTAAAGTGGTCTGTTTTTTATTCAAAAATATATTTATATATATATGTCACACAGACACACACACAAGTCTTTGTTTTCTATTCCATTAACCCCTTGAATCTTAATGGTGGTATGGCCCTGCTTAGGGTAGATTGATTCAAAAAAAAAAAAGAAAGAAAAAAAGTAAGGAATGGACAAGTCCAGCCCAGATATGGCAGCAATACTCTATGTTTGGTCAAATTCGTATGGTAAATGATGAGGCGTAGTAGAAGGAGTCGACTAATTTCTGGAGCTCTATAGTGAACTATTTTACGCCATCACTAGCAATGGATCGTATATATGAATCCTTTTTGAGGTCGAAGCAAAGAATTTCATTGACGAAGCGGCCGTTTATTGGGACTGGCGAAAACACTGTATTTGATCATTGTTGATAATAATATTATTTGGCTTTTTGTATATTGAATGTTTCAAAGCAGTTTTATCCTCCATTGAGCTGTTTGCTATGTTAGTGGAGAGATCAGCTTTAAGGATCGGATCCTCTTGAGTCATGAAATTGCTTCCGTATACTGTGTTACTGCAGGGATATTTACTAATGTTACTAATGTTCCATGAATCTTCTTAGGCAGATTGATAATAAAACGCACAAAGAGCAGTGAAGACAGTGAAGAACCTACGAGAACGCCTATTTTATATCCCATAGAAGAAAGACGCACAAGCAGAGTGAAATAGAATGTGATATGATGTAATATACTTGTTGGTTGGGTGGTTAATTATTATTGTTATTAGTTGTTAACGATAGTTTTTTCGTTTCAACTGAGGAACGCTTATCCCTCTATCCGAAAGTCAAATACTCCCACTATAACCTTCCTCTTTTTTCTATAAAAAAAGACTAGAGAATTTTCCACATCAAAGTTAAAGTTTCACTTATTTTTGGCTCAAATAATTATTCCGTGGCTAAACGTTGTTAAATTCTGCCAGAATCCCATAGCTGCCACAGCTACACACCTTCTTTAACTATTACATCACACATACGTCATTCGACGGAGTCTATTTCTACAAGTAGATGATGGAGAAACCCTCCTGTGTACTGCTATCTCTATTTTTTGACACTTCAGCTTATGTTAATGCTTCTAAAATGCCTCAAAATACGGATAACTTGTAAATGGAACTAAGGAAGAAGTAGCAAGGGAAAAGAGTGTAGGAAGCAAAGATAAAGTAACAACCAAAGAAATTTTTTTTTAAAAAAGTAGACGCATGATAACCAATGGATAAAAGAAAGTAAGAAATACTTTAAAAATAGAACGAAGAAATGACATAAAAATGGCGCGCTAGTTAGCTGAACCAATAGACGTCATTGAAATCCAAGATAAGAATCTTTCTCTAGGTTGAAAATATTTAGAAGTAAATAGCTGTAAAATATATCGGATTTGATTGATAAGAAGACAGCTTTTTTCTTAATTTAAAATCGCTGTCTGCCAGACGAAAACATTTCTAATTGGCTAGGATCTTTGTCCTATTCCACATTCTGTTGCTTCCATTGCTTGACGTTTATTGTTAGAAAGGAGGCTGCTGTTTAAACGGTATAGCTTAGTTGGATACGCAATGATTGAGAGAAAAAATGTTATATAATGATTTAGGAATGCTACAATAAGAAATACCAATGTGACTTTCAATATTTAATAAGGTTAGCATCATATGACACAAGGCCAGATTAAATCAATCTAAGTCTTAGTAACATATTATTTGTGTATTATACGCATTTGTGTATTGTGCGCAACCCTAACATTGGGTTAAGAAATTCTGAAAGAAATATCTGAAATATCTTTAATTTTAGCGGGTAAAAATAAATTTAATTTTTTTATTTTTCTGGTTCGAATTGACTGAATGTAAGATTATATATAGTTTATAATGTTTTGAAATATAAATGTTAAACAGTATTTAGTGTAACCACACTATATGCTTTCTGTCATATATACATACATAACAGAAGCCTGACAAATCATCCCCATAGCCATCAAGGCAAAGGAGTTAAAGTAAAATCTACAACGGAAAACCGCAATCCTCATTGAAGACATTCTTTTTAAAAAAAAGACAAGATGGCTGTTATGACGAATAGGTCATTGATGACGAAGACATCTCCTACGATGATAATAGTATTAACACTGTCATGACGTCTTTCATTAAAACGTAAAGCAGAAGGAAATGTGCACCATATTTATGTGAATCAATTTAAAAAGTAAATGCAGTATTTGTTTAGTAAGTTGAACTTTCTTGAAGGCAAGAGGGAGAGAAGAAAAAAAAAACGCACAACCTACCTTGCGAGCTAGAGTAAATAGATGATCAGGACAGGAAATTGTGGAATGCTAAGATCGCCAACGTTCACAAGGGGCAGGGTAACTCTCAGAAGTTTGATAGTCTGGAACATATATATAACTTTCGATCATAATTCCAGAATATTGTGGCGTATGTAGCCAGAAAAACATCAAAACAACTTATCACATTTAATCCCAGTGTATAATACGCAACCGTAACATTAAAGACTAGAATTCTGAGAAAAGGGTGCGTATAATTACTAAAAATAATTACATTAACTTTTTGATTTCCAACTTTCTCAGAACTGAATTCTTTTATAATCATTTGTAAATTATCTCACATAGAATTCTTCTCGGCAAATATTATGGTTTGAGAAATTAACTCATGAATTGTTTGACCTATGCTTAATTATGGAAATAATAAGATTTACTTTTTATTTCACCTTTTCTTTTAATTGCAGAATTTTTTTCAGTAATTTAAATTTTGAAAGATTGACTTTTATATCTAAAAAAATTAACTATTTTAAAATTGGATGAAATTTTATTTTATTATTTTTATTGGATTTGAAACAGAAATTTTATCCAATCTTATAATATTTAATATAACTTAAAAGCTTTCAAATAACACATATAATTTAAAAATGTTTAAATAACACATTTAAACCTTATCACAAAGATAATAAAACTCCAATTTATATTAATGTTAACTCCAACCATCTCCATCAATTAATTAAACAGATTCCTACCACTGTAAATAATAGAATCAATAAATTATCTTCCAATAATAAAATTTTCGATGAAAATAAAATACCTTATAATGAAGCCCTCAAAAAATGGCTTTAAACAAAATATGTTTTATCTGGACTCAAAGATACTAAAATAAATAGAACCAGACACAGACGCAGAAAAAGAAATGTTATATGGTTTAACCCTCCTTTATGCCAACAATCCATTATAAATATCGGTCAATACTTTCTGAAATTGATTGACAAACATTTAAAACGAAATAACCCACTTAGTCAGATTTTTAATAGAAAAACAAAAACTTAAAAATTAGTTACTCATGCACAAATAACATGTACAATATTATTAATTCACACAATAATAAAATATTAAACAAGTTTTGTAACAATAACCAAAGAGAAAGCCAACCATCTTGTAATTGTCAAAAGCAACTACTGAGCTGGAGGTTTATTCAAATCCGAAAATGTTATATAACAAGCATCAATTTTCCGTAAAGAAATATAAAAAAGTATACAATACAGAGATTATATAATTACAGGAATTCTTTTCTCTGGCCCTTATCTACAAAAAAATAACAAAAAAACAGACAGTTCTTTCTAAATATTTCTGGGAATTAAAGGATAGAAACTTCTCCTCACAGAGTGAATCGAAGATTATAGGTAAATATCAAACTCCCAACGGCTTCAGAAATAGACGTAACTTATGCTTGAAAGAAAAAATTAGTATAATTAAATTTAAAAAACAATAGCCGGCTATTAAATCAAAGGAACGAGATCATATTTAAATGTCGTCATAAAAATAAACTTAAATTACCATATAAATAGAATTTTAGTCTATCTTATTTTATTTTATTTGCAGCCATACAATTATTTTGCATCAATTATTGAAAGTAATATACCTTGATTTTTGTTTTGCTATTTATTTTGCATATATATGCAGGTTAATATATATATATATATATATATATATATATATATATATATATATATATAAAGAAATATAGTCTTAAGGTGTGCTATATTTATGGGATAAAGTGCTCAATATAGATAGAGCGTGTGTAAATATAAAAGTGAACATGAAGTCAACATTTGGGGCGACAGTCTGTTTCATGCTATATATGTACAACGTCAGGCCTGACGATTGCATATAACTTAATTTATATATATATATATATATATATATATATATATATATATATATATATATATATATATATATGGTGTATAGATGTGTGTTTGGATTTCCTGGACAGACTGTACACCAGGTTTTTTTTGTGGATTTGTTCTTGAGTTTCTTTCTTTATCAAAACTGAAGCTCCAACCACAAAAGAACAGTTTTAGTTTTTAAGTGTCACATTTTTTTTCTCTTTCCAACGCAAGGTTAGTGTGTATTTGCTTACTTTTTACATGAGCCTTCGCGGAGGTGATTCTCTCATGTGGCACGCTCATGACAGTCAGTGTACAACCTTTTTCTTTTCTGTTTTTGATAATAAAATCTGTGGAATTTACTTGTATTGTTCGATATGTTGATAGAAAAATCGTAGAATATGCTAATATCTGCTCCCTCAACTAAAGATTCAGCGTAATGTTCATATTATTATTGTTTTCATCTCGTCTGATTTTTTTTCTTTTGACAATGGTACCAGATTTCCTTCACACAGATATTCTATCACAATGAATCGTTCATATTACAAATATATAATTAATAAAAGTTACCCGCTGTTCAAAATGTTAGATCAAATTGATATCTAAATGGCATCAGTTCAATCACTGCCACCTAAACTATCTGAGAATCAGTTAACAGGATTATTTTTCTTTAATTCAATTATGTTCGAAATATACATTACAATGAAACGACCAGGATCTCGTGTAGCCAGTGACATCGAAACTGGCTAATATTTAGATGACTTAAGCTTAATAAAACCAATTACTTTAAAAAGCTAGTGACATAATAAACCTTATTCAATAAAAAAACGGACATATGGGTGAAAAATTTGATGAGAAAAATTATTTTAACTTCAAAATGTTTAATCTTCATATGTACTGATGCAAAAATCCAAAAAACACTAAAAATATTTATAGAGTAAAATATCAAATGCCAACTTACAAAAAGTGAGTGCAATACCATGGTTCCAAAATGGACCTGCATTAATAATCAAGTTCAGGGCAGACATCATCTGCTGCAGGATTATCTGTTGCTGGTATCTCTGCCCAATAAGAAGAAACCATCGTTTTTATCAGTGCCAAAATATTGTAAGATGTAATGCTCTACAATTTGCATGTTGTTTTCAATCTAGATATCTCCACTAATTTTTTCATACCTGAAGTTTAAAATTAATTTTCATAAATGAAACAGCTTTCTTGAATCTTTCATTTTAGCTTTAATTGAAGGCTAAAAGATTTAAAATTTACCATTTCCAGTCAGAAAAATACTTTATGGTGTATTTCAAATAGAAATTATATTGATCGGAATTTGTTTTTCACACCATCATATACCAAAACAAGGTGAAGGTGCGGCCCATAATGAATTACCAGGAACTTAATCTCGACATTGATATGTATACAGCAGGTGCCAATGTTTGTGCCAGTAAACTAAGTAAGTGGAGACAGTAAAGGTCAAACGTAGTGCTTCTGCCTGACTAGATTGTGTTTGGAGATGAACATTGACCAACCACTAATGAAATCCATTGTCAAAGCAGTGATGTCTCAGGCAGAAAATATCAAAAAGTCAGCCTTGGCATATACTGACACTCAGTTTATAAACAATGATTTCATGTCTGTAAATCACATTGTTAAACACTTGTCATCCTTTGGATTGACAAGTAAGGATCCAAAACAGGCAAAAGGTGGGGCTAGCAATTGGTGTTATCATGACCAAGAGCAAACACGGTAATGAAAGTTTATGATGATCAGATGATGTCTCACCTAAAAGAAAGCTAATGAAGACTAATACTTTAGTGTAACAGGCTGATCCATGCAAAGGCAATTTGGCTGGCACAAATTCTTTAGCGATCAGAGTTACAATGAAATCTTGTGGGTGCATTGTCGGAGATGCATGTTGGCTGAGAACAGAACAGACACACACATGGGTGAAAAGTTGATCAGAAAAAGGCTGCAAACCTTCTAGGAACTAGTGAAGGAGTTTACTTTGATTGTGGATGTTACCCTTGTCAGGTCAAACCTAAACAAGTTGGACATAATTACCAGAGTCCCACAAAGTTGGCGGAAAATGAAAAATGATATCGAACATGTGCTACAGGTACATGCTGCAACTAGCAATAGAAAAGAGTTCAGCCAGATTAAGAAAATACACCTGCATTGTGGACATTCTGGTATTAGACAAACAACCTAAATCATTAGAGAGATTGCTCCATCCACAACAAAAGACGCTATGAGTTTGACTGTTAGATCCTGTTTGCAATGTTAATAAATTGATCCAGTACTGATCCGATAGCAGACAAGGAAACTGAGGACAGCAATTGTATGGTAATAACTTACTTGGCCCTTATAGACTGTGGGCTTTTCTTTGTTTGCCATTTGGCAACCCTTAGCAGGTGAAGATTCTGCTGTGGTAATCCAGTGTCATAGGACAATATTTCTTGAAAGTGGCCTACCCAAGGAGATCCTGATAGAAAATGGCACAACATTCAACAGCAGGAATTTCAGGTCATTTACTGAAAATTGGGGCATATGCCTGCAATTCTGATGTGTATTTGTGACATCTGGAAATGGCTTTGTTCAATACTCACACAGAACCATAAAGTAGTTCACTGCCAGGAAGCAATGCTCTACCCTGGAAGCAGTGTATTGGTACAATGTTACACCAAATGATGGTGTTCATAGTGAAATTGTGCCAGTCAATGAATTGTACTCCTACGAAGTTCGGATGAAAGGTGTTGATAACATTGTACCAGTGGAGACTGAACCTTTACAAGGGACAAATAATAGTATATAATATAGACTGAACCTATACAAGGAATATATAAAAATGGAGATGTTGTGCTAGTAAAAACATCATCCAATACATGCATGAGTAAATATAGAAAAGAAACAATGAGCAGAATCTTGAATCCTCAGACAGTCTATGTATTTGCAAGTTCTTAGAAAACATAGGGAAGATGCTATCAGGGCCTTGGATGAGTGCCTATTATACTGATTTATCAAAACAAAAAGACCCACTAGAGAAAATGAACATTGTCAAAAGTGGCAGGGAGAGGAGGTCACTGGAAAATTTAAGGTCTTAGCTGAGGTCCCAATGAGTATTTTGTCATCTGGAAATGACTTCTTTGGAGAACCACAAAAGAATGATATAGATACCAACAAGCAATGATCTTTTATTTTGTGACATAATTACTGTGTTTTAAGCAGACAGTATAAAAAGTCATTCAGTACAGTAGAGGCTTCTTCTCAGTCCCTGTTAACATTAGTGAGGCAGTACACCATGCTAGCTAAAAGCATCATCAGCGAATTCTGTGAAAGAAAGAAGCTTGTGCCTAATGCTTATGTATCCAGCATAAGCGATATCATCAAGGCCAAACAGAATAAAGTCAGAGAATTCATTGATGATCTGGATGTTAAGCAACTCACTGATTATTTGAAGTTAGCACTGACTTACAGCAGAGAAAGAACTATCAAGATAAAAATTCAGCACAAAGAAGTAGTTGATGAAATTTCATGGAGGATAAAGGTGAGGGATTCCAAGGAAGAGAAGAGGAAAAGAAACAAAATCCAGAAAAAATAAAAAAGTTCCAGATCCGTCAATTTCTTCTCTACGGATTGAATATCCTAAATATATGGAAGAGTTACATCTGTTACTGATGGTAACATAGTTTGGAAACTGATGGTCTAAACCAAGAATATGTTGGCTTTATCAGGAGTTTCATAAATCCATTATCTCAGTCATGATAAAATTGACAGATTGTTAATTGGATAATTAAGAAGTTGGTGCTATATTATGCAGGACTTATTTCTTGCAGCAGCCCAACATTGAGGACAGCTGAAGAGAAAAATGTCCCTTTTCAGGGTCACAAAATATTTTGAAACATCACTGTTATGCAAGGTAGCATTTTTTTCATATATTGTTTGGGGTATTAGATTATCTGTCTAATTATTATTGTCCAAAACATTGTAAATACGACAATGAAGATGATGATAACAGACTGAATCATGTAAATAATGCAAGTAATCACAATACCACATCTCAGAGATATAGACAGATAACTCTTCTTTATTCACAGATATCAATAACAGCTGAGGATTACAATTTGTCAAGACACAAACACACAACCAAAGAGAAAAAACATTCCAGAAATGTTTGCATTTTTGGAAGAGTTTATAATTAAGTAGTTACAATGAAATATAATGTACAAAAAAAAAATTGCTCATCCTTTCGAATAATGTAAATAATGCAAGTACTGGATAAAATAAGTGTACAATATCCTAAGTAAAATTAAAATTTAAGTACTTTAAAAAGATTTAATAAAATAACTAACATTTTATAACCACCAAATAATAAAGAATAAAATGAAAAAAAAAACATCTTAAAAAAATATAAATTAATAATACCATAAAATTTCAAATTACTCTAACATCACATTTTATTATCATTATTATCACAGTTATTAAAGATTTAATAACTGAGGTAATATAATAACTAATTGGATATTATATCTGCTATTAAATTAAAAATGCAATAACTGTGATAATATAATAATAAAATTATTTATGTTAACTATTAAATTTTTAATTTAATAACAGATAATTAATGAAATACCATTATAGAGGTAACTCACTAATTTATGAAATGGTATTAATTAAAGACATTTTTATATAGTATTTTAAATTCTATATTTTCAGCAAGTAGCTTCAAACATAATGTTAAGTACCTAAAAAATTCAATAAAATATAATTGCTTAAAATATTTTGCTAATTTTTTAAAATTTGCTAGTTAGGTAGTACTTAAAAAAACAAAAATTTCTATTTGAAATACAACACAGTATGTTTCGCTCTCTAAAATTAGAAAATTAAATCATTTACCTTTCAATTTAAGACTAAAATGAAAGCTTCAATAAAGATTTTTCATTCATGAAAATTGAAAATTCATTTAAACCTTAGAGACACCAAAATTTCAAAGTACAAAAAAGCACGAAAACACTTCATTGTAAAAAAAAAAAATTACTTACGTCGTAGACGTAAAAAAAAAATGATTTTCCTAACATAAACATTATGATAATAAAAATTTCTGTTATTAAGTTTTTGGGGGCTTTTTTTTCATCATGTCATGCTGTTTGTTTAGTTTTTTTGTTTTTTTAGCGAAGAGAAGACGTCTCTATTGTTTTTTTAAAGTAAACCATTTTTATTTCTCAAAGAGACACCAAAATTTCAAAGTCTCACCGAATATGAAACGATCATCGAAAAACAAAACTAAATTTTTTGAATTTAATAATTAGTAAAATAAAGCTTTAGAAACTTACAAGATAAATGAATGCCTAAATGTTGTTGGTTTCTGTATTTAAAGAAGATGTAATGGTTTATATTTACTTCTTTCTTTTCAAATTCTTTTTACAACATTGAATGTTTCACATGTGTGTAATTTGGGTACCTCCACATTTTCCGGCAAAATTTCCGATACCTAACTTTAAAATAAATTTAAAAAAATGAAAAAACATGCTTGAAGATTTCATTTTAGCTTTAATTGAAAGTTTAATCATTAAATTTATTATTTCCATTAAGGAAACAATTCTGGTGTATTTCAGATAGAAACTATATACATTGGAATGTCAAATTTAATTTTGGAATTTTAAATTTTCGTAATTCCCGCCATTTTCTTAATTTTAAGAAATTTGTAAACAAACACAAATTTATCGATTTTAAAAATATTTAAATAAGTTTCTGACACGTTATTGTAGTAAAATTAGAAAATTTAATGTTAAATTAATCTGATTTAAAAGAAATATTACTTACTTCTAGTATAAAAAAGTAATATACAACCAATTATTAACGATTGGTACTGTTATTTTTATCCAATACTTGATCTACGTGTTGATTGACGAGTGATGACAGCTACTACGGATGACCATAAATGAAAATTATTAGAAATCTGAGTAAATGCTTTTTTTTTTTTTAGTTTTAGTGAAAGGGACAAAACTCTTTTTATAATAATGGCAATTTCAGTCTACTGTACATGGAAATACGGAACGTATTAAGTAAAAAAATACAACATAAAAAATTATTTGAAAAAAAATTAGCACCACTAAGTTTATTAAACTTTGCAATTTTGAACTCGTAAATTTTGTTTCTACTTAATTACTAATTATCACATGGAAATAGGCTAATACAGAATTTTGCACGATTTTTAAACTATTATAAATTATTATAATTAAAATGTAAAACAAATGAAAATATTCTTGTAAAATTTAATTATTCATCAGAAAATATTTATTTCTTCAGGCAATAATGACCTTAATATTACTTATTTACAAAAGCAATTAAAAGCTTTTCTAATTAAGTAATATCATAGATTTATTGGATTCATTATTTTTCAATTCAGAGCAGATTTTTAGTTAATTAGCGCAAATTTAAAAAAAAAGAGTAGGTGATTTACCATCTATAATGACTCTTACTTTAACAAAAAAAAAAAAAATTGTCAGGAAATAAAAAGGTTTTGAACGAAATTTCAGGAAAATAAGTAAGTGGGGTGTAACATATTTAAAAAAAAAATTTTTTTACCAAAATTTTCTAGAAAGAAATATTTCAAAAATAATTTCATTCATTTGTGAATAAGTCCTGAAAATTTCATTAAAATCTGACAATTAATTGATTTTTACAAGAATTTCCAAATCAATGTGTTTTCAACGGAAAAAAAACAAAAAAAATGTTATTTTAACAGCACCGCGATGACGTAAACAAAAGGAAGACTTTAACCAAAATTTCGAACGTGTTAGAACGCTCCCCACCAATCCATGTGTTAAATAGCAAAGCAAAATTGGTTCTTTCGTTGATAATTACTATGTGAGAACCAAAACTCAGAACTTTTGGTGCACGGAGATAACAACTTCTTTCCGTAAAAAAAACAAAAAAACAACAAAAAACTACTTGCTATAGAAACCAGAGCAGTAACGCCTCGCATGATGACATCTGTGCCCCACATACTCCCCAGGTGAGTCTACAGGTCTTGAATGAAGGCATGATACCCCTGGTATAATTCTTTAATAATCTTTCAGATTACAAATATTATTTTTCTTACATCTCTCAATACTTTCTTCCTTTGCTGCTTCCATTCATATTATTATCACTAATTGCAGATGTGAATCAGTAAGTAAAAAAAAAACAAAAAAAAACACATTTATTTACACACCTGGCATTCTCATTAATTTTATTTACTGAAGCTTTGATGTACACTTTTATGAACCCGTAGATAGTTACTTACTTACATTAAACTATCGGCATTTTTAAAGCTATATTCCTTAAAACTATATTTTCATTATATATATATATATATATATATATATATATATATATATATATATATATATATAATGGAAATATAATTTTAAAAAATGATACATTTATGGGTCAAACTGGTCAATATCAGGGATAGGGCGTATTTAAATATCAAAATGGACATTGAAGTTCACATTCAACAACGATAATCTGTTTCATACTTAAGCACAATCGTCAGGCCATACAATTGTGTTTAAGTATGAAACAGACTATCGCCGCAGTGTGTTGACTTCAATATCCATATATATATATATATATATATATATATATATATATATATATATATATATATGGGGTGTATGTGTGTGTGGGGGTGTATTTCATACTAGGAAAGAAAGATTGTTCATCTATGTTTCTTATAATATTTAGAAATGCTAGATCGATGAAAGAAATTCGAAAGATAAAAAGAATATTAATCATAATAGAAATTATAATATTTATTGTCTGCTAACGATAACACAGTCCATTAGGTGCCATTGACGTCACCCTTAGTGCATCTAAAATGTTATATGATTACCTTTGTTTTGGAATTTTTTACTTGTAATGTGATTCTGAAATACTGTAAACATTTCAGGATTTGACCAGTTCCTTATTTCATCAAACAAAACCAGTTTTCTCACTTCCTTGCAAGGAATACGTTGCAGCTTCAACTGAATCAAAGTATAGTTGCAAAAGCACTGATTGATGTATGGGTGAACCGAAGTGACCTAAGTCTATCGTTTATACCACATAGTAGGTCTCTCAAGGGAGGCACTACGTTTGTTCGTATCGCAAACCCTACACCAGACTTGTTTCGTCCACCTGCTTCACTAAGTTTTTAGAAGAATGTGAAGCTACCACCATGTCCTTCGATTTGAGTGGAATCACATTGGCGGATCTCAGATAGAACAGCAAAACGAAAAGCATAGCGTTCGTGCTGTCTATCTACAAAGGCAGTTTTAATGGTTTTGATTTAATTTTCATTGCTTTTGAGTACTTAATTGAACATCCGTAAACCATCCTCAATTCACCTGACAAAGAGTAAGACAGGCAATGTTTAGGTCACCTATGCTAGATCCCATCTTGCTTATCTGGTAAGCCGTTCTGTTTTAAATATTTGGCGCAACCGAGTGCTAGGCCCGTCTCCATCGGAAGACAAACGGCTATTGCGTAGGTCAGCAGTTATATACGGTCGGTCGGTGAAACCTGTACACCTCTTCACTTCGCCATCACTAGTATACTTGGGAAACCAGAACAACAAGATGTTAAGATGTCATATCCGCGCTGTGAATTGTATTCGTGTACAGCTTGCACAACACTGCAACAGCTCACAGCAACAATGCAAAATATCCGGATTAACACACAGGCGGATGACATAGAGGTTTTCTTCTTCTAAACAAATAACTTATCAAAGCCTTGGAGTTCATCACTACCAGTGAGCTAACCTCGAGCCTGGATACTAACTCAAATATTTCTAGATATTTATGTTATCAGTATTCTGGTTTTAAGAATAAAATTATATGAAAATATAATGAAGTTTATTTGATTGATGTATTATGTTCTTGCAATGATCCGTAAAATTAAATTTTGAATGAAAAGCACATGTAACGGCCATGTTAAAACTTGGGAAGATATTCCCACATATTTTAGAATTTGAAAAATATTTATTAGAAATAAAAATTGATCATATTTCAGTATATTCAACCAACTGGGTATGACGATAAACTACGTCTGGCAGCAAGGCCTCTGGTTTGGAGGTTTTCAGAAGCGTGGAACCACCTCTTAATTGCTGTTATTTCCAGATCAATCTTAACTCGGAGTGGTAGCACCTGTTAGTGTCCCAGCTATGGGCAAATAGTAACTCCAAACTTAAATTTACAGTATATATTTATAGCAGAATAATCCATAGTATATTTGATAGTAAAATTAATAGAATATATATATATATATATATATATATATATATATATATATATATATATATATATATATATATATATATTTAAATTACTAACAATACATTTTAGTGAAATTACCAGAAATTCATTTTATGATCCAAAACGATTTATTTAAAAAATATACCTTTCACCCTGAAAGTATAAAATTATGTAAAAAATATTTAGATTTAAGCATTAAATAAACTACAGAGATGTCCATATTTAAGTAGACGTTCCGTTTATCTTCTTAATAATTTATTTCGTCTACCGCTCTTAATAAATGAGAAAATGTGCCTCCAGCAGGATTCGAACCTACGCTCTCTTTATATGTAATGTTTGAATGTAATCTAATATTTACCTTCTGATAAACAGTAGAACACTTTCTCTACTAACATCGTTATTGAAACATTTAATCTTGACTGCTCCTTAAAGAACATGCCCGTTCCTTCAGACTGAAATTAATAGAAAAAAAATATAGAAAACCCCACGAAAAGAATGAAATAAAGAGAGCGTTTGAAAGGTTTTTCATTCTGGGATGCAACTTTTCACTTTGAAAATATCGTGTGTGCGATTTTAATGCGTGGCTGATGATCGTGGAGTTCGTATTTATTACGCAAACAATAAAGTACAATTACATTTTAATCGATTATATATTTACAATCAAACAAGACTCAAATACATTTTTAGTAAAATTCCGGAAGTTTTGTTGTGAAAAAAGACTTGAAAGAACGCTTGAATCCGGTTTTTGACAGAGAAAGTTTTCTTCATCTTTTGGTGCAAGAACAAGTGAATATAGTGAATAAATTAGAACCAACCGAGTTCCACAGTGTTTTTATGTGTTATTGTTGTTCTATAAGGCCTTGCGTTATCTTCATATTGAAGAACGCAGGTCGCTTTTTCAACCAAGCATTTATGGACAAGTTGCACCAACTGGGCACATAAATCTATTCTTAGTGGCTCACTGCGTTTTCAGAACTCTAAATGTACAATATCCTGACGACCGCACAATACGCTCAACATTACTTTCCTTTATTTGAGCTTAAGTTTTAGCGTCAACTATGGAAATTTATTCTTGTCAGTCCTATGTCATTTGCGTTGCCCATTGTAGTATGTAAATCATTTTTCATCATTTGTGATATATTTAAGGATCGCTTGATGCATCAATCAGTGCTTATGCAACTATACTTTGATTCAGTTGATACATTCCTCATTCTAAATGGCAGTTGAAAACTGAAATTACTTATGACTCAAAATTCGTTGTTTGATTACAAAATTACTTTACAAGTAAAATTTGATGCTTACAAGTGCCGTAATATTATTTTTTTTATTTTTGCTGAATATAGTATCTCAAATGAAAGCAAACCACTTCTCATTCAGGTTAATAACATTAGTAAATTAACGGGATAGAACTATGGAAGAAATATTTATTTTCCTATTTGTATTTCTCCCGTTATGGGCATGGTTATAATGATTTTCGACCCGTAGTAGAAAGTACGCCCATCCAAGGCCGAAAGTATGGGGCACCAAGTGAGGATCGAACTCACTATTCAGTCGTATCTGTTTTAGCGAGACAGGTTTGCTAACCTCTACACCACGCCGTGGTGTCCTATGGGCATGATTATATCCGTGATGTAATAACACCGTACTTCACGGATTGAACGGAATGACTAAAATGAAAAAGGAATGACACGCTTGCTTGGTTCTCAGATTTATACATCACTTATACGCGCGGGCGCGCGCGCACACACACACACATACATACACACATATATATATATATATTAATTTAAAAGAAAAACAGACCACTTTAAGGCTCCATAGTAATAATTTATTTCACAAGAGAATTTTACTTTTTCTCTGGATCCTCAGTTGAAAGTAAAGTCGGAGGATCCAGAGAAAAAGTAAAATTCTCTGATGAAATAAATTATTACTGTGGAGCCTTAAAGTGGCCTGTTTTTTGTTTTTTTAAATTAAATTATTCGATCTGACTTAACATTGAGCTCTCAGGAGTTCATCCTCCTTTCGATTCTCCATACGGATTACCAAGATTTTCGTTACTTTATATATATATATATATATATATATATATATATATATATATATATATATCCCACGCAGAGTAATTACATCACCAAGCCAAGTGTAAGGAGAAACAAAAGATGGGTCTTACATATAATACGGAAAGACTCCTCTGTCTAGAGAAGCCACTTTAGGACTACAGATTAAAACGGACCGAATTATTCTTTGTCCCAGGCGAGGTCAGAACGGGAAACAGCGAGTTTTGGGTTTTCCAAACTGCGAGCTGTAGTTTCTTTCTATATCGATGAAATATATATATTCCCAAAGGGAAACGGCACTATGGATTTGTAATGGGCTTGGGCTGAGCTTAAGGAAGCAAAGATGGTTTAGTTTCTGTAAACGAAATCAAATTGACTGCCGCTTTCGTTGCTGTATGAAGTGACATCATTGAGCAGCCACTACGTGGCCTACATGACTTATCTCAAGCAAAGAGAGATAAGCGCCATCTTTATACTGACATGAATATTTGCTGTGGTGTAATTAGCATCAACTCATCCCACACATAGAACCTGATCCAGAGTTCAAACGTTTTAAGAAATTTACGCACCATTTTGAAATTATAATTAAGTACTTCTTACCAGTATAAAGCATACAAATATGGCTTATAAATGAGATTTAGTTGTCCATCATGCCAAGCCAGATATAAATTTGATAACCTGATGTATTTTTAATAAACTCATGACTTTATCAGTATACAACTGATCCATGAATAACACATTACGTTTCATATTCTTTTTTTAGATTGTTCAAACAATGTTCAGCTCTAAAAAAATCTACCTCTGGCAGTCTACATCGCCGTGATGACATAATAAGTATAGTGTATCAAGTGTTGCATGAAAAGAGAAGGCTCTGATCAGTAGCAGTTGAAGCTAGCATACCCTTCGACATGGTTAGGTGATATGCTCAGAAGAAACCCAGGGGTAGGGAATGAATATTGCTTATTCT
This sequence comes from Acanthosepion pharaonis, assembly GCA_903632075.3. Taxonomy (NCBI): domain Eukaryota; kingdom Metazoa; phylum Mollusca; class Cephalopoda; order Sepiida; family Sepiidae; genus Acanthosepion; species Acanthosepion pharaonis. The sequence continues at coordinate 1,053,639 of CAHIKZ030005588.1, read as the reverse complement.
AAAACGTGTCAAGTTTTCACTGATAAACAAGAGGATGAATTACAGAAATACATCCTTACAGAAATAAAAATATATTTTGGCTTATCACCAAACGGAATAAGGATTCTCCTCCTTCAGTGTGCCAAAAGGTTTTTAATTAAAATCCCTCACTCATGAAAAGAAAACGGATACGCATTTTCAAACTGGTTTGCTGTTTTCAACAATCGTCATCTAAATTTATACATCTGTGCGCCTGAGCCAAAAAATTGGCTAGAGATACAAATTTCTACATCACTCAATGCTGTTCCGATCGTAACTAAATTTCGTGAAGTCAGCGACCGCTCTAAATTTTATATGTGAACTGAGCAGAAATTGGTTCAACAACTGTTCATAAACCTTAAATCTAGGTGGAGACGATTGTGAACATCGGACAATTCGCCTAATGACCCACATAAAACGTATCCGAATTTTGATGAATAGACGCGTAGCAGAATCAGACCAGAAATCGAACGAGAACAGTGCTTGTTTGTTAAAGACATTGGAACTAAGAATGCGATATCTATGCTTAGAATAATATCAGAAAGAACAATAAATATGCAGACGAATGTGTATTTGTGTTTTATAGATTATGCAAAAGTGTTTGAAAAAGCAGGCCACAAAGAAATATTTGAACTGCTAGATAAAACTGATTTATTTGGGAATGATATTAGAATAATTTCGAAATTGTACTGGGAGTAAACCACATGCATACGTGTATAAAATGAATTCAGTAAATACACAAATATAGGAATTGGCGTAAGTCATGTAGTTTTCCTCTCGGTCGATTTAGTCAGCCTTTACAGTGAGGCGATCCTGAAAGAATTAGTTGTCTTACGAGGATTTTGTGTTGCCGACCACAGTCAACAACATAAATGCAAATGTGTTAATAGCAGACATAAAAAAGGAAACTACAGGAACTCTTATAGAAGGCAGCGAAGGAAAACTAGAATAAAGGAGTAAACATTAATGGTAAGAAGACAGAACGTATGGCTGTAAGCAAAGATGATAATTACCAATTTGAGACATCAAATTTAAACAAGTACGAAAATTAAAATATTCAAATGTGATAGTATTTGTTATGCAAACATAATATGTTTCTAAATGTTTACTTTTTACTCATTTTCACTTATTTCTACCTGATATTTATATTTCACACTTACAACAATATATTTATTTCATCTCTATTTTTTGTAGCAAAAGAACTAAAATACCACTTCAAATAGTACCAAACTACCTGACAGGCTGAAGAGGTTCGTATACTGTTTATTCCCAAATTTTAAGTGATAGCATAAGTAACTTTACGGTAATTCCAGATGCAAACAACTCACTCAACGAAGACTCTTTTTTTTTCTTCTTATGTGTGCGTTGGATTGAATTAATTTTATTAGAAGTTAGAGCCACTTAAGTGAAACATATTCCAACCATCTCTGGTCTCGCCTAATGATCAACGTGTTTACGATTACTTTCACAAGCCCTATAAACTTTAGGGTCTGACGGGCACCATATGTCCTGAAACCATAAATGACGTAGGGGTGTCTAGGATAAGATAACCTGACGGAGCCTATTCCTCATCAGGCTGGTTTTGAATTCGGAGTTTTCCTTCTCGTAAACGTATTCTACCATGTCCAAATTGTTAACTCTACTCTGCTATTTACCTCACAGCTGGAGGGTGATAGATTAAAACGTTTTCAAAATCAGTGAAAAGTGAACGTAACAGACACGGTTAGTATTTGAACTCGACATGCCGAGTCCAATTTTCGCACCGATAGCTATAACTCAACCCGCTCATCTACGTTCAACCTTGGTGATTAAAAATCCCCATCGACAAAGAAATATATTTTATTGAAAATGAATCATTTTGCATCAAAGAAATTATTATTTTCATCATTAGGCTATTGAATCGTCGATGCACCTAAGTGCACCTGTTAAAAATACATATGCTAATATACGCGTCGACATTGAGGACAAAAATGAATGGTAAAGATTCAAATGCCAAGGGACATGATCCTGTGGTCAGAAACGACCGTCGACGTTTGTTAAGAAAGTTAAATTTTCCTTATGTCTTATTACAAAATATTGTTCACAATGAAGATGATAAACTTCTAAAAGTTGTTTTTTCCCCAATTTTTCACGAATTGAACGGCACTCTCTTTGAGCATCGTTTAGGACATCGTTTATAATAGACATACCACGGAAATGTCATTCCCTTTAACAACATTAATATTCTACAAAAATGAATTTCTCGAATTTACATAATGTTAAATAAAAGGTGGGGGGTGCACTACCGGACGTAAAAAACAATATTTTACCAAGATTTTCTTAAATAGAAAAAATTTATAAAATTATTTCATTCATTTGTGAATAATTTTTGAAAATTTCATGACAATCCAACAAATATCTGATGTCTGAAAGAATTTCCAAATCAATGGGATTTTCACCGCAAAACGACGCTAAGTTTTCCCATACTAATTAATGGTCATCCATTGAAGCAAGAAAAAAACAATTTTTTAACAAGAATTTCGAAGCTTCTAAAGAGGATTATAAATATAATTTCATAATAAAAAATCCTTGATAATAAGGTGAAGTTTTTGAAGATAAAACTTTGTTTTTATTAAGTTTAGGGAATCTTTTCATCATGTATGCTCGTTTTTAGCGAATCTTTTGCAGTACCTAAGTATAATGCCAAATTTATAATATTGGTGAGTGAGTCATAAACATGAATTGTAAAAATATTGAAGACAATCCGAATGAATTATAAGAATGAAATAAAGTTTACGAAAATATATCTGTACTCTCATTAATATTATTATCATTATTTTTTTCATTTTGTAGCCTTTCATAGAAATAATGTTGCAATGACCAAAATCACAGTTCCATTATTAAATGGTGTTTACTATTTTCAGTTTGAAAAAAAAATAAAAACACTTGTCATTGTAAGTCTCCGATTTTTTTTTTTTTGTAGCTGCAAATATGGAACCCGAGTCTAAGAATGTGTCGGAGTTAACTCCTCCTTCAGTCCGTTAACCCTTTCACCAGGGGTCCCTCTTCCCTGGCTATAAATAACCGCTGACCCTTCACCTCTATCTCTTTTTCCTTCAGGATTTCAGCTATCAACCTCGAAATGTAGGCGCTAACAGCGTGGAAACACGCTAAGAACAATATACACACACGCACGCACATACAGAATATTCACACACGCACGCACATACAGAATATTCACACACGCACGCACATACAGAATATTCACACACACTTTCTCCTTTGTACTGTTTCCATGTATTGTAACTTGTTATTAATATATATTTGTATATACATATATTATCGGTCTTGTGTTTTGTTTGCTTTCTTTTCCTTCTTCTTTGGACTTAATCAAAGTCCAACCTTTTTATGTAGTTGGGCCCGGCGGGCAGGAGAATCTGAACCTTACATGCGTTTCTTCTGCGTCTGACTTCTATCAACAACATAACAGCCACGGCCCCTCTATAAATGCCTCTTTCTGTCGCTTATCTTATCGGTTCTTCAAATTGTTGTTCTTATTTCAATAGTTTATTAGAATGCTTGCAAAATGTTGAAGTTATTCATTTTGAAGAAGTATACATTTACAGGACATAAGTAAATACTCTCTTTTCTTGTATATCTTATTCTGTTTAAAATTAACTTAATGCTTAAACACTAGCTGAGCCATAAATGAATTTTATCAACAAATAATCCATATACCTACAAATTTCAGTAAAACAATCTCATAGTTCTTAAACAATAAACTTCTAACACAATCTGTTTGTTCTTTTCAGAAAAAATAAAATAAAACATTTTAAAGATAATGTGTTTTTAACAAGCCACATCCTTCTTTTTCTCGGTCCGATCCATTTCTATCGATCGTATTTTCTTGAATATAACACGACACCGTGTCTTTGAATTTATAAACAGGGAATTAATCAGATCCTTATGTATAATAGGACACCATATTACAGCCTTCACTGCGTATATTTTTACGAAAAGTTGTACCATATTATCTGCTGAAATCTCAATGTCGTAAATGTATTTCAGTAGAAATATTTAATTTTTCACGATATTAAAAGATAGAAATGAAACATATGTTTAACCGTTGTGTGTTTCTCTTCCTAATTTCCGTTTCAAAACTTATTTCAAAGTTTTCGAGGACAGGTGCCAACTGGACATACTCGGTAATACATTTTAATAGGTTAATTTATATATACTTTTCTGTTTTACATGGTTTTATTGCATTTCTTTATATTAATGCTACTGATTATGCTACTGATAAAACTGACGCCTTCAGCTCCCACGGTTTTGGCAAAGCATCGAAACAAACTCCAGCGCCAGATTATTCTACTGGAAGTCCTTGCGAACAACATCCTTCCTGCGTGGTCTGCAGATGTCAGGACGAACTGGTAGATGAATTTGCTAGGTGGTCCTCATGTCATCGCAGAATATCATATAATAAATAATACCGCTGAACAATATAATATTAATAAACTATGAAAAAAATGTCTTTCATTAAGAATGAAGAGAAAAAAAATTCTATCTATACATAAAATTCTGTGATTTCAGTTATTCCACCCGTCACACCCTCTAAAACAGCCATACACTGAATGATGGAAATCAAATATTTGGTAAAAAAGCAAACAGTTAAAGGGATACAAAGTACAGTTTATTTAATTAGGGTGCGTAAGAACTGCGAAGTAGGTTTTTTGTCATAGTATTTTTCCAAATAAATCAGCTTTTTTCAACTTTCATTGATTTGTTTGCGAAATTAAACAAAACGTAGAGTTTATAAATCTCGACAAAAATGTTAGTGATAACTTCAACAATACTAAATGCTCTGATGATTTCAACACGTGTGAACGTGTTGCAAAAATTCTTGTTAAAAAAAACTAAACATATAAAAAAAAACTTTATCTTGTGAAAAAACAAACAAACAGTTTATTTGTACTCTTGCTGTTACAAATAAGATTTTTTAAGCTGAATAAAAATTTCTGAATATGAGTACCTGTGTATAATAGTACTCCACCTATTATACCTTTAATTTTCGATCAAAATATCTCCTATTATGAACAAGGACATACATATTTAAAGTAATATATGAAAAAGATGCACGTACACATGATCACGCATACATACACAAATATAGGATGACTGAGATTCGATTTCGAGTAATACTTCTTTTTTAATATCGTTCATCTAACATAACAGCCATGAGTCACTCAAGGTAGAGCGTTATTGAATGAGATTGTTGTATTTTTTTAATTTTACGGTATAGTTCACCCTTTACAAGACTCGGGGACCGCTCGAGTTGGAGGGTTACGTTAGGAAGCCATTTGTGTATATACAAGTGGAAGGTAACGGTTAATCCTGAACTTGAAAAGGTTACAATTTCCGTGATGAGAGAAACATTCAGTTGAGACTCGGTTCAACGGAACGGCGGTTTGCGTGAAGAAGCTGCTCGAGTGGAACTTACTTCTCACCGATGAAATATGGAGGGAATGTGGGTGCTTTCCTACTATGTAAGTGGCATGGCGTGATCTTGTCGTGAAGGCTTGCCCTGGTGGGACAAGGCATGTAGTTCATTCGAGCACTTTCAATGGAAGTAGCGTTAGAGCAGCCAGAGTTTTGCCACATCACGCCTGTAGGAGAGCAATTGAAGGACGGAGAATAATTCGGCGCCCACAAGAGTTCGGAGACGCTTTTGGACTCTATCAAAGCTGGATAGTGAGGTCTGGCTAGATCCAGTCCAAATATCACAACAGCACTCGATTTTTGACCTGATCTGGCTCGTAAGAGGGAGCGGTAAGAAGTGAAGATTATGAAAATATGTAGGGGAGATAATGGCTAACACAATACCTGAAGAGGTTAAGGTTGCAGTGACCAGGGAAGTATCCTCTCGGGAGTTTATTTCCCAAAGTAGCAGACATTGAGAAAAAAATGTCCGGATTAAACTTCCTTTTTATAAATTGGACATAAAGAGATAAAGATGGTTCCACCCTGTGTATATATCATGATGGTTTTTAGCATGATTGATCCTCAAATAAGCACGCATGTGGCTTTGTTGTCCTGCTAGGTAATCATACACTTTAAGATGTTGAAAATAACGGGATAGCCGTATTTGAAGCCTTTTTTTATTTTTGGTAAATGGAAAAAGTTTTTGCACAGAGCTAACACTTATTTGAACTTCGAATACATTTGTGATAAAAGAAGTTTACATCGAATGGAATGTAATCCGCAAATATTATATCAGAGTTTTCCGTCTCCTAGAGCAGATGTTCCCAAACGGTGCGGTGCGAAAACGAGAGCAGGCGAGGCGGAATGATTGGAATACAAAGATTTAGAAATAGCTTTTAAAAAATATATATGCCAAAATTTAATATGATTTAAAAATTTAAAACATTATTATGAATTACTTGTAACTGCATCTATGAGTCTATGTTATACTGTGGCGAACGAAATTTTTTTCTTCCACCGAATGAATTCGAATCTTCGTCGCCACTTGTTATGGTCCGATTCCTTGTACCACGGTGATAGTCCAAGGTAGAAACAATAAAGAAGAACTCGAACACAGGTATGGAATAACACAGATATATTACAAACAGGAATATATACAGAGAAGTAGAAAGTGTTAGTATGAACAATCAGGTTTAGTAGGGAGAACAATGTAGTCTCAACCAGTATCACTATTCCAATGTCTTGCAGTAATTGTCTGAACGCGACTCTGTTTTGGACTGCCTCTGACTCGACTCTTAACTCGACTTGAATTACTGACGACTTCAACTACTGACGATATTCAGTCACCACCCCCGGGCAGCATGTGACACAAGGTCGGTTATTTATTGTGGGTTCTCCGAGCCGGTGGGCTCGGCCCAAAAATATGCCCATTGAACCCGTATAAACGAGGGCGTCATGTGGCACAAGGTCTTTTTAACGTGGGCTCTCCGAGCCCGTAGGCTCGGCCAAAAATATGCCCATTGAACCCATGTAAACGGGTTCAGGGTCGGTTTAACTCCTCGAAAGAGAATACGCCCTACGGCGTAGCCTCCTTCGGGTTCCTCCCCGCCCGAAGGCAGAGTGTTCAACCGATCTGTCGTTCAAGACTTGAGCGACTGACGATATTCAGTCACCCCCGCCCCACTGAGGCATCATGTGACACAAGGTCGGTTATTTATTGTGGGTTCTCCGAGCCCATGGGCTCGGCCCAAAAATATGCCCATTGAACCTGTATAAACGGGTTCAGGGCCGGTTTTAGACTTGAACGATTGACGATATTCAGTCACCCATCACGAGGGTGTCATATGGCACAAGGCCTTTTTAGCGTGGGCAATTCCCAAGCCATTAGGCTCGGCCAAAAATAGCCCATTTGAACCCGTATAAACGGGTTCTGGGCCGAGTTTACCTCCCGAAGGAGACTCCGCCCTTCGGCGTAGCCTCCTTCGGGTTCCTCCCGCCCGTAGGAAGAGAGTTGAACCGAACAGTCAGTTCAGAGGTGAACGACTGACAATATTCAGTCACCCCCACGAGGGTGTCATGTGGCACAAGGCCTTTTTAACGTGGGCATTCCCGAGCCATTAGGCTCGGCCAAAAAATAGCCCATTTGAACCCGCATAAAGGGGTTCTGGGCCGGTTTTACCTCCCGAAGGAGACTCCGCCCTTCAGCGTAGCCGCCTTCGGGTTCCTCCCCTCCCGTAGGAAGAGAGTTTAACCGAACAGTCGCTCAAAAAGTGAACGACTGACAATATTCAGTCACCCCCCCCACGAGGGTGTCATGTGGCACAAGGCCTTTTTAACGTGGGCATTCCCGAGCCATTAGGCTCGGCCAAAAAATAGCCCATTTGAACCCGTATAAACGGGTTCTGGGCCGGTTTTACCTCCCCGAAGGAGACTCCGCCCTTCGGCGTAGCCTCCTTCGGGTTCCTCCCGCCCGTAGGAAGAGAGTTGAACCGAACAGTCAGTTCAGAGGTGAACGACTGACCCCTTGCCTACTCTTGAGTTGCAGTATTTATTAAGTATGGAATAGTCCATTATTATTATTATGGGTAAGACACCATAACAATAAATAATTATAAGTAATTATTGACCGATTTTATAATTGTGATATTTTGCATTATATCAAGTATGAAGAATATTGAAACAAGGGTTAGCAAATTGAAGGAGAGAGTTATCAATGATAAAGTTCTGACTTCGAGTCATTAAATTTGCCTACGTTAATCATATAATTTTATTTATGTAATTTAATCATATAAGTTATTTGTATTATATGTCATATTTAAGGCATTAATAGTCGGTGATTTTTTTTTAATTTAATTTTATCACAAAATTTGCGAGACGCGAGCAAATTTTCATTCACAAAATGCGGCCCAGAGAAAAAATCTTTGGGCACCACTATCCTAGACAGACGTCGTGATGAAGACTATGGGTCTCTCTTCCTCACACACACACACACACACACACACACACACACACACACACACACATATATATATATATATATATATATATATATATATATATATATATGGAAATGGGAGAGTAGTGTACAAGCTATCGGCGCGGAAAGTAGAATTGACGAACCGATTTCAAATGTTGGCTTTAACCTGTTGCATTTTTATTTGCCCTAATGCTCTCGAGAAAGGCAGGAATCCGTTTCTTCGCATCGCAAACTTTGGGTTAAATAGTAAGTAAGAGTGGTCTGTCTAGCGTTGGATATATCACAAATAAAATTTAAGTTTAAGAGGTAAGAAAACTCTGCATTCAAAGTCGTGGAGAAGGTAATGGGAAACCACTTCACTAAATTTCACAAAATTCACGTATAATAAAAACAGAATCTGTGGAGAGTCGTAATCAGTAACTTACGCAATGAAAATAAAAATGTATATGAAACTAAGTGTGTGTGTGTGTGTGTGTGTATGTCTCAACTGGCACAAAAATGCCTACCGAATTTAGTAGCTTTCATTAAAATTTCAATTTTAATGAAAACTACTAAATTTCATATATGCCCCCGAATCGCTATTTTCCTTATGTATAAGACTGCTAATGAGTCTGAATGTATTATATTAAAAATAAGAATCACGCGCCCGACATAAAAAAAAAAAAACAAACTTACACACATAGGCGCCTCAGTCTCGGCCATTCCTTAGCCACGAATACCTAAGTCCTGTGACAAACACCACCATCGCCATAGTCATTGCTTCTATTGTACCCCCATATTACCTTCATCGTTGCCACCACGAACATTACCATCGCCTTCATGTCCGTAACTGTCGCCATCGTCGTCTCTCTCGTTCCCCAGCCACCGCCACCATCGTCGTCGCACGCTCGTCCCTATCCCGGTTAATATATTCAAACACCGTTTATCCAGTATTTGTATCTAGTACATTCTGTTATGCCGGCTGCTTGCTATTGGCCGATCATAAGCCACCTAACTTCCTAACTAGGCCTTCATCCCCGTCTCCTCCTATCGACCTAACTAACCCACCTACTTTACTTACATACTTTTTGCGGGCTACCGACCCACATCAAGTGAAACAAGGATCATACAATACCACACTTACCGAACAACCTAACAACTAACCAAGCAGTATTTTTTTTTCATTTTTTTTTTAATTATACGCTTACATCTTTTTTCGTCTTAAAAAAAATAATCTCGTTTTCTTTCTCTTCACTTCGTTTATTTATTTTCCTTTTACCTCGTCCTCTTTCAGCTTCTTTATGCTTCGTTTTTTTTTTTTTATTTTTCCTTTCATTTTACTTCGGGTTCACTTTCTTTCATATATTTAGCTTGATACGATAAAAGCCAAAATAGTATGGTACTCATCAGGATCGAACTCACTAATCTAAAATCTAGCAGAGGAGATTAGTAAGTATCGCTCTGAATCAAGCCATGGACGATTCCATAAGAAGAGTCATAAATAAAAGAACAAAAATAAAACAAGCCAAAAAATAAATAAATAAATAAAACAGGGGACATAAAATGAAAACAGAAAGAACAAAATAACAACAAAACGTGTACGTAAAACAAGCTTTGATAAAAAGACACAAACAACAAATAAAAACAAATGCAACACCCCACCCTCCTGAAAAAAAAAAGAGGAAAAACATAACAAATGAATGAGTAAGTAAAATGAAAATATAAAAGAAAAAGTGTAAATAAAAATAAGAAATTTATCTTTCAAGATCGCAAAACTCTCAGACACTAGCATTCGACCTCCTGGCTTTTAGCGGAGATCGAACACTAAAATATATTTTCAATGGCAATTTTATAAGCTACCACTGAATCTCTTGAATTTTCTCTATTCTAGCTTTCAAAAAATTTGCTTCTTTTTTCCGACATCATCTGTGTCTGTATTGTGGCGATAAATTGCATATAATATTTTCATCTTCTACTCCATCATCATCTTTACTGTTTTCTTTTCTAGTTCGTATTTATTCGTAAGCATTTCTTTGCGATTCCAATACATGTAATTTTTTTTTTTTGCTTTTTCCTCAATTAAAATGAAATCAAAGCGTGACCAAAGACAGACAAAAATAGCAATTAAAACTAAACAAGACAAAAAGAAAGAAAAAAGAAAATAGAAAGAAAATGAGATAAAATGGAGTGTAATTAAAACAAAAAAAAAACGAAATGCACAAATAAAATCAAACTAAGAGAAAAGGAACAAATAAAAGCAAAACTAGGCAAATGGAGAAAAAAATGTGATACAAAGACGAAATGCCAAATAAAGACGAAAGCAGCAAGTTAAAAAAATATAAAAAAGTGAAAATTAAAAAAAACAGGGACAAAAAGATAAAATAAGCAAATAAGATAAAAAATAACACAAGAGTAAGTAAAAAAAAAACACGTTGCAAAAAAATATAAGAGCAAATATAAACAAAACTTGACAAACATACAAAAGAGCAAATAAATCCAACACGAGAAAAAAAAAAGGGCAAACAGAAAAGTGTAGAAAGGAAAAGAGCAAATAAAAACAAAAATAACAAAGAGAGCAAATTCATAAATTACGATGCAAAAAAAAGCTAATATAGAAAAAGAAAGAACAAAAAGGGCAAATAAAAACATTACTTGGAAAAAAAAATATACCAACTTAAATCAAGATGAAAAAATACGAAAAGAGCAAATATAAAGAAAATGAGCCCCTAAAATGCACTCTTCGTTTCGATCTAATTTCTCTTTTCTTTTCTCTCACACAATTCTTATATTTCTCTTAATTTCCCTCTACCTTAATTGGGATTTACTACGTATTTTCTTTCTTTTTCACTTTTCTTTATTGGATATCCAGTAAAGATAATACTCACTACAGTAGTAATAGTCAGCAAAGAAACTTTAACACAGCGTTTTCTCTTTCACATTTCTCTCTGTTTTTCCGTTACTTCTTTACCCCCCTTCTTTATTCATTCTCAACTTTCTCTTCATTTGTTTTTTCTTTCTTTTCATTTCTTTTTCTTCCTATCATATTATTACCTTTTTCATTTCCCTTTAATTTATTTGTCTTTCCTTCCACACTCCACCATCTCTCATTCTTTCTACATTACATGGGTGAACTTGCGAAGCATTTCAGACTCATTTTTTCTGTCACGCGATCGTATTAAGCACGGGACTAATAAAAAGCATTTACTACCCACATTTTAACATAGACTGGCAGAAGAGTTCGGAATTAATCTTTAAAAAGCAATTCTTCTACAAAATCTGTAAGAGGAAAAGAAAAGGGAAATGCAAGATATAAATCAATATTGCATTGATAATTGTCCCTTGCTCCAAAATAGGTTTTTCTATAGTTTTCAACACTAATTCCGGTTTTTAAATTTTATCATATTTATCTTTCAAGAACTTCAAAATTTATAATCTAAGAAGTTTTGTTTACTATTCACTAGCAAATGTCATGTTTTATTTTCCTTTTTTTCTATTCCATATTTTTTGTAACTTTATTCAATATTTCTTTTCAAAACCTTTCTTCATTTTTAGACACTAAAACTGTTGGAACTGCTAGCTAACCTTGATATATTTTGGAAAGATATTAGAAAAATCCAAAACATATATTGGCAACAAGCAGATAGAAATTGAATTCCAGTAAAGACACAAAAATAGAAGACAAGGATGTATCTTCTCATCGGACATATTCAACCTAAACAGTGAGGCGATTCTGAGAGAATTAGAAGCGTTACTAGCATTCATTATTGGCGGCCACAATCTTAACATAAAATATGCTGATGACACAGTATTGATAGCAAACAGAAATAAAAATTCCCACAACCGAGTAATGTAGGAAAGTGAGAAGAAATAACTAAACATCACTTTCAAGAAGACAATGCAGCGTTGTTAGCAGAAGGAACGCACCAATATGTAAATTACAAATTGGAAATATCATTTATTTATTATTGCTTTTCTACAATAATTGTGGCACATGTCCGAAGGGGAAGTGGGGGAGAGACTAGTCTTCGGTAACTCTCCTAGTCATCGTTAATCAAGATCACGTCCCATTCATCTAATACAATTGCTCCATTTACCACAAAAACTCATTCATCACAATTTAATCCTACATGTACCAAAATACCACATATTCACAAAGGGGTACCTAGAAAAACACCTCATAATATAAAAATCTCAAAATGTTTAGATACAAAAATATATATAAAAAAATCATGAAACATGAATTAAGAGGGAGGGAATGAACCCCGAAAACTAACAATAATTGAAACAAAAACAAACTAAAACAAAACAGATGTTAGTAAGACCGATCCGCCCCTCAAAATTATTAGAGTGCCCGCTGTATTCTGCCGATAGACAGAATTAAGCAGCACACTCACTAAAGGAGTAGGGAGGATAAACATAAATGACGGAATGGAAAAATCAATGTCTGCAAATTGGAGATATCAAAATCAAACAAGTACAACAATTTAAATATCTGAGAAGTTTTGTAAGACAAAATATGCGACATCGAAATCCTAAGGCGTATTGGGACTGCGAAAGTTGCCTTTAAAAAGCTAATCATAGTATTAAGAAACATAAAAGAAATCTTCATAAATAAAGAAAAGAGTACTGAACTGTGACGTAATATCAGTTCTATTATATGACAGTGAATGCTAGACAATCTTCGAGTAGATGATAACTAGACTTGAAGCAACAGAAATTTGGTTCTGTATAAGGAGGCTGAGAATACCATGAGTCGAACATGTAAGAAATGGCGAAGTTTTAGAGAAAAGAGAAACAAAAAGGATAGATATTGTTAACATCAGAAAAAGTCAGTTTGGATTTCTAGGGCAAATAATAAGGAAAAAGGGCTTAGGAAATCTGATGGTCAGAGGACAGATCGTAAGTAAGAGGGCAGCGGGAAACCATAGATAACAAAGATGACGGAACACGGTTAGGAGAGATAAAAAAGACAATTTATTATGAGTTACAAAGGACAGTAAATTCTGGAGAGCCATGATTGCCAAAATCATAAAGGGACAGAGAACCGTGCTATTTTGGCTTGTATGGTATTATAGGAACGAAAATGAGCCTAAAGGAAAAGGAAGAAACACACAATTTTCTGAGTCTGTCTATAAATCTCCTGAGCCGACCAAATACAATATAGGAACCAGTAATAAGGAGTGCCAGAGAAAAGCAATGATAACAACAAAAGTTGCAATATGAGCTCTGGTAAAAAACACGCAATGATATCAACAAAAATTGCAATATGAGCACTGGTAAAAAGAGTTGCTGAAGACATTAGGTTTATAATACCCAGAAATTCATACCCCAGATGACACATGGCACAGTGGATAAAGGCGTTGGTTAGATCCAGTGACAGGACCCAAATGAGTGTGAGTTCAATACCCGGTTAAAGCAATGGAGAACTTTCAGAGGGAAATTAGCAGGAGATAACTAATAACTGATATCCATCACACAATGCACGTGGAACTAGAACAGTCTAGTGAAATTCCCAGTGAAATTCAGTTCAAAATTCCAGCCACCTGAAGAAACGTTGTGATAAATATGGCGACAATAGTCCGAATAATGTAAATAATGTACACAATTTTCTTCCGCCTCTTTTAGCTACTGTCTCTCTCTCTCTCTTTTCTTTGTATCTGATTTAAAAAAGAATGGAACACTAGTTTAAAATAAAAGTGCGAAAAACTATTTGGAAAAATCAACGAACAATTTTTTGTTCGTAATTTTTATACATCTATGCGAGTGAAAGTCTTAAATGTTTTAACATCGTAGATGTACTCATGAACACCTTAGCGGTTTTTTTCTTTTTGAAAGGAGAATTTTCACAGATTTTTAAAGGTTCAATGCAAACATCGTTTATTATATTTCCCTCTTTATTGGTTGAATTTTATTCTGCGGTATATTGACTGTTCAAAATGGAGTACCGAAAATCATCGACAGCGGAATCAGCTAATGATATAAATTTTATAAACTTTTATTCTCAGCTGGATGATGTTGGTATTTGAGAAGATAGATCAAGAATATCCCAAAACTAAATGAGAATTAAAAGTTAGGAAGATTGAGAGGAGACGCAATATTCTGGCTGAAAATTCCAACATTGGTTTTAACCAGGGCTCAAACAAAAAGATCAGTGAAAACACGCTTCGCTTTCAACCATGTCACTTTGATTGATTTATAATGTTATGACTGCGTGCATAAAACAGTAGTAATCCAACTCAAATTAAAAATAAAGGTTTTTGGCCTTTTTTTGTGTCCGAAGACCAACTGCTTATCTGTTAAAGGCGAGGAAAAATTAATACAATAATCATGTCAGAAAAAGATGAACGAGTTCACCTTTTAAAGTGGAAATATCTTGTATAATTAGGCATGGCAAAATATTTTTACACCTGTTTAAGTAAATGACTATTTAACCGCGTACATGCATTATTTATATATATATATATATATATATATAAAGGCTTAAACACTAATATTCCATGGTCATAATTTATTCCATTAGAATCGTAAATACGATCCAATTCATCAGACCTACAAATTCAAAAAGAAAACAGAAAAAAACAATTCCGGGAATAAAAAAAATTCAGTGAGAGTGTATGTATGAGAGTGTGGGACGAATGTTAGAGTAAATGAAAGCTACAGAGAAGGGTAACAGACGAGAGAAGAACAGAAGAAGAACAGGAAGGTCTATAGATGAAGGGGGAATTAAAATGTAACAGAGAGAAGTTTTAAAGACGGGAGTCAAAGACGGTTTAAGTGAGAGAAATATGAATGTTGTCGGATGTCTAATACATTAAAGATGTAACCGGAAAGGATACATTTTGTGGTGACATACATACACACAATATAGACGATCTAATCTTAAAGATCAGAAGATGTGAGAGGGAGAGGAAAATAAAATAAAATAAAAATATATATATATATATATATATATATATATATATATATATATTAGTTTGTACCTATATATTTGTTGTATACATTTGATTTGTAGCTTAATAGATCCTAGGCATAAAATAAATTGAGACTATCTATAGGATTACTATTTGAGTTAACGACTCTTCTACTTTTCTTATTGGTATTAGACTTCCCTGTAAATTATAATGCCACAGCCTCATCCCACGAGGTGTTGCTTAAATGGTTTCCCCAACAGAGTGGAAATTCCAGTCCCATGCAACAAGTCTTCAATTCCGTATTATACTTCTCTTAGATTGGTTAACAAGCAAGACAAGAGAGGCTTGCGGTTTACCTGTCTGCAAGAGTGGTGGTGGGATGAGAAAAGATGGATGCATACATTTCTCAAGGGTATTTATGCGAAAGGGAACGTAACGACTTCGATCGGAATGTCAAGGTACGTCTATACAATATTTTGTACCGATAACCGCTATGCTATGTGCACATTCCTCTATTATTAATGTGTGCAATACAATATGGAGTTGGAGACAAACACTCTGAATATAAATATAAAACATCTGTATAAACCCTTTGTTTGTCACATTAAGACACTTTTACTAAATCTGCTTGTCAACTCAAATAATTTAATAAGATATATACGACCTCACATCCAGAGGCTGAAACACTATTTCCCATACGATAACCGAATTTAAGTAACGTCAGGCTTAGTCGGGGCGATAGTACCTTTCAGTGTCCCAGCAAATATTGAACTCCCACAAAAAACAAAACACCATGAATATATAAAAACATATTTTTCTAGTAAAAATACTAACAATACATTTATATATTAAAAAATTACTAGTAATACATATTTATAGTAAAATTACAAACAATATATTTTTAAAGCAAAATGACCAGAAATACATTTTATAGTACAATAAATACAATAAATTTTATAGCAAAATAACCAACAATACACAAATGTTACTTATACATGTTTCACTTGCAGACGTTCATCTTCCATGTTATTTAAACAAGGCAGATTGGAAATAGAATTAAATAAAGAATTCAACATTGCTTAATAAATATTTTCAAAGACTTGTTGCCATCGCAAACCTGAAGGATAAAAAAAAAACACTTTGTCTTTGTTTCACCCACATAAACGACAAGCTGACTAGAACCTGCTTTCATCATTCACTGGATAATGGTTTTATTATTGAATGAGACGCATATTTAAATTCATTACGAAACTATCAATTACCATAGTTTTGTAATATGAAACTATCACTTTAATTTAACAAAAGTATTTCAAATATATTCATCGATATGAAAAAGAAGTAAATTTTTGCAATACATTTGAGATCCTAATGTTATTATAAAGTTAATGATATAAAACATTTTTTGAGGAAAAAAATAAAGTCTAGTTAATAACTTCTAATGAAGCTAGGATCTCAAATGTATTGCAAAAATTTACTTCTTTTTCATATCGATGAATATATTTGAAATACTTTTATATATAAAATATATAGGTACAACTAATATATATACTTTTATTATATAAGTATATGCCCTGTTCTAAGGGACACGTCCTCCATACAGCTCCTCCTTAATGCTTTAAAGAAGTAGTGGCGGAGTAACGCCTTGGGTATGATCAAATATTGGACACGCCCTATGCAGACGTGTGTATATTCACGCATTAAAGCGAACATTTATCTTATTTGCTATTGTGCTGACCTGAAGAAATGTATTGAAATACAGACAAATCAGGCAATACAATAAATATTTTTAACATTACTAGAACTAACTTACAAATTTAATGCATAAATATGCGTAAACATCCCTCAGAAGGATACGCACGTAGATAGGCGTATACGTGCACACAAAAAAGTATGGACGCATTCACTGATGCCTATAAGCTCATTTATGTGAGAGGGGTGAAATGTTGTCAGCCCGGCCAGCTTACGAAAGTCTGACCAAAAAATAAAAGATAAGAATTTGTGGGAAAGGAAATTATGGCGGCTGAGAAATTTTCACCACTCCATTGTGTGTATTTACATATGCACGTACATATTTACTTGACACAAAAATCATTATGTTATTGTATGAATAATTTACACCAGAAAATGTTCACAATTATGCACGGGTAAAACTAGAACAATTTTGAAGGATCATATATACATATATATATATATATATATATATATATATATATATATATATATATATATATATATATATATATATATGATGTAGGTATATGAATAAATACAAAAGCCTTCATAAAGACCGTCCGAGGACGAAACTCTATGGCAAAGAAGTATTTTCCTTTTGTTTTTATTCATATAGAATTTAATCGATATTTTTAATTTAAATCTGAAGTTACACACACACACACTCACACACACAGATGTATTACGTCGAATGATTTTTGTGGATACACGTATTTGAGTAAACGTTCTGTTTTAATTTATTTTAATAAAATTTATTTCAGTTACCGACCTGCACGCATACGTTTTTATTAAACTAAAATTTTCAAATATTTTTACTCTTAATTATAAATAGAGTATATTTCTTTTTAAAACAAGTAAATGTAATAGAATTACTTAAATGATTTAAAATTACTTTTTCATATCAAATATATGTATGTATATTACCAGCTCCCATTTTTTAAATTTTATTTTTAAATTTTATTTTTAAATATTATTAAAATGTATTCTAACCTTAGAAATAATCTTTAAGTATATTGGTACGAATAAAATGCCGAAAAACATTTTGCCGTTAATAATAATAAAAAAAAATACACAGACGACATGCATTTAACGGATGTCAGAAATCCTTGAAAAATACACCCTTACGCTCCTTAAACTTAACCTCTTTTTCGAAAGTAACTCATAATTGATACAACAATAGTTAATAAAAATCAACACGCTACCGCCCCTGTCTGAATGAATGGATTTCTCTGTATAATTGGAAACAGGAAATTATGAATTTATGTGTGCGTTTAAAACTCAGTAAATTTAAAAATAAGTTATTCCAATATTCGCTTGAAGATGAATCGGAACTAATGCTTTTAATTTAATTATATAATTAAATTTGAAGTTTTTAGCTTCAGTTTTTGAAACATGGTTATTACTGTGTAGCAAAAAACATATTTTAAATCAGTTAATTTATTATATATATATATATATATATATATATATATATATATGGGTGTGAGTATATATATGTGTGTGTGTATATGTGCATATATGTGTGTATATATATATGTGTGTGTTTATATATATATATATATGTGTATATGTATATATATATGTATATATATATGTGGGCATATACATCTATATATATGTAGATGTATATATATATATATATATATATATATATATATATATATATATATATATAATTTCCTATACACTACGTTCGATCTATCCAACGGAGTGTATATGCCTTATAATAATGAACTTTATAATCATACTTATATTAGTAAAGAATCTACCACCCGCCGTGTATCCTTAATAAACTCCCCAAATCTGTATAACATAGACTCTCCACTAACTCTAGCAGTTAATACATCTTTGGAAAATCCAAATCCAATTCTGTTGATGCATTAATTAAACGTAAGCACAATGTTGATCGATAGTACATCCCTAACTCTAGTACGAATATCAATCGTAAATCTATGAATAGAAACCGCATCATTATTTGGATCAATCAGCCCTTCACCAGCAACGTCAGAACCAACATTGGTATAATATTTCTTAGGTTAGTACACAAACATTCCAATCATAATACCTTACTCAGAAAAATCTTCAGCCCGAACAACGTTAGTGTTAGCTACTTTGCACTAAAAAATTTACATTATTTTGTCCAAAATCATAGTGTAAATCTTAGCAGATACTTAAGCAGCACTAGTAGCAATGGAAGCCCTGATGATCAAAAGTGTAATTGCCGTAAACTGCCTTCTGTCCTAGGAAGGTATATGCATGTTTAAAGGAGTTATTTATAAGGTTAGCGTCAAGCACACTGGCCAGATTAACTAATAACTAGAAAAACCGTATCACAAAATGACTTTAGAAACAAAAAATATGCAAACGCCTCATCATTCTCTAAGTTTAACTGGAGTATCAAAATAGATGCCAACACACCTCATGTAAATTAGGAATTCGTAGCCTAAACCAAAATATTTTCGGCAGTGGGGATGCAACCTATGTCTGTTAGAAAAAGAATCATTCTCACAAGTATTAACAATATAAAACTATTCGTTATCACCTGTAGGCACAGAAAATCGTTTCTATTAAAATACTGGAAGCCCGATTAAACTCTTGTTTTTCATTATATATTTTCATTTATTATGCTTTAGGGTTCATACCCGCTTATCTCCCTTTAACACAGGAAGCGTTATTGTAGAAGAACCATAGCAGCGTCTCCAGCAATAATTTGATATTTCAAATTTGACATTTCTATATTTTATTTTATTTTTTTTTAAACTGCATCTGCACTTAATTTACTGCACATTTTTACTATTTTATTTTTGGTCTATGAGGCAGCGTTCCTCCCATGTGACATCTGTGTATTTTTATAAAATACACTTTGTGTCCGATGAGGTGGAAAACAGCGAAACAGCAGAGCAAAAATTAGTATATATATATATATATATATATATATATATATATATATATATATATATGACGATAACGATATGTCCAGTCCATCAGTTATATATATGATGGACTGGACATGTGAGTTATCGTCATACTCACTTTGTGAGTCGAAAAATATATATATATATATATATATATATATATATATATATATATATATATATATATATATATATATATATAGTATTATAAATTAAATGATTTAAAAACAAATTTTGGAATAACTTACTTTGAAATTTCAAAATAAGTTATTCCAAAATTCGCTTGAAAATGAAACAAAACTAGGGCCTTTAATTTAATTATATAATTAAATTTGAAGTTTTATAATTTCTGTTTTTGAAATATGGTAATTCCTGTGTAGCGATGGAACCATATTTTTAAATCAGTTAATTTATAATATTTATGTTCTGTAAATTTTCATTGAGTTCTATTTTGCATATAATTATTTTTTAAAAGTATGTTTCAATCGCGACACAGAAATTACTATGTTTCGAAACTGGTCCCCGAGTGTTAATGTTTAATTTCATTATTAAACCTTAAACAAGAATCTTATAAATATGGAAAAAGCAATTTTCCGGATTGTTATTAAAAACATTCCAAATACAAACAAACGGAATTATTTCTTAAAATTAATGCAAAAAGCAGAGGAATTAATAAGAAGGATGAGATGGAAAGCGTATTTCTTCTTCGAAAGAATATCTCAACAAAATAACCTGAAATTTATAGTTTAAAAAAGAAAAATAAACAGCACCATATATCGAAAAGTTATTTGAATTCGAAATGGACTTACTTGATATAATAAATAATGTCTCTTCTCAAAAAAGAAAAGCTACTTCCAACAGCATTTGGACCAAATAGTAAACGGCAGCAACGGCGCAGTTAAAGTACTAGTAAAATCTGACAAAACCGGAAATTTCTATAAATTAAAAGTAGAGATCTATAACCACTTAATTAAAAAGAATTTTACAAGGAACTATTGAAAATCCAATAATAACAATGTTAATATGGTAGAAAATATAAACAGAACTAGTAAAAACATCCCGGATAATTAAAAAATAACTGATAGATTATGCAAACTTACCGAAAAGGTCTGTTACATATATATTTCGACATAAAAAGGATTTAGATGAAAACCTTACTACCAGAATAATAAACCACAACCCGACCTGAAATAGGAAAATTAAGCAAAAAAATCTAGAAAGGATTCCATGCAAATCAAGGATTAATACCAAAGATTTCACCAAATGGTTTACCAGTATCAATGACAAGTAAAATTGCACCCTTATACAGTTTATACTGAGGACTAATACCTGTCAATATCAAGAGATCTTTTCACGACTGCCCTAGAGATTGCTACTATATATTCAGAACTAACAGAAGAAGAAGAAGAAGAAGAAGAAGAAGAAGAAAAAAAAAAACAGCCTAAAAACCCTGTCCTCATTCATAATAAGGGCCAGTGGATTAAAAACTCCGAAAATCATTTTGACATCACAATGGGATAATTAGACTTTGCGTGGTCTTCCGACTTTGTCAGTCTATTTATATTATATAATCCAACTGAGCACCGTGAAATAAATATTAAGGACCACGGGATATACAGAGACGATGGCCTCAAGGTAGTGAGGAGGTCTATTAACTTTGAAATAGATAAAATTAGAAAGATAATGCATGGATAATTCAGCAACCTAAATTTAAAAAAGTACGGTGAACACAAAATTGAAAAGGGTAAACTCCCTCGACATAACATTAGACTTAATGAATAACATATACCAACCTTTCAGAAAACCTAATACTAATCCCTTGTATGTATACCCAGGTCAAACCAACCTACATCTATAATTAACCACATACCTTCATCAATTGAGAAAATAATTAGTTCGAATTCTGCTAATGAAGAAATATTCTATAAACATAGAAATTTTTAAAATCAAGCTCTAAAATATAGTGGCTAAAATCACCCTAACAAGAATTATATAAAAAATAAGAGTACAAACTGAAAAAGAAAAATCATTTGTTACACCCCGCCCCCGTTCAACCAAATGATTAGCAATAAGCTAGGCCAAAAATTCCTAGCTATAATCGAAAAAACATTTTCCTAATAATAGAAAACTTAACAAGATTTTTTTAATAAAAACACCCTAAAATTAAGTTACAGCTGTACTGAAAATTTAGAAAGGATTATATAAAAAACATAGTAATAAAATCTTGAAAAAATAAGCCTGTCAAAATCAAATGAATAAAAACCCTGAAATGAAATTAGACAAAAAATTATATAATTGTAGAAACCCTGAAAATTGCCCTTTGAATAAAAAATACCGCATAGAATCTCTGGTAAGCCAATGCCTAATCTCATCCATTGAGATTCCAAATATTGAAAATATATATATATCCACAAGAAATTAAATGAAGATAAGATGGAGTTTACACCAAAGCTCCTTCAATAATATTAGAAACCAAAGTCAGACATTGCTATCTAAATATTTTTGGTATTTAAAAGATCAAATAAAACACCAGTAGTAAACTAGAAATATAACAAATAGAACAAGAACTTGTAGAACCTGGGATAACCCATGCCCTTAATTCCTACATGAAAAACTACACATTATCAAGTTTCTAAAAAACAAAGATTTATTAAATCAAAGAAATGAACTAACGCCATTTGCAGATCCCACCAAATATTCGCCTTCAAAAAATTATTATTTTATAAATGGATAGTAAAAACATTCACAAGAGAAATTAAATCCTACAATATATTTAAAAAATTCCACAATGCCATATATTAATAATTACACAATAACATAAAATCCTTTACCAAATTCAATTAAATCTATAGGTTTAAAAATACAACCCAATCATTATCTTAGAACCCCTTTCATGAAATCATCAACTAAAAACAAATAAATAAACACTAAAAAGACTGTAACTCGAACATCAGTCAGTGTGAAGTTGTAGCAGGTATAATCTCACAACCCAACCGTACACGACTCCCAAAACTTGACCTATAATAAATATTACTACATTCATCAAAACAGAGACTCCTTGATAATGAAAAACAACCACCCCGATTACACATTTATTTCTTCGCATAGTTATTCCAAACATCACTTGAGAATGAAACAGTGATCTAAATTTAAGGTTTAATATTGAATTTAAACTTTAACACTTGTGGACCAGTTTCGAAACATAGTAATTTCTCTGTCGCGATGGAATCATATTTAAAAAAGTAAGTTTAATTTTAAGCTCTACTTTTGTAACGAGCACTATTTTTTTTTTTTAATAAGAACAGTGTCGCTGGTTTTCCGAATCATCGGGCACAAATTATATTTTATGTTTAAAAAAAATACATATATGACAATCGGGAAGAACTCTATTTCATAGACGAAAAATAAAATAAATTAGAATAAATGATGCAGGAAATGAATTGTATGTTGTGTTCATTTATCAAAAATATAATAAAGAGAAATTTCTAATTAAATTCTGGAGACGCTTTCATACCGTAAAGCTCGCTGGGTTAAAGGGAGGTAAGCGGATATGGAACCGAAAGCGAAATGAAGGAAAATATATAATAAAAATGATTAAATTAATAAATAAAGATTAATTTAATTAAAAGCATTAAATTAATCCGGCTTCCTACAGGCTATCATGAGCTCGTTCCGTTTAATACGTAGACTTACATTGCCAATATTTTTGAGGAGTTTTTTTTTTTCTAATATACATAGGTTGCATCGCACCCACCTACTTGCCGGAAAATGACTTGCTTTGGCTACTAATTCCCAATTTACTTGGTGTGTAGATATCTGATTTGAGGTCCAGTAACACTTAGGGAGTGCTGTGGCGTTTGCGTATTTTTTGTTGTTAAGGATCATCTTATGATGATAGAAACGTTTTTTCCAACTATTAGCGGTAGATCCAAAATAAAATTTCATCTGGCCATTGTGCTTGACGCTAGCCTTTTAGATAACTCCTTTGTACATACATTTACCGTTCATGGGGCAGAGGAAACCTTTGCGACAATTACATTTATTTATTATTTTGGCTACCATTGCTGCTTAAGTATTTGTTAAGGGTTACACTATTATGCTGGGTTAAATATGGATCAAGGATTTTAATGCAGCCTAATTGTTGTTGTTGAAGATTTTTCTGAGTAAGCGATATATATATATATATATATATATATATATATATATATATATATATATATGTGTGTGTGTGTGTGTGTGTGTGTATATATATATATATATATATATATATGATTTTTAAAGGCCAACGGAAGCTAAACACTTAATAAAAATATCACGACCACAAAATTAAAAATTTCGACCATCCAGAGCTGTTTTTATATCGTTCTCAGTAAAGCCCAGAAACACAAGGGGTTACATGGTGTGTAAGAATTATGAAACATTAAATGAGTAGAAAGAGGAAAGATAATCAGGGGGACAGTAGATAGCGATATACTTTGCATTTGCATTTAACTTACTGCAGATCAATTTGTCTGGAAATCATGGAACCGCCAGTTAGTTCCAAAAAGCGAGAAGTGCGAGAAAAGAAATTGTTAGCATAGAATTTACGGTGTTACATCTAGGCACATGAACTGTAAATTTATGAGATTCCGACTCCGGTCTAGTACTGCGCTTAAATTTAAAAAAGTTGAGGTATCATAGCGAAGAGCTCATCCGAACAATTGCTATTTGTAGAAAGACACAGAGAGTCAACCTTACACCAATGGAAATGTGACTGACGCCGAGCAGTCAGATCAGGACTAATAATATTAGTGATCCTTCTTTGGATTCTATCAAGGAGATCAAGGTAAATAGCAGAGACACCAGACTATAAATGGAAGCAATTTTCTAAGCATGGAGGAATAGTAGACTTCGAGATACGTAAAAAAAATTCCGGAGAGAAAAACTGTCTCGCACGACGCAGTGAAACCAAATTTGTTCGCAGTTGACTAGCAATGGATTCAATATAGTTTTCTTCCAATTCATGTCAGATGAGGTTGTTGATCACTGAAGTCACAACAAGTCATTTTTCTGGAGGTTAGCATCAGCCATGATAATGGAAATCAGAGGGGGCTCCTTCACATTATTATTATTATTATTATTATTATTATTATTATTCCTGTCTAGGAATTTGCTTAACGATATTGCTTTAACTATAATAAAAAAAAAAAAAACTAAAACTCCTAAAATCATTAAATTTAAAAACAAACACAACGCCAATTAAATGTTATCACTTTTACGAATACTAAACACATTTCATATGCAATAATGATATGATAACACGAACTGTAACTTTAAGACGCAAAGACGCAGTATTTTGAAAATGATGAAACTGACATGACACTAAATGAAGCAATAAAATTGTTTTTCGGATCTTAGATATTCATTATCTACAATGCTCCACCTAATGTATAAAAGGAAAATATATATATTACTGATACAAATGGTACTAGTTTTTACCTCAGTAACTTCAAATACGGACTCGAATGATGGGAGGAAATAAAGAATAAGCTATTTACATTGGTCGGAATGTTGTCCTCGTCTTTATTGTCATATACACGATGTTTCAGTCATTGACCTTTAATAACTCAACTCCCCAAGTTTTTGTTCATCTCTGCTGTAGCCAGGTATTGAACTCACAATTCTTGGTGTAAAATCACTGGTTTACTTCACAAATCCATAAGAGGCATAGCACTTGAAACTAGAACAATCAACCTCGGTGGATGAAATAAAGTGTTCTGTTCGAAATTCCAACGTATATTACCTGAAGAAGGTCGGAGCGTACAACACCCGAAACGTCGTGAATATGACAATAAATATAAAACCAAAAGACTTAATAATGTCAATAGTGTAAATAGTTACAATACCTCAATCTTAAACAAGGATAACATCTATAAATGTTGCATGATATCCTAAAATGATAATTTTATTTAATCAATTTTCTCTTTAGTATTTCAAGATATTTTTTGCGTAATTTTGGTAAATGTATCTGTTAAAATGATATGTGAATTTTTTCATTTTTGCGGAATTGTGACGACAATTTATTCATTGCAGTATATATATATATATATTCTCAAACAAAGATTGCATTGGGGTGGCCATAAGCCAAAGATTCGTCATAAGAATAGCCTGAAAGAATTCCTGAACTTTGTAAACATCTACTGTGAATTTCCTGCAAAATATTTGTACCACCTGCCTAAAGTAGGCTCATGACGAAAAGGTTGTTTTCATGAATTGTTGGATCTTTTTAGATGTACCGCATCCCGTCAAGACATAGGCCATCGTGGCTTATCCACAACTTCCTAACTCTTGTAACACTCAGGAGGTTTTTTGTCTTTGTTAAGGCTTCCATCACAGAAAGGTTCGTCAGGTAATTGGCCTTCTTTCATTTAAACCCACATTCCCTCCAAATTCCATCGGTTAGTTCTATTATGAGCAGTGAACCACTGGAAAAAATATATATATATACACCTTAGGTGTAAAATTTTCTAAGCCCTTCTTCCTGATTATGTGTCGAAGGAATTTTAGCATTTTTTCTGATTCTGTGTGTAACTGTTCTTTCTGTTGCCATTTTCTTTAAGACTTTCTTGTTGCATATTTACTCTGTCCATGGAATTTTCAGTATCCTTCTGTTAAACGAATTTCTCCTGCTTCTAGTTTTTCTAATCGTGGGGTGGGTGGGTGGTGTTTGAATGTCCAACATTCACTTCCATATAAAAGCAATCCAGCTCACTTTTCTTTCTTTCTTCTTATTTTTTCCGTTTCTCAGCGCATTCCATAATCTGTGGAATTCCTTTTTTTCCGTTCAATGCGTGTTCGATGTCGCATTTTCAATCCTCCGTTAAAATACTTCTCAGATATTTACATCTCGGATCCGGCTTGATTTTTCT
Organism: Acanthosepion pharaonis; assembly: GCA_903632075.3. NCBI lineage: Eukaryota > Metazoa > Mollusca > Cephalopoda > Sepiida > Sepiidae > Acanthosepion > Acanthosepion pharaonis. The sequence goes on along the minus strand of CAHIKZ030005588.1, from coordinate 1,026,743 downwards.
ATCTCTGATTCTTAATACGCATCTTGCTGATGACCAAAATGTCTGTCTTCTTACAGTTGGTGGTTAGTCCTTTTTTCTCGCTTTCTGATCTCACCCCGTCTAGGAAGTCCTGTAGGTTTCCTTTCTAACTCAGTATAATCTGTGTATCTTATATTTTTATAATTACGTCTACCGATTATAAATCCTGGTAGAAGTTTCTGAAAAAGTCAAGATGTAGCATGCAGGTGAGAGGTATGACCTTAGCTTTGATGTCTTGGCATTATCTGAGTAAAGAAAGAAAATTAATGGAAAGTCAACGTGTGAGAATCCCAACCAACTCTCAAATAGCATTAAATATTAAAAAAAATTGTGCAAGTCAGCTGGTGGGGAAAAGACGTGTAGACATTCACAAAAATAGTCCTACTGATAGCAATTTGTTTTTATCGTGCCTGTAAACTTTGTACCAGAGGTTTTAAAAGTTTGTCCAGCTTTAAAGTGGCATATAGTGTTCAAGTTACAATTGAGTCTTACGATGTCTTGCAATGGTTAGATTCGACATCGGTGTGGCAGCTGTCATCTATAGGTTGCAAACATTCACACGACACATTCGACAGGGGTTTGTGGCATATCGTCTGTTCTTAGCAACAGTGCAGGATGTGTAAACCATGAAGCAAAATAAACAAATAAATGAAATAGAAATAATTTCATAATTATATCTGAATTGGTGATAGTCTGTTTCATACATATATAAGTTAAATTCAAAATAAACTATTCAGAGGCTTTGATGTAATCGCATTTCGTTTTGTTAATGTAAATTTTGTACTTTAAAATATTTTTCCTGAGATGCTGGGTCATCGCCGAAATAAGGCAAAATAAAATTTATTAATAAAATATATATATACATACATACATATATATATATATATATATATATATATATATATATATAGCCTCTGGGATGGCAACTGGTCTAGGAAGGACAACTCTGAATTCAAAACCTGAGGTCTCTGTATTCGGCCCTTCAAAAGTGTGGATGGTCCTGCACGAAACCTTCACCACTATAATCGAATCTCATGTGCCGGTGTCGGGCTGTCAGTTTCCTGAAACTGATCTGCTTGACCCTCATACGTCGAACCCGACGGGAGAAACGTATATATATATATATATATATATATATATATATATATATATATATATGTAATGGACTCTCCCGTCGGATTCAACGTATGAGGATCTGACAGCTTATTGATTCAGTTACGAAAGTTTGTGCGATAATTTTAAGTGGCATTTAAGACCCGCTAGTGATTTACAAAGTAATCCACATATGGAGCAAGTGTGAAGATTGTGAGATGAGATCATTGTTAGATTGGCTAATCTTTTAGATCTTGCTCTCGCTTCTTGAAGATAATTCAGACAAGCAGATTGAAAATTGCTGAGTCCACTAAAATACGTTGATCTCCATTCTACCCGCTCCAAAGCTAAGCGCTCAAGGGTGTTATGTGGTATATTGACTGCTGACAAGTTGCTTTTCAGCTTGTCTTTGTATCTTAACCATGGGCGTCCTACATTCCTGTAGTCCTGATCTAACTGGCTGTACATTAGGATCTTGGGTATCCTGTCATCAGGCATTCTCAAGACATGACCAGTCCACCGTAACTGTATGATAAAAGTTTCGATTCCTCCAATATTACACCTGTTAAACAGGTCTAAGTTAGATGTCCTATCTTGAAGGTTAACTCCACAGATTGCATGCAGACAGCTTTTATAGAAAACGTCCAGCTGGCGTATATGGTACCTGTATCGAGTCCACGACTCTGAGCCGTACAAAAGTACAACAGCTCTGTAAATTTTCGTATCCAGTCGAATACCCCGCTCATTCCACAAGCGATGGCGAAGTTTGCCGAAAGCACTGGTAGCGTTAGCAATTCGATGTATGATTTCATCTAAAGTTCCATTGTAATTGACATAGTTCAGGGGTTTGCCTTTCAATGGTCTCTCTGGAAATTTGTAGACTGGTGGTTTTTGTTTCTCACCACACAATTGCTTCGGAGTAGGACAAAGTTGGTGCACAACTTCAGTTTTCTTTATGCTAAGTGTAAGACCAAATGCTTTACATGCAGCAGAGAAACGATTTATTAGATATTGGGCCTCGTCAAAGGATATCGCTACAAGAGCTGCATCATCAGCAAACAACAAATCACGAATAATTTGCATACGAAGGTGGGTCTTGGCTTTGAAGCGCTGATGATTGAAGAGACCACCAGTTGTTCGAAACTGAAACTTGACGCCACTCTCTGTGTCTGCAAATGCATATTTCAGCATCACCGAGAAGAAAAGAGCAAAAAGGACAGGGGCTATGACACAACCTTGCTTGGTGCCATTTTTGACATTAATGAATTCCGATATCATACCATCAGACATGATATTAGCTTTCATTCCTTCATGAAAGGAGATGATGACCGTTAGCATGTTTTCAGGGATGCCGAGATTCCTCAAGACTTGCCAAAGAGCCTCTCGATTCACAGTGGTAAAGGCGTTCGTCAAGTCCACAAACACCATGTATAACTCCTGATTTTTCTCGCGAACATTCTCTGCAACTTGACGAAGAGAAAATATCATGTCAATGGTGTCCCGACCCGACCGAAAACCACACTGCGATTCAGGATAGATGTCATCAACAAGGTGTACAATGATTCTTTTTAGAATCAGTCTCACTAGGATTTTGCCTGCATTTGAAAGTAATGATATCCCCCGATGATTATCACAGACACACCTGGAACCCTTGTTTTTGTAGAGGTGTTTGATAGAGGCGTCTTTATAATCCTGTGGGACACAGCCTGCCTTCCATATCTCCACAAAAAGAGATGTAACATTTTTATCAACTTTTGGCCACCATGCTTAGAGACTTCGGGTGGAATAGGATCCTTAGGACTAGATTATTTTCCAGATGAGATTTGCTTAATGGAGTCAATTACCTCTTGATAAGTAGGTTCAAAAGACAACTCCGGAATTTCAGGATTTTGCTCAATTGATGTGATGGCTTCCTCATCAGAAACCGAAGTGGTGTTTAACACAGTTTCGAAATGTTCTTTCCAGCGATTTAAAATGTCCGACTTATCCGTCAAGAGAGTTTCACCATCTTCTGTGGAGATAGGAGCAACACCACTTTTCTGTGGACCGAAAATGCTCCTGAGGCCAGCATAGAAAGCCTTTAGATCCTTTCTATCTGAAGCTTCTTGGAGTTCAGTGGCCTTTTCAGTCCACCAATGCTCTTTCATGGCCCTGGGAACTCGTTGAACTTGACTTATGCACATCTTGTAAGCGATCTTCTTATCGGACGAGTTTTTGTCCTCAATCCATGCTTTATGAGAAGAGTGCAATTGATCTATAAGCTGCTGAACTTCTGCATTATTGTCATCAAACTAGTCTTGATGTTTACGATATGGAAGGCCGAGAACCTCCAAGAATGTAGAATACGTTGCATCACGCAGAGCTTTCCAAGATGATTCGATATCATTGGTAATATTTACAGAATCGAGTGCAGCATCAAGTTTGGTAGAGAACTCAATTTTCGTTTCAGTCGATTAAAGAGGCAGTACGTTAATGAGCTTGGGTACTGTAGATTTTATAATCATTCGCTTTTGCAGATGCAGTGTAGCTTTACTTCGAAGTAGAGCGTGATCTGACAGATTGCATGTTGTGCGGAATGAACGCGTTATCTTAAAATCTTTTATGTCCCGTCTTTTGGTGATGACGTAGTCGATCAGATGCCAGTCTTTCGAACGAGGATGCATCCACATGGTCTCACGACAGTTGAGTAGAAGATATTAGTAATACTAAGGTCAAATTCCTTGAAGACAGTGAGAAGGCGTAATCCATTAGAATTCACATGACCAATACCATGGCAACCTAAAACGCCCTTCCAAGAATGATAATCATTGCCAACACGAGCATTGAAATCACCTGTAAGGACTAATTTATCCTTATGTTGGACTTTGGAGATGACATCCCGAAGGAGATTGTAAAAATCATCTTTTTCTTCATCTGAACTAAGGTTGGCGCGTAGCAGCTAACCATCGCCACACGGGTGTTGCACTATAGATTGAGGGTTAATACCATTATGCGATCAGATACACCTTTAGGTAAGGAAGGCAGGTAAGGAAGGCAGTGAGTTAGCAAGGTCTGACTTGATAGCAAAGCCAACACCAGACTGGCGTGGCTCTTTCTCAGTCTTGCAAGCCCATAAAAATACGTATCCGCTTTTTTTTTTCCTAAGCTGGGAATTAACAGCCAGACGTGTTTCACTAATGGCCGCTATGTCGATGCTATATTTCTTCAACTCAAGAGAAACAACAGCTTTTTTACGCTCTGGTGCAAAATCATTGTTCTGAAGAGTGCGAACATTCCAGGATCCAAAATGGAAATTCTTCTTATACTTATTCTGATCAGTCTTGCTGCTTCGACTGCTTTATTGGATAACCAGACAGTTGCAGCAGGATGCCAAGTCTCTGTGTGAGCAAGCAATGTTTAGGGCTCCTTTTATCGCCCCCTCCCCATAATAGGGAAAGTAGTGTAATCCTAAATAGGGCTGCTTTGTCACCGATGAAAGACACGGTCATCACAATTGCACATGGGTTTGTGAAAGAACGGCCATCACTCATCGGTTTGCCACTGTGTAGAGCTCCAGCTAGAGTAATATCCTTTACCTGACCCCGTCGCCTTCACTCTCTCGCCAGCGGACCTTGCAAGTGAACTGTGTGGATAAGAACGAATCAAGGTAAACGGCCAGAAAATCTACACAAGTGATTTGATTAAAGTGGTGAAGGCTTGTGCAGAACCATCCACACTTTTCGGAACTACTGATACAATTAGTCGGTGCAAATAAATGCCTCAGACGAAGCAGACAATATACCTCAGGTTTTTCGTGTAAGAGTTTTCCATCTCCTAGACCAATCGTGTTTTATAACACTAAAGAGCTTGGTCAGCCCTGGTAGACACTATTTGCCCATAGTTGGGACCCTAACAGCTGCTACCACTCCAGGTCAGGGCTGACCTTGAAACAACAGCAATTAAAAGGTAGTTCCACGCTCCTTAAATCCTCCAATCTCCCGACGAGAAGACTTGCTGCCGGATGTATACATGTACATTTCATTGAATACCACAGACAAGGTGCTTTTATTAGTCTTTTATACACTTTCTCATGCGATCTAATAATTTTCTTTTCTTTTCAGAGGATAAATTATATAAAAACTGTCCGAATGTTCTTTTTATCCTTTTTTATCATTCGGACAGTCTTTATAAAATTTATCATCCGAAAAGAAAAAAAAAGTATTAGATTGCATGAAAAATTGTATAAAAGTAAAAGCACCTTTTCTGTCGTATTCAATGAAATGTGCATGAAAGAAGGATTATTGCCTAAATACACAAATATATATATATATATATATATATATATATATATATATATATATATATATATATAAAAGGATTTTCAGTTTCCCTCTGACCAGCGGCAGTTGAACGTCGCTGGGCAAAATCGTAAAATTGCCCACCGAGATGAAGAAGACAGCAAAGTCTGTCGACTAGGGGTGAAAGGACTGCTATGGAACTGATCAACCCAACGAAACGCCTGTACGAGATGCTGTGGACCCTCGAACACTTGTGAAAAGAAAAGAAATCCAGGAAAATTGCCGGCCGGCCAAAATGTTGTTTTAACATCAGAACTCTCGCTTCGGCGAATCAGAACTTTATGTGAGAACATCAACTCGACTGAAAGATAAGTTGATTCTCTTGGTTTGATCTGTTTTCATATATGTATGTATTCGCTCGCGCCTTCTATTCTCTAATGATCTCCTTCCCCCTTTGTTAAATGAATGTTCTTTTTTTTCTTTCTTTATTTCTTTATATGTATTTATAAATAAATGTTTTATTTTGAAATCCATCGTCTTGTGTCTGTTCTTTGTTGATTCCCTTGTGCCGCTTCCATTTCTGAGTAAAGACCGAGAAAAAAGATCCCACGTTTTCCTTTTTTAAAAACCCGTGGTTCATCTATATGCTACAAGTTCGTAACAATATATATATATATATATATATATATATATATTATATATATATATATATATATATATATAATAAAAAAGCTTAAACACTAATATTCCATGGTCATAATTTATGAATGGAATAAATTATGACCATTGGTGGTAATGAGGATTTTTTCAAAAAATATGTATTATATTTTCTTTTCCATAATTTTGCTACACCGGTTTCCGGTTTCGCGAACTTCTTCAGGCAAAGAGTTAATATTTCCACATATTAAAATAAATTAAGTTTCCTTATGGCTTTCGATGTTAAACATTCTCTATTTTGGGGTAGTAATGACACAAATGTCTTTCTTGTTCTGATGATAAAAAAGTTTCTTCTGCTTAAAGGGTAATAAAACAAGTAAAATTGGTCCGAGAAAGGGTGGGGAAAGTAGGGACGATTTTTTGTAATTTCTGTAAATAGTCCTAGATTGTTCTTGTTGTATGCTAGGATTTGTTCAACGTTATGTTTCTTTCGATTTCGTAGTCGGTCTAAATAATTTTTTTTGCGGGCTCAAAACCTTTGTTTATTAGCGTTGTGGGGTAGCCTCGTTTTTATAGGATTCTATGTAGTTCTTCTAGGCGGGTTTTTTGCGGGTGTTGTCAGTATAAACCCTACGTGCTAGAGAATATGGGGTGGATTTCAGATAGCTTTTTGGGTGATGGTTCTTGAAATGAAGATGTTGGTGGGTGTCTGTAAGTTTGCGGTAGATTTCTGTGATTATCTAAACAGTTATTCACTGAAATTATATTCTTGGGTAAATTTGATTTTTGGGTGTAAGTTCTGAAGTAGAGTGTGAAATTGGTTAATATCGCCCCATGAGAATTTACAGAAAAAGAAGCAATTTTTTACGTATCTTTTCGAAGATTTAGTGAAGTGTTTTTTTTGTTTTTTCAATATTTTCCCCACATATTTGTTCTGTTTTTTAATATAGGCTTTCCTTTAGGTAAGCAAATGTTAGGATGGCATACGTAGGTACAATTTTCGTTCCGATTGCGGTACCTCGGGTTTCGATATAGAATTTATTGTCAAATTCAAAAGTGTTATTGTTTAGAATTAGGTCTATACAATAGATAATGAATTCCTTAGTGAATCTAGGATGTAGTGTTTCTGGAAGTTTTCCAATCCAGAATGAGATTGTTTTTTTACCTAAATCATGAGGAAGGCTACTGATGTCTAAAGTTGCCTAAGTGTTCCCGGAACTACTTTTTGTGGTATGGAACTAAGAAAGTGTATATCGTATCTGATGTTTGATTATATATATATATATATATATATATATATATATATATATATTGTCATCCACATGTGTGCGTGTGTGTGTTGTGTGCGTGAGTGTGCTGTGTACTTGTGCTTGTTGATGGAGGGGAGATTGCACGTAGATAAACGTATATCTCGAAACAGATATATGTGTGCCTGTGTGTGTATGTATTTGTGTGTTTGTGTGTGTGTGTATCTGTGTGTGCGCGAATTGCATATGTATATATATATATATATATATATATATATATATATATATATATATACACACACACACATATATATATGTATATATATATATATATTATATAATTGAGGAAAGTCAGTGGAACCGCCTGTTGCATTTTGATTTTCATAAAATAATGTAAACACTGAAAATTTACTTTCATCTCAGCATATTTGTTGACGTTTTGTTTTTTTTACGCACCTCTACTTGCACCTGAGTGACAATTGAATTTGACTTTTTACTCTGAATAATCTAACCTCACCACCAATGTCACCCCAAGAAAATAGCGACAGTTATATTACGTAAACATTTGACATAAAATATCTTTAGGCACTAAATGTTCGCCATCAAGAACCGTGGGAAAAATCATTCAGAATACACACACACACACACACACGTGTGTGTGTGTGTCTGTGTTTTGGGGACTTTTATTTATAATCCATATAAATGTGTATGTATATATTATATATCAGTTGCATGTCAAATTGAATTTTCTTACCTATTTTATGTTATCATAGCAAGAAAAATAATATCCACAATAAAAACGGAAAAGAAATACAACAAAACATAACTTCTGTCTCAAATGGAATAACGCATATGCAGTTACAGTACTCGAGATAAAATACTGCCAAGCTACGGTGAGAAAGAAACGCATTGTTATTCTTTGAATAATGCAAATGGCTATCTTTCTTTCTGCGAACATAAAATATCCAGTGTTGCGCTTACACAAATCACAAATATATATACAAATGCACAGATTCTACGTATTCATGTCTATGAAGTTTCATTTTCTTTGGGAGATTGCATACCATATCTGACCACTCAACCATCACACAGTCTCGTAGGCTATCATTTCACTTACAAATATCCGTGCACACACACACACACACACACACACACACACACACCCACATACATACATACATATATATATATATATATATATATTTATGAATAAAAATGACAATTGAAAACTGGTAATTGCTGACGCGGTTCGTCCAATGTGGACTTTATCAAAGCAAAATACAAAAATGAAATTAATTGAATAAAGTAACTAATAAAAACTAAAACAATGTATCTAGCAACTGGAATGTAGAGAAACGCTATTTTCATATTTCTTTTTTAATTTCAGTATTTGTCACGTGTGGAGAATATTGTCATTATATCTGTGTTGATGTATTCAACCATTTTCTTTTGATTTTATGAATCTGTTGTGTATATTTGTTTGTAAGAGCAGTAATTTTCTTAAGAAAGGTGAAATGGGGAAAAAACCTGGGCGTAGATTAATATTTGGGTAATTTTCTATGGCGGCACTCTCCAGAATTTTCCTTCTAAGTGAGTTATTTTCTTTTTTTATGAGTGTAGCATTTTTAAAATCAAAATTATGGTTGAATTTATTTCTATGTATGACTAGTGCATTAGCTAAGTTGTTTTTTGTGAGGTCTCCTTTGTGATCATCAATGCGTTTTTTCAAACTTCTACTTGTTTCTCCAATATATTGGGAGGAACAGTTTTGGCAATTTATTTTATAAATGCCTGCTTCAGAAATATTAGTGCTATTATTGTTTGAAGATCTTAGTATATCTATAATGGTTTTGGAAGTGTTTGTGACTATTTCAAGATTATTTAGATGGGATAGGTTATTCTGGATAGTGGACGTGACAGAATTGGTCGGTAGTATTATGTATCTGTTTTCATGTGATTTATTATTGCGGATTATGTTATTAGTTTTGTTTCGTTTGTATATTTTGTATGCCTTTCTTCTTGCGTTGTGGATGAAATGATATGGATATTGTAGGTTTTTGAATGTGTTTTCTATGTATGTTTCTTCTTTAAATAAATATTGGGGACTAGGAATTCTTAATGCTCTTAGATAGAAACCTATAATTCCAGATTTAATTTTTGAAGAGTGGTTTGAGTAGAAACTGATCTATATATATCACATATATATCACATCACAAACAACTAAAATACAACTATTAACCTGAGAAAAATATGTAGCTATATAACGCATACTCTAAGGAAATATCGAAATACTCGAATATATTTTATTCAATGCAAGTTTTTTCATTTGTATAATAATATTATACAAATTGTATTAAATAAATATATATAATCACACGAGACTATATTTGAAAATGAGTATCATATATTTATTATGCGTATTATTATTATTATTATTATTATTATTAATAATAATAATAATAATAATAATAATAATTTTAGGGGAATGTTTGGAGAAACCCAAAGGAATATAATTCCAATGCAGAGTGGATCAAACGAGAACAAAGAATAAAGGGTAACCTGTGCAAGAATGGAAAAACATAGCCAAGAATAATATTAGTCAAGTTACCTAACATTTGGCTCTATCATCTGACATCAATCAATAAAAGTCTTGCTAATTAATAACCCCAATAAAATTTCAGAAGGTATTATATTTCTATATATCCTACTAAAAACGGGTGAAACAAATGATCTAAAAAATTATAGGCCAATAACATGCCTGCCCACCAGATATAAATTGATCACGTTTATCCTGAAGAAATTTACTTTCCCCTTTCTCGATGAAAAACAGCATTCTTCCACTGGAACACAACGGATGTCGAAGAAGTTCATATGGTTGCAAAGATCAACTCCTAATAATTAAAATAATTCTGAAAAATTGCAGGAAACAAAGGAAGAAATCTCAGCACAGCTTGGATAGATTACCGTAATACATTTGATAGTATGCCACACACTTGGATCTTTAAGGTTATCGATGTGGACAATGTCTTCTCCGTGATAGTAAATATCCTTAAATATAGTATGAAACTGTGCAAAACAACATTATACCTAAATCACACCAAAGGTACTACCACTTCCAATTGTTAGAATATCTGACGAGGTATCTTTCAAGGAGACTCCCTGTCGCACCTTATGTTCTATCTGCTCTTTATTCTCCTTTCGCATGAACTGAAGAGTTATAACTATGGATACAAAGTAAAAATGAAAGTGTTAAATCATTTACTCTACATGGATAATATCAAACTCTTTGCCAAAGTCGACACTGAATTGACGGGTATCATCAATACTGTAAAATGTTTCAGTGATGACATCGGTATGGATTTCGGATTAGATAAATGTGCAGAATTAACATTCAAGAAAGGGAGAATTACTGAAATGCACTCAATAGATCACAAATATTAGGGGACTGGAACAAGAAGAAACCTATAAATACCTAGTAGCCAGCAAAGGAGTTGGAATAAACCGAAATGAAGGAGAAAGTAAGAAAAGAATACTACCAAACGAGAAAGCTTCTCACTTGCCATCGCATGTATCATCCTAAGGCTGATGCTGATCATTTGTATGTGCCTAGATTCGAAGGAGTCAGAGGATTAGTTCAACTAGAACTGCCTTACAAAAACAAAATAACCGGTCTTCAAACATACCTGGAAACTACAAAAGTTCGGATAATGATCAGTGACAAGGAATATGGAAGAAGTAAGAAATTTCATTCATTAATAAAGGAAGCTAACGCATTCAAAATGAAATTTCAAATGGGTGAAGAAGGGCAATAAATTAGAACCTAAAAAAAGCAAATACAATGTACCACATGCAGAAACGATAGAAAGATTAGCTTCTTCATGGTCAATACTGTACCGTAACAAACAAGCTGATGTAGACATACCCCGTACCTATCAGTGGTTAGGTAATACAGGTTTAAAAGCTGAAGCCGAAGGATTTGTTCTTGTTGTACTGGACTAATGCTTGCTAACTTGAAATGACCAAGCTCACATACTGAAAAATGTTGTTAGACTAAAATGCATATTCTTTGATAAATAGCCAGAAACAATTGAACATATTGTAAAAGGTTGCACTGTATTGGTACCCACTGAATATCTGCATTGGAAAATATACAGGATTTACGGAAAGGAATCTGCAACAAATTGGTATGGACAACACCCAGACCCAGCTACAGAGATAGGGCCTGTAACAATTTTATGGGACTTTACAATACACACAGATAGAAAAATCAAAACTAATCGCCCAGACAACGTAATCAAAGAATACGAAACAGAATATGCAAAAAAAAAAAAACAAGAACAGAATATATTCTTATTAACATGGCAGTTCTTGCAAACAGTAATGTTTCTTTGACGATCTTCAGAAAACTATCAAAATACAAGGATATTGAGATCGAAATCTCAAAATTACGAGGACAGAAATAATTTCCAGTTGAAATTGAAGACGTCGGTTTGATTGGAAAAGGTTACAGAGGAATCATTCAAAAGATCTCTTGTAACTCAAGCTTTAAAGGAACCCATAAAATAGTACTCACAAGTTTAACTTACGAAGAACTTTATATATGAAAAATGTGTGTGATATTTGTTTTGTAAATGCTCAGTGAAAAAGATCATGATAAAATTTCTGACCCGGTAAGAAAGGAATATACACCAGAAATCAAAAGAAATAAAATGATAATGTTAATAATAATAATAATAATAATAATAATAATAATAATAATAATCTTGAAGTTGATACCTAAAAAATATGGCGCATGAGGGCATCAATAATTATAGTTGTAGTTGGAGCCCCAGGATTGACTGGAAAAAGTTCCGATAGATTCAGTAAAGGAATACCTGATTATCAATGACTTTAGGTCTCTGGCTAGGAGTTGGGTGTTAATGTTTATACAACAGAAATCAAAGGAATAATAATAATAATGATAATAATAATAATAATAATATGTATAAATATTTCATAATTTTTCCGGTGCAGTAGGAAAACCGTTTTACAATTAATTTCACTTATACGACACGCATATGTTTGAATTAATTTGAATTCTATCCTCCACCAAGATGCCAGGTTATAGTTAGTTATGTCTACCATACTGACAACTTACAAACATTCGTAAAAAAAACTTTAATAAAACAGACCAATCCTGAACTTTATCCACAATTTCGATCAGGATGCACAATATGTTATTCGAAATCTTGAATATATATATATTACTGCTAATAATGCAAGACTCTTCGGTAAATCGAATTGAGTTCTCTCAGTCACTGGGTGGTCACAAGACAATGCGAGGCCACAGACTACAAGGTTGGCTAAAGAGAAGTTCAAACAGATGGACGGTTTTGACATTCTTCCACATCAGCCATTCAGTCCCGATGCTGCTCCGAGTGACTATGTCCTATTCCGCTCAATGGCACACTTCCTCTAAGACTAGCGATTCAACACTTTTGGAGAATTAAAGGAAGCTTGTTTTTTTTATTCAAAACCAGCGGACTTGTATCTGGGAGAGATTCGGATGCTGGCTGATTTCTGGAAAAAGATCATCGAGAATGATGGATTATATTTTGAAGAATAAATGTTGGTGCTGCTCCATAAAATGTTGTCGTTTTCTTTCCGCTCCGTAAGTGAATCGATACTTTCTGGCCAACCCAATAATGCATGAGATAAACAAAATATAGATAGAAATACATGATAGCAAATACATCAATATTTCGTTTCTACACGGTATTCCTGTATTGTATTTCTACTCAAAGATAGACGTGGATTTATCATCGGCCCAAACATGAAGAATATTCTACTGGGTGGTCCGAAAGTCTCGTCATATCTACATAATATAATTTTCTATTTCAGATAGCTGACACGAGCTCCAACATTTTGGAAGAGTGTGTTAGGGATGACAAGTCTTTCAGACCTCCCTGTACTGTATGTTAAGTACTTTTCATCGTTTACCATAAATATCAATCGTTTTGTTAAGACATCGCTAACATCATGAAGATCAATTGTTGTCCTAAGGGAACATTAAAGAAACGTCCTGAAGGGACACAACTCATAGAAGAAGAAGAAGAAGAAGAAGAAAAAAGAAGGAGAAGAAATATAGAAGCTTACAGAAACGCAAATAGTTTCTTTTCAGAATATGTAAATGGCACAAATAATATTGAGAATTTTCTATTTGAATGCAGTATTGTAAATGCTTGTTACCGCGCTAATGTTAGGCAAAGTAACATGGATCACTAAGCAATACCAACATAAAACAAACATAAATGATTAAGTTCGTACGGCACAAGGTTAAATAAAAAAAAAATTGGCAAGCAACACCTGCTTTCAAGAACGCCAAAGACGATTATGTACAGAGAAAATCGTAGAAAGAGACGCAGAAAACTCAGACCGACTACACAAAAATTAAGAGGTTACACTTAACGTGGGTTTGACGATAGACTTCGAGGCCTTTGATCAGGAGATTGGAGGTCTTGAGGAGCATGGAACCACGTCTTAACTGATATACTTCCCAAGTGCACCCTGACACGGGGTGGCAGCAGCTATGGACAAATTGTGAAACCCTAGACAGAAATCAACAGCACATTTTTCTATAACGAAATGAGTAATAACACATTTTTAAAGCAAAATTATATCAAAGTTGGCTGGAAAGCATTGAAGCTGGAAGAGACAAGGAACTGCTAACATTGCCAATCTAGTACTGAGCTTACATTCATTAAGTCTTGATGCTATAACGAAAACTCCATCCGAACAACTACCATGAAAGTAATTGTAGATAAAGGCATAGAGACGCTAAATTACGTTGGTGGGAAAATGATTAAAGCAGAGACTTAGGTCATAACCAATAACATTGCTGATTCGTCTTTGGATTTTGTCAAGAATCTGCTAGCAGAGGACAAGATGTGACAGCAATATTCAAAGTATGGAAGACTGGTAGATTTATAAATATGCAAAATAGATTATGGAAAGAAAAGTTTTCTAGAACATTACGATAAACCGTCTCCCTTAGCAGGTGGCCTAGAAATGGATTCATTATAGTCTTTCCACTTCATACCAGCCAAGAATGCTGGGTCAAGAATGCGCAACGAGTTAGCATGTGTCATGACACGGAGAGGCAGGAATGGGTCATTCAGGTGATAAATAGAGAATAGTTTCGTTTTGAAGGCGTTAAAATTAACGAGCTCTTCCTTGTCCAAGTTAACAACGAGACAGGAGTAAATGGTTGTGTCATCAATATAGATACCAAATTGAGAATTGATGTAATCAGGAATGTCATTGAGGAAAATTAGGAACACAGTAGGTCCAAGGATAGAGCAAAAGGATACAGACATTAATACAAAAAACATCTAGAACATTGGTCATTAAGGGCAGCTTTCATTTCTCGCTTAGATAAGAATATTTGAATCCTTTAAAGAAAATCGTCCGGTAAAATACCATAACGTTTCAACTGAAAAAAAGACCGGTCTGCCAAACCTTATCAAATGTTTTCGAGATATCCAAAGCAACAGCCCGAGCTTCACCAGTCATATCCAAAGCTTGATACACTCTTTCAGCAATAATTGTTAGTACATCAGCAGTTGAAAGCAGAGAAACCAAAACCATATTGCTTGTCTGAAATTAGAGCAAGGATTGTTTGGCTTCGTTAAAGACACTCAAATAATGCATTCATGATCAGACTGATATCAGAGGAAGCAAAACAAATGAAGTTGGACGTATATCTATGTTAAATAGACTACGCAGAAGCATTCAACAAAATACAACACAAGGATCTATTTGAATTGTTAAGTAAACTTGATTTCTTCGATAAAAATATAATAATCCATAATATATATTGGGGACAAACCGACTGCATATGGATAGAAAATACACAAAAATCAAAAGAAACGTAATATACGGATATGTCTTCTCGCTAGATTTAACGTATAAGGCAAGATGATCTTAAGAGAGTTGGGGTTTTGTTAGGATGTGAGTATGACCTCAAGAATATCAGCTATGCAAATGATATAGTATTATTGGCAAACGCAGAATGAATACTGTGGGTACTTAGGGAGAAGGAAGTAATTGAAAAAGACAAGAAAGAATTTGCTTATCAATGTTAAGATAGAATGTATAGATATTTGTAAGAAGGACAACCTGAGTTGTGAGCTAAAAATGTGCACGTCAAAATAAATCATAGAAACTTAATTTCCTGAGAAGTGGTATGACAAGTGATGTAAATCCGAAGTTGGATTGGAATAGCGAAATATACATTGTAGAAACTAAGTACAATATTATATAACAGGAAAATTCGTTGTTATTACATCAGAGTTGGATAATTTTCATTTGTTACGTAATATAAATTATGCTATATGGCAGTGACTGCTGGACAATTTCCTTGCAGATGAAGAGGAAAATGAGGCAACGGAGATGTTGTTCTACCGTAGGATGTTGAGAATACCATAGACGGAACTACAACGAGGTAAATTTAATGGGAACGAAATCATCACATTTGCATAGGATCAGAAGCAGACAATTGGTATTTCTGGTATGCATAATGAGAAAAGAGGACGTGGAAAATCTGACATTCACAGGATATAACTAAGGCAAAAGGAGCAGAGTAAAAAAGAGAGCAATACCAGACGAGTATGTGTAAATGGATGGCAGAACATTAAGATGGCGGATGGATAGCGAGGGATCAAGCACCACCAATAATAATAATAATAATAATAAGAAGAAGAAGAAGAAGAAGAAGAAGAAGAAAAAGAAGAAGAACAACAAGAAGAATAAAAAGAAGAACAAGAAGAACAAGAACAAGAACAAGAAGAAGCTGACGCAGCAGCAGCAAGTGTAGATGTAAAATGCTGACTTTCCCTTGAAAATCAGCATTTTACATTTTGGTATTTACCTTTATTCGAACACTGACAACTAGCACCGGTTGTAAATACTTAACACAGATTATTTTAATGCCATAAATCTTTAGGATGTTGTGCTTACTTTTATATATTACCTATGCATTTCTATGAAATATTCGTAACCTTAGTGGACTGATTAATAAGCTAGTCGAGTAGTTTTACAGGGTTTATATTAAGAGATGTTCATCTCTTCACGAAGAACGGTTGTCCTTTCGGTGAGTCACAGTGCCATAGTGACTATTGGACATTAAAAACTCACATACGAGATATCGGTAGAGATGCCGGTAAAATGGTCGAACCCACCCCTGTACCGCTCAGTAAGTACTTGACTCTACATGCTATCCTATATATTTACAAGAGCCAAATCAGGTTAAGAATGGAGCACTGTTGTTATATTTTGGCGGGGGAACACAGACCGCACTTTCCAACCTCGATAGAGTCCAAAAGCGTCTCCGAGTACTTGTGAATGATGAATTGTTTTCCACTCTCCAACTTTTTTTCAACACAGGCGGCATGGGGCAAGTCTTTCACTGTTCTATTGCTACCTTCACGGAAAGTGCTCAAAAGAATTACATTCGTTGTTTCGGCTAGGCCAAACCTTCAGGGTATCCACATTCCCACTGTATTCCATTTGTGAGAAATAAGGTCCACTTCCCGCGAACAGCTGCGCTGTGGGACTGATTCTCAAGAGAATGTTTCCCCGGTCACAATAATCTGAACCAGTTAAAGACGGGTTAACTGCTACCATCTTTTAATATCCGTACAAACTGACCCCTAACGTAATACTCTAACTCTAGTGGCCCCAGGGGCTTGTACAGAGTGAACCCTGCAGTAAAAAAATATCGCCCAATTCCAGAGAGATCAATCTACACTCCTATTTAACCCGTAGTTTTGGAGAAGAGAATAAATAGATTCATGCCTTTTCCAATGGCATTAGTGCGAATTAAATGCAAAAGACGAGGCCGGAATTTGTACTTGCGCCATGGATTCCACATTCTGCTGTGATAAATATTACGTTACCCACATAAAGATTTTATTAAAACCTCCGAATATTTGTAGTTGACATTTCGTATTTTTCTATATTTTATAAGGTTTATTAGGTTTAGCAAAATGTCACTAGAAGCTGACATTTGTTGGTATAACTAAGTCATCTAAATATTGACCTGATTCGACTTTACTTAATTTCACTGATTGCACGAGAACCTGGGGTTTATTTGTAATAGATATTTCGAACTTATAATTGAATTAAAGAAAAAATAATACCATTAGGTCATTCTCAGACAGGGTAGGTGACGGCGATTGAATTCATGTCACTTAGATATCAGCTTGATCTAGCATTTTCGTCGGGGTATGTAATGGCAAATTTTATTAGTAAAATATTTGTAATTTGAACTCTTCGTTTTGATAAAATGCCTGCGCAAAGGAAATCTGGTTTCATTGTCAGAAGAAAAAAAAATCAGACGAGATAATAATAATGATAATAATAATAATACTTGGACATTACAATACACACAGAAAGAACAATCAAAGCTAATTGCCCAGACATTATGATCAAAGAACACAAAAAACAAAAAACAAAAAAAAAAAAACAGAATATTCTGTTTTTTTATTGACATGGCGTGTCCTGCAGACTGTAATGTAAGATCCACAAAAAACTATCAATATACAAAGATCAAGGAGTGTAAATCTCAAGAATGTAGTCCATGATGACATCAGTAATTTCCGTTTTGATTGGAGACATGGGTTTGATAGAAAATCGTTTTGCTAGACTCATTAAAGGGATCCCTAAGAGACCAGACATTAAAGAAATACAAATATTTTTTCTCACAATCACAGTTCACACCTTAGGGACTTTATATATGTAAAATGTGTCTGTTCTGAGGTTGTCTGGAAAATGTCATAATATTATTTCTAACCGTAAGTCTCTGGTTGTAGGCCTTGTAGAAAATGCCTATAAAGTAGAAATCAAAGGAAATAATAATAATAATTATTATTAGATAATAATAATAATAATAATAATAATAACTAGCTGAAGCAGTGACATGAAAACATTTTTATCAATACATTCATTTATCAGTAAGGGTGTACAAATGAAAAATTTGAAATTGACAACTTTTTCCATTTCATTAAAGAGACCTTAACAGTTCCTTCCTTCCTTTGTTTCTTTCTTTCATTTTTCTCACTGAAACCAAGTAGCGTCTCAGATATGCCTGTTCCATGCTTTCCCTCGGTAAAATGGAATAGTCCACTATTTATTAGGTAATGTCTGGGCGTAATGGCTCTGCGATCTAACTGAGGAACTATCTAACTAGCTAAAAAGGGAGGGACAAGCAGAATTATAACAGAAATAATAACAGCAAAAATTCATCATCAACAACAACGACGATATAATTAATAATATAAAGTACGTAGCTATAAATTGTTTAATAATTTCTGGGGAGCAAATTTTTACAACAATATCTATACTATTAAATTCATCTAAAATTCAATTCTTAGTGTTCGCTGTCGATTGCTTCAGCGTTCGGATTTCAACAATTGTTTAGTCCTTCACTGATTTCATCATCGTTACTAATGATTCAAGTCTAACCGTCAGTTAGATTAGAACCAGATTTAAGCTAAAAAGGAAAAAAAAATTTCCAGTGCCGATAGCCCTTAGACTAACAACGTATCCTTAGAAGGCCAGCCTTACAAACCTCTTTTATTAAAAATACACCTTTAAGTGATGAATCTAGGTGAATCATCAGTGTTGTTGCGCCCATGTCACTAGAAGTTTCGGGTCTAAACAAACAACAGACATCTTCGATGGGCGACCCGGCCGAATATGATCAATACTCGGCCCACACCCAGAATAAAATTTGCTACTAGCTTTAGGACGTGCTTTATATAAGTCCCCCCCCCACCGAAAAAAGAAAAAACGGCAACTAGTCAAGACTTTACTTGGGCTATTTGATGTTATAGATCAGGTATGCTTGGTTGTACTGATCTTCCTACATGCGGCCAAGACAGGGTGTTTTTTGAAGTAGAGAAGACAAACCGATAAATATATATATATATATATATATATATATATATATATATATATATATATTAATAAAGACGATTTGTTATATTGGCTCGTCTTACGACTTACTTTTCTTTCTCTTTCTACCCTTTTAAAGTTTTTATTATATCTTATTTGTTTAGTCTTTCTTTTTATAACGTTCCTTTTTATTCTTATTTTTTAACTACACTTAACAAAATGTTTACAATAGAGTGATTAAAATGATTTACACTATTTACAAAACAAGCTCCTAAAATACGGTATGAATAATTGATTGAAAATCTAAAGTTTCGTTTAAATCCTAAGAGAAATAAAATTTAATTAAAATTGCTTAAAAATAAATTAATCAAGATATTTATATGTTAAATACTAGTTAAAAAAAAAGAAAACATAATAACGTGTAAATTTTAGTTAAAATACGTTACTCCCCTAAAATTATCCTTAACCGAAGAAATTTGTTTAAAAACTAAGATAAATAACATAACTAAAATTGCTTAAAATAAATTAAGATATTTATTTACATATTGAATAATAGTTAAAAGAAAAAATTGCGTGTAAATTTAGTTAAAATAAGTTACTAAAAATTATCCTTAAAGGAAACCGATTGAAAAATACGACAAAAAAAAAAAGAAATATTCAGAAACGAAAATTGGGTAATTACGAAAAAAAGACACAAAAAACGTGTAAGAATATTTTTTGCAATAAAATAAATCTACTCAAAAGACCAGTAAAATGCAAAAATGAAGTCGTTGAATATGCGACTGAATGCAACTCGAATAAATTGTTTCTCTGAAGCTTCTCGTCATCTATATATACAATTTTAACATACATATATACAAATCTATAAACACTTTTAAGTTTTAACAGTATTTAGTGGTGGTATTTACGATGTATGTCCATCTACACTGGGAACATTCGTATTTTTAGTAGTTTTGGGCCACTCATTAGCCCTATTTAACCACAACAACTTGGTGGCCTTTTCAACTGACTCCAGGATCATTTGAATCGCCCGCCTTCTTTTTTGTCCAGTTATCCCTAGGCTAGTAAGGGCTCGTATCATTGACTGTCCGGCGAACCCCCTACAGCCGATATCGACTGGGAAACAATGAGTACGCCATCCCTTAGTTCTGCAATCGTCTAAGAGTCCTTGATATTTACAGCACTTTTTCTCAAATGCCTCTTATATATGCTCCTCTCATGGGACAGTTAAGTCTATCAAAATAATCTGTTTCGTGGCGTCAGAATAAACGATTGGAAGACGATATAAGTGTAGGGAATTTCAATTGTTTCCCGAGATCGACTGGCATCTGGCAATCGGACGTGAATGGGATCCTGCAACCTTCTTACTGGGCTTTGAACTTGTTTTAACGAAGCAGATAGCTCTTCTTTCTGGGATGAGTTTATTGCTTAGCAATAAGCAATAATGAGCGCTGTCGCTTCTAAAACCTTGTCATGACGCCACCGATAGCGCCCGTCTATCAGAGCGATTCTGCACCCGCTCAATATTGTTGCAGTGATCCCCTCCCCAATCACCAGGGACACTTTGGTGAATCTATTTCCCCCCCCCCATAAGTGTAGATTGGTCGCGCTTGGTAATACGTCGTACACCATCTGAACCATATATAGACGTGTTGAAATGTTATACAAAATATTATTATTTAGCATATAAAAACAAAGAATTTGTACTATAAATCTTTATTATTCCAAACTTATATTTGGTAGATCTTTTTAATTGATCAAAAAAAAGTGAAGTTCTTTTTGATAAAAAAAACAAAGAAAATTATTAATTATAAAAATAGGTACCACAACAGAAAACTCTTTCTTGATATTTTATTTTAGTTTTAATTTCAAGCTAAATTAATAATAATTTCAAGATTAAATTTAATATTTCAGCCATCCGTCGTCAACATGTAAATCTCTTCAAAAATGATCTGTCAAAAATAAAATATACTTTTCTGAAACTTTATTTGAGGAATATTAACTGACTTAAAGTTTATTTAATCTGATTTGAAAAATTACAGGATGTTTCACACTTGTTAAAACAAAGCAGTGTGCTCTCAAATAGGGAGAGTTCGTGGAGCCTGAAAACCTTGATGTGGAGAAACTGTGATTCCAGTAGGATGGTGTTCCTTCTCACACTGCTAATGTTACCATGACATGGCTCCGTGAAAAGTTTGGGTAGCGTCTCATCAGCCGCAATGGAATGGGCACTGGTTCCTCAAGGACAACATCTACCAAGACAATCCTAGCGCCATTGCTTCATTGAAGGCAGCCATTACTGAGAAAATTCAGGACTCATACTGCTAATGTTACCATGGCATGGCTCTGTGAAAAGTTTTCAGTGAGTCAGTCGTTCACTTTTGGAACGGGAGGAACCCGAAGGAGGCTACGCCGAAGGGCGGAGTCTCCTTCGGGGAGGTAAAACCGGCCCTGAACCCGTTTATACGGGTTCAATGGGCATATTTTTGGCCGAGCCCACGGGCTCGGAATGCCCACGTTAAAAAGGCCTTGTGCCACATGACACTCTCGTGGGGGGGGTGACTCAATATCGTGAAAAGTTTTCATTGAAGGCAGCCATTACTGACAAAATTCAGGCGATCCTCCAGTAGGAGAGTGCGCGCTTTGTCAACAACTTTTCATTCAACAGTGCCGTCAACTGAACGGCGGACACCTGGAATATGTAATCTAGGGCTTCTTTTGTCATTTTTCATTCATGTTTGAAACTAAATGATTACAGATCTTAATATGTTATTCTTTTAGTTGTCAATGAATGCAATTTCCAATTACTTTATCATTTGCGATCCTTGATTTGTGTTTGATCATTTTTTTCAAAAATTGTGAAACACTCTGTATTGCTTACTTTAAGTTTAAAATATAGCAGTAAAGGTATTTTAACAAGACGGTAACTGTCTTGGCAGGGTGAAAACGTCACTGATCAACGGAATTATTTCTACAGTGGATATATCTGTAAAAATTACTTGAGGAATATAAATTGAGTGCTATTTTTATATAATTTTAAATACCCAGTAATCTTTTTAAAAAATTGAAAATTTTTTCAGTAATCTAATATTTTATTGCATTTTAGATACATTGGCTTGAACTTTATTATACATATTAACCATATTTTCTGATAATGTCCTGTACAGACATCCGTATTTTCAAAATCAGCACATTTATATACAGAAAAAATTCAAAATTCTTTTTAAAATATTGGGAGTCGATGAATTGTAGTAATCTTTTCCATTATGATTAGTAAATATAGTTTTTACTTAATGACAATATCACCTGACCGGTACAAATTAATATAGGAATTGAAAAAGAGTTAAAACTTTATAAATTATTCTAATTAGAATTAAAAAAAAATTCTTGAAAATATTGACTATTTATCGAAAAAATGTTTTTACGACAATAGTGTCCACAATGCAGGAGTATTTAGAGAAGATTTTCGATAAATAGGGGGTCCTTTTTTTACAATAAAATATTTTTCAAAAGTTCTGCGTATAAATGATATAACATTAAGCGGTAAAAATTAATTAAGTGTGATGGGTAAAAGATGTAAAAAAAAAAAAAAAACTTTTACCAAGATTTTCTAAAATAATTTTATTCATTTCTGAATAAATCCTGAAATTAAATTAAAATACAATTATTTGATTTTTGCAAGAATTTCTAAATCAATGTGTTTTTCACCAAAATAAAAAAAGGTTAAAAGTTTCTATATTAATCATTATACCAACACCTCACAAGCTGAAAAACAAGATTTTTAACCAAAATTCTTAAAATTCTTAAAAGGATCAAAAATATAATTTAATAAGAAATACTTTGGTCTTTTCTCTTAATAATGACAAAGATTTTGACATTAAAAATGTGGGGCATTTTTTATTATGGTATGCTCCTTTTTTTTTAGCGAATTGTGTTCAAATTATTTCTAATACATAGCAATGATATAAAGGATATTGTATTCCGGCATTTTTTGATGATACGTTACAAATATTTCCCACCGTGTTCTGTTACGTTAAGTATTCTATGATAAATGATACAAATGACATTTTTGACATAGCATTAGCAATCTTCGCATATCTCTAAATAATGTATGTCAACAACAAT
The DNA here is from genome assembly GCA_903632075.3 of Acanthosepion pharaonis. Taxonomy (NCBI): domain Eukaryota; kingdom Metazoa; phylum Mollusca; class Cephalopoda; order Sepiida; family Sepiidae; genus Acanthosepion; species Acanthosepion pharaonis. Next base: position 1,003,393 of record CAHIKZ030005588.1, on the reverse strand, counting down.
TCAAATTGCGCTCAGATAACCACGCTTCATACCAAAATGTCTGCTCTGACACTTTCTATTATTCGTATATTAAAACATCAAGTATCTGTTGAACATCGAAGGTGACCACGTGACAGAAAATTACGGATTCCACTAGAATTCTTTATTTTAGCTTATTTTATGGGAATAGCAGAATATGCCTTCCAAAATCTAAACAAGTATTAAAAAACAATAAAAAAATCATTAGAAAGGCAGAAACGAATGCTAAAGGTAATGATAATATTTATTATCCGTTTCCCTATTCATTGACCGAGCAGACAGTACTGTTTTCGGCTGAAATTTATAAAATCTCACTCTTAAAACAATTTTTCAGGTAAATAGTTTTCTCAAGTCCAGTAGCCGATACCGTTCTTTTCAGTCTTGATGGAGGTTTCTTTCCTAAGCTATTATTTGAAGTAGTGTTCAACATCAACTTATTATTTCCTCTTCGAGTTTATATATATATATATATATATATATATATATATAAATTTTAGTTGTTGCTGCTGTTGAAACTTCATGATTTGTTTTATGTTACTTGGTACAATTCTTTGTTTGTGATTCTCTAGCGCCAGTCCACAAGTTTCGCCTACGCATACTTGCACCACTCTCTCAAAGTCATTTATCACCATTGATCTAAGAGAGCGGTTGTATAATATTTCTGAACAATTACGGCACCATGCATGATATCCATATGAAAGTGTCACTCTACCGAATCTATTCCCGAACATAACTCGAGTTTTCAGGTTGCTTTTTTAGCAGTACGGTTCGCAAGTGGATCAATTAAAGTCATCATCGACGGAAAGCGTTCCGAATTGGCCAATCGGATTGAAGAGTGCCGTCTTCCATCAGACAAGCAGCAGACCACGAATATCTTTTTAGAAAGCAGAAATTAATGCAGCTTGGCTGGGATGTCATACTCCACTCGGTGTACTTACCTGGCCAGGAATCTTTGATAACCCTTATACCGATGCCGACACATCCACATATTAAAAAGGAACTCAAATTCTCTAGAATCCTGTAAAATCACTTAGATCATTTCGTCACCTATAAATATACTAAGTTCTTAGACGAAGGTATCTGGAGGCAGTCTCAAAGATAATTAATGTACATAAAGCAAAATGGTACATATAATGATTTTCTAAGCGTATCCTAGATGTTGTACAAGGCCGAAAGGATGGGTCACTAAGTGACGGTCGAACACTATTCAGTCTTAACTGATCTAGAGAGACGAGCTTGCTAGCCATTACAGCACCGCGAAGTGCCCACAAAATTTTACCTATGGAGTTGATTAAATTAAAAAAAAAAAATGTTTTAGAAATTCACTTAAAAAAAGGCTAAAAACATTGATCATAACGCAATACTTCCAAGAGTATTTTGATTTCCGTTTTGTATTTCGTAATCTCTTACTTTAATTTCTTGCTGGTTTGCTTCTCTTGCATTCTGCTCCTTACTGACATCAAGCTAAATCAGATGAGCAGATGAGTAGGGTAGTGGGTGCTCTTGGCATGGACCTTCTGTTCTCTGGAGGTATACAACTGGTAGGGACAAACATGTGCAGTTTAGTAAAGAATATTGATTAAGCGATTCAAGAGTGATCTTTTAGAAAAAAATATCAAAATCACTATTTAATATGAGTTTAGAACAGAGTGGAGACAATATGTGAGTTACGTATAAGTTTTAAGGAAGGTATAAAATATAAGGAAAGTTATACTTACAAACAGAAAGGGCCATTTGGAATTTCTAGGGCGCATAATAAGAAAAAGGAGCCCGGCCAATCCAACGCGAAAAGACATAAAGAGAAAAGCAAGAAGTAACTTTTTCAATGAGTTTGAGGGAAAACGTTGCAGGAGTATAAAGTTGGATGGTAAAGTGCCAAAGGTTAGAACAAAGTATCAACAAAAGACACAATATTATGGAGAACCTCAGATCAGCCACGAGTTGAAGGCAAAAGTAATATGGCACATATCCTTATACTCTCTTGAAAGCATAGGGCTACAGCCAGAAAACGCCAAGTGTTGCTGTTCTGGTTCCTGTAATAAATAGGGGGGAAAATTACCAGCCCTTCAGCGAAGTAGAATTTACAATCTGAATTTGTTGATCTCCTTATAAAGACCTGTTTGCATTGCAGTTTATCCCACATGTGGATAGGGGAAGAGATGGCTTCATACTATACCGAAAGGTATGTGTGCGAAAGTGAACGCACTAAATTGCACCAGGATTGGAACTCGGTTCATAGATCTCGTCGCGAACCGTTACAACATTCACACGTATGCATACAGTACCGTATATGTCGGCGTACAGGGCGAATTTTTTCGCTTTAGCCCTCCCCCACACAAAATGGAGATGCGTCGTATACTCCAGATGTAAAATTTTAATCTTAAATGCTGTGGATTATGTGAAGTTGTGAATGGGAGCATCATTTTTTCGATGATGTTGAAAAATCCAACTGTATGTGTGCCTCAACAAGCCGGTTAAAGATCGCATTCGAAAACAGTAGATGGTTAGCGGGAATTAGCCGTTCAAGATACCGAAAACAGAGAATCTATTTATAAGGTATGTAGTAGTATATTGACAATATCTACCACCGTTTTTTTCATTAGAATTTAAATGAATAGAATGTAATATAAGATAGAAATATGCTTATTTAATTTATTATAAAAATCAGTAAACGTCTTATACGATGGATTTAACCCGAAATCTACATTTTAACTTATTTTTTGGATCGTCTTATATGGCTAGTAGAAGAGCATATAGGGTACTTATAGAAAAACATACTTCTTTCTTTTCTTTTTATGTGTCATGTCCTTTCAGGACGCAACCTCTCAACAAGTTCCTTCCGCCCCTGCTACCTCCCCGCCAGACAACGTTCTGTCATCCACTTGCTAAAGCCTGCTACGTATGTCATGCGTTGTTTTCCCTTGTCTGTCTTTCCCTATATTCGACCTGTGAGTATCAGATTCTCCAAACCCTCCTTCTTCATTATGTGCCCCCAGAAACTTGAGCTGCCTCTTCCTGGTGTTAAGTATAAGCCTCCTCCTTGTTTGCATCCTATCTAGGACCTCATCGTTGCTCACACGCCCGGTCCATGATATCCTTAGCATCCTTCTGTAGAACCACATCTCCGTCGCCTCGAGTCTCTTCTTCATCTTTGAGGAAATCGTCCAACATTCGCTGCCGTAATACTTAAGCATTTTCAAATGGTTTCTACTATAACCATCTGGTTTGAGCCTCTTATATAGTTTTACGTTGATCTGTTTTACAGGAAGAATATTTTAAATTAACACATTTATCGATTTTGAAATTCGCCCAATTATACTTGTTTGTTCAAATGTTTCCGACACATTTTATTTTTGGTAAGTTATTCTATGTTATTTATAAATATTAAAGTTTGTTTTTCCAGTAAAGTGCTAAATCTATATTCAGATATCCGTAATATGGATAGCGACCAAAATAGAGGAATCGGAGAGCCGAATGCAAATACACTTGGAAAAGTTATGAATATATCTCTACTTCCCCAAGGGTATATGAGAGGACAGATTGTTACCTATAGCCTTTGGTGGCAACCAGTCTAGGAGAAGGACAGCTCAGAAGTAAAAACCTACAACTATAGGCTAGCCTAACTAATCAGCAATTGGCCAAGAGTGGTGAGTACGGCTACAGCTCAAAATACAACTTCAATCGTGGATGGGGTCCCTCCAACAGGAGTGAGAAGGACCTTGATTTGGATCTGGAATATGCAGCAATATTATTCTTCTAAAAAAAGTTATTAATTTTGAATATTGCTTCTTTATATCGATTTTGGTTAAGGACAAAACACATTTCAACGGTAATTCAATTTAAATCTTTAAATTGTCTCCTTGTTCTATAAAATGGTTAATAGGTGAATATAAGTCTAATCTTAGTTTTAATCAGAAATTATTTGCTTCTGCGTACTGTTTGGGTTTATTTTAATCATTTCACTCAAGCAAGACGATAAAGTCGCAAGGGGTTACTGCGTGTGAAAGAATATCAGAAAAAGAAAATTAAGAAGGCAGGAGATAATGAATGACATTGCATTTAAATTTCTGAATATCAATGTTGAATGGGAAGCATGACGCCAGAATAGAGTTCCACAAGTGAGAAGTTCGAGAGAAGAAAAATTAGCATAAAACTTACGGTTACATCTAGAAATTTCAACTGTAAAATGATGATCTAGCTTCCAAAATAATGCTGCGTTTAACTTCGTAAAGTCGAGTTACCAAAGAGGAAAGATCTTCAGGACAATTAACACGAAAATATTTATAGAAAAGGCATAAAGAATCTACGTTACAGCGATGGGAAAGTCATTGAAACCGAAATGCCAGGTCAGGACGAAAAACAATGCCAATTCTTGGGACTTTATGCAGAGTCAAATATATTCTTTCTCTGTTGTGCTATGCAATTGTTTACTGTTTTTATATATAGACTGTTTTCTAATATTTGAAACATTTGCTTAAAGTAAATACATTATTACTCACTTACTGCGTTCAATCATATGATCTAAATAAAAACAAGCCACACGCTGATCAACCAAGAATCAGAAGCTAATTTTTTTAACGATGTTCGGATTAAAATAAAACAGTATTTTATTTTTCTCATCTCTCTAATATTTCTGCTTTCGGACATCTCATTTAAAGGCTTTGATTGTTTCCTAATCTCAGTCATAAACCCAAGACAGATCTTTCCACATTGCATTAAAAAGAGGCGTTAGGTGGATATCAACACCAGTATGATAAAGGTCGCAGTAACTGGGTAATCGTTGTCCATGTCCTATAATAAATAATTATATGAAAACCGACTTTATATCGGATCCTAAAATCGCGGCGATGTGAGTAAATAGCAAATGACTTTACCGGGCCGTCGATCTTGGATCCAATATATTATCTGTTTTCATTTTTAAGTTATGAGACGTAATACCTCCTTCATTACACTAAACAGAGAGGGTCGGATATTGAAGCCAGCGACAGAAAGGAATAGACAATGTTTAACTTTGTTCTGCATATATAAGCACACGCGATATATCTGAATTCGTATTGTATCCTACCTTGGTTGGTAAATACCAAGTTATAAGTAATTAAATCATAACTGCAATGCTACTGTGATTTAAGATACTTTTAAATAGTCGTCGTCAGCGGCTATATATGGTATCTAAGCATTTAATTACTTTTTTGCTGATCGCTTCCTTTATGACGATGGTGTTGATGACTACATTCACCGACAACGTGTAGGTTCAGAACTAGAAGCTTCCAGTTTCACAAAAACCCTCTCCAGTCATCTTTTCCCTATCACCGTTTGGATTTGAAAGAGTTGATTAAAGGAGAAAGAAAATCAGAGTAGAAGAATGTGTCGATGGTGTAAATTTGTTTAAGGTGAACCTCAACTTGCCAGGAAGTGATCCTAATACTTGATTTCATGACCTTCCTTTACGGACCTTGGTCGCCCTTAGTCTAGGGCCTCGTCTTCGACCTAGCCACCAAGCGTGGTCCTACCAGGAGTTTAGAACACCCGACGGCATCGTTCTCAGAGTCATTGAACCAGGCAAACCCCTACATCACGATAAGTACGGACCATCAGAGGTACGTACATCTAAACATAAACGCATAGACATATATATTTTACACTGGATGTCGGAGTAAACAATGCGTCATCAAATGTTACTTTAATGGCGATAATAGAAACAAAAAAAAAAATAAATGAGAAAAATATTAACACTATATAATCATCATGAAATATATGAGCACTTTGTTGTTATTCCTATTGTTAAACTTAAATATATTTGAAAAAAATGAATAATAGAGGAGGAAATTTACTATTCTGAACCAATAGTAAAAATCGAAATGAAGTTACGACTCGAAACACTTTTCTCACAAATTTTAAAATACGTCCTCGTCTATAAAAATGTTACATTTCATATTTTACAATCAATAAATAAGAAAATACAAAAGAATAAAAATTATCGGCAAACGTTGTTAAAAATGTTTGATCGATAAATAAAAACAGACTAGAATTATTCAAGCCAATGTATAAGTAATTTAACAAAAATATTCTTAATATATTAAGTGTTGATGATAATAAACATTCTTAAATGAAGTAAACTTGCTTTATTAATAATAAGACAATCGATGTATACCTTGACTTATCTTAAAAAGAAAGACAACAAACATGCATTTTGATAAATATCATATATGAATAATAATACAGTAAAAATTATTAAATTATAATAACATTATATTCTTTAGTAGTCGGCACCTGTTCGCATCCGAGAAGCAGGATCGTCTTCCTCTCTCATTATTCACTCCTGAAGAGTAATCAAAAAGAGCTTGACAAAGCCATCCGCGTGAATAAGACTTCAGTGGACATCTCTGTGCGACGGAAAAGTCTACACACTTGGCCAGAATCGCCTCCGTCTTTGCTCAAAGTAGCATGAAACAGGTGATATATGGAAAGCCTTGTTGCACCAGGCTGTCGAATGCTTGGTCTGTCAAGGTCGACCTTGATTACTTCAGACAGACTGGCGCTGCCATTTTCCGCTGCTTTTGTCGTTAAGATCGCGTAGATCTTAGCCTGTTCTGCTCTTCGACCTTACCACCATGTTTACCATCGTGTTTTTAGAGATTTTTTTAAATTAATAATATATATGATACTATAAAATTTCATCAAAGATATACACAAAAATTATAGATACCACTCTAATTTATAAAATTTGATGTTGTATTGATTTTTATATGATCTTAGTTATGACATTTTAAATTTATTTTAATATTATATTATTTCAAATTTTAATATTACTTTTCCAGAAAGCATCTTCAAGTCTATAAAACTAAAGTACTTAATAATAAATAAAATATTAGATTGCTTAAAATATTTGTAAAAAATACTGAGTAGTCAAATAATATTCGTAAAATATCATAGCATCAATCAGCGCAAGACAAAAAAGTCACAGTAGTTAAAAAGTGCTTTCTTATTTTCAAGTACATTTTTCTCCTAAAAATGTAATGTTTGTTTCAAATTAGACTAAATAAACTTTAAATTTCTAATTTTTGTCAAATAACATTTTTAAAAAGTGCACTTTGTTTTTACAAAGATTTTTAAAAGGGAAAATTTAACTTTTGTTTACAATGTCTCAAAATGGTTGACATCATCGATTTTTAAAAACACAAAACAAAGTTTATTTCAATAAATATAATTTCGGTTTTAAATGCACAAATGTATTTTGCCTAATGGGTACGGTAAATTTATTCTTTTACCTTTGAATTAAAGCTAAAACGAAATCTTCAAGAACGATTTTTAATTTTAATTAATTTTATCGCGAATCTGTGAACATAACTAAATAATTATTATAAAATATATAAAATAACTGAAACCTCTTTATTTCTAACACAAGAAAAGATCTGACAAGAAATGATAAAACAATTATAAAAGAAATAAGTCGTCAACAGAGGGTGAGTCACTGCTGTAGAGAAAAAATTGACTTGGCAGTCATAGAAATGCTTTCCTCAGTTTGAATAAAGACGGAAAAGTGTGTCTCGTCGATCCTACAAACTTCCTTATTGATAAATTCTGTAAAAGAATTCCTAATTCATGATAAAGGATAACCTAGGCAAAGACAATCTTCCAATGGGGAAAAAAATTTAAAAAAAGTATATTGGTACCGGAAGTAATCGCAGGCATCTTATATCATTGCATAGTTGCACTCTTTACACATCTGGAGTTTACCTGCGTAACTTCCGACTTAGAGCTGAGTCTCTTTTTTAGTGATATACATATAACCCCTTAGATAGCTTCTGCTATCATCTCTAACCTAGATCCCCCGGTAAGCATGAGTACCCGATAGTATCCAACAGTTGTCTTTAATTTTAACGCTTCCAAAACGAAACTTTTCTCCATTAACCATCTGAGAAACCCCTCGCTGCCTGCCATCAGCATGGCTTGTGTTAACCTCCAGGAAAGTGATATTTTGCGCCTTCTTTGGTGATCATTCTCAGATGACATGAAGTAGAAAGACTACATTTAATCCATTACTAAGTCAACTGCTAAGAATCTTAGTTCACCGTGACGTGCGAGACAATTTTTCTCTTCAGAATCTATCATATATCTATAAGTGTACTATTCACCCATGCTTAGAGACTTCCAGCAATATTATTGGTCCTGATCTGGCAGCTCGGTTTCAGTGATTTTCCCATCGCCGAAAGTATAACTTTTTGTGACGTTCCTATAAATACTTTCATGGTAATTGTTCGGATGAGCCCTTGACTATGGTAGTAGCTATAATAATTAGCTAGAAGTGTTCAATTTCTCTAGCAGTTTAGTCTTTAAGGTCATGATTAGTTTTAGCCATAGCTGTATCAACGGCTATTTCTATCGTGGAGATATGCATATGAATACAACATTCTCCCCACTTGTTGATAATGTAAATTTAGAATAATTTATTTTGGAAAAAAAGGAATGCATTTAAAAAAAACAAAAAAAAAACACTTGACCTCTTCAACCCCAATTATTTTGTGAAATACGTTTCATTTTCAGACATATTTTATTAGTTTTTTTAAATATAATAAGAAACTGAAGCACCTGGAAGTAACCGAGCGGTGGCTAACATCTCTATCAGACGTAAGAGTTGACAATTAGATGCCTTTCAAGCGCAGAAAGGGGGTAAAGAAATCAAGTTCGACGCATAAACACTTTTGTAACAGGTTTTTAAACGTTATGTTTGTGGACGTATTTATTCGTCCGTGTCTGAAACAGACTTTTGATAAGAACGTATATAGAGGTCTACGCCGGAGAAGGGGTTTACTAAATTATTTTTTATTTTTCTATTCTTAGTTTTCGATACAGGTTCTTTGGTGATACGCTTAGAGCGCCTTAGAGGATTTGTGAGGAAAATCTTTTACCGTATTTAGACTAGGGAAGTTACAGGTTCAACCCATTCTGAATCATTGGACACTGGTTGAAGTATAGTATCTTTTGCTTTTGGTATGTTATTTCCATCCTAATCCGATATAGGGCTATTTGAGACTATTGTAACTGTTTCAGGTTCATAGATTGTCGTTCCCTCCCCAGCAGGAACGAGGCGACGTAAAGAAGCGACTTTCGTTTTCATTTGGTAACTTAACAAGATCGCAATCGGGATTCGTGTGAATCAACTTAACTTCTCGTACATTAGGTTCCTAGATGTTGTTCTGAACGTAGTTTGTCATGAGCACTTTCCCAGGTATCGTCAACCACGAAGGAACAGGTCTTACGGGATGTAGGCTTTCTCGGATAAGAAAACATGCCTTCATGAGTACAATAGGGATTTGCTAGCAAATTATGTTCGAAAGTCCTGCTCCTTTTGCTTTTTCTCTTGCTGTCAAATTAAGGCGTTAGTGCGAGAATCCGATACTGACGCTGCTTGATAAATTGTTAGAGTATTAACAGAATAAGCTTCAGAATTTACAATACACCTTTTCACATTTGGCGCTTGATTTCCAGCTTCTGTGAGGGTGAATGTTTTGTTTTCAAGAAGTTTCTGCCGTAACTTAGAAATAAAGGCATCTCTAATAGTTTCCTCTTCGTAAACCTGAGCGGTAATATATTTGAATTTACAGTCGTTCGCCATATCGGACAATGCTTGAAGATATTGATCCAAGATTCCCCAGCCTATTGACGTCTTATTGCAAGTACATACGTGGCGTATATTTCACTTTTTTCTTAGACGAAAGCTCACTTTAGAATGTTAATAGCTTATTCAAATTTTTTACATTCGCTGAACGGTTCCTATACATCAGACCACACATGCTTTATAATAATATTCCACTTTTCACCCGCAATATGCGTGAGGAAGTTTAAAAATGCATAGCACCAATGCTTCCATATTTTCCCTGTGCCGGGGGTCTTACTATCTAGATTCAAAATTTTAGGTTTTTGTACCCTGTCCATGTTGGCCGAAGCCAAAAATTTAGTAGTGAATAAAATTTCGTAAGCTAGAAGTATTAACTACTATTTCTCTAGTAGTTTAGTCTTCAAGGTAAAGATTAGATTTAACCACAAGCGGTATCAACTGATATTTATATGGTGGAGGTTTGCGTGTGAATAAAACAGTTATGATACTTAAACGTATTGAATTTAAGCGCATCATTAGACGAGTCCTAGATCTCATTAATTTACAGTAGGCACCTCCACTTTTTCGCAGATTTTCGATACCTAATGTTTAAAAATGAAAACGCATTCTTGAAGCTTTCTTTTTAGCCGTGATTGAAAGGTAAATGATGACATTTACTATTTCTACTAAGCAAAATCCTCTGGCGTATTTCGTATAGAAATTATATTAATTAGAATCTCAACTTTTTGTTCGCTTTCAGAAATCGTTTAAATTCAGCCATTTTTGACAGATTTTAAATAAAATTTAATTTAATTTTCGGTTTTAGAAATTAAAAAAAAAATTTCTGAAATTTTATTTAAAGTTTAATTAATCTGATTTGAAAAAATATTAGTTAAGTTTAAAATAACAGAGAAATGGATTTTTAAAACAAACATTAGCGCGATTTAGCGGTTGTCAATATTTCGTAATTTCCCTTGACGAGGTACTGATACTTTTATTATTGTTCTAAGGGGACCTTATCTGTTAAAGAATTTAAGAAAATGACCGGTGGATACTTTTCTATATAATTTTTAAGTACTCAGTAATCTTAAAAATGTTTGAAAATTTTCTCCGTAATCTAATTTTAGGAAAGTTGAATTTAAATTTACTCTAGTTATCGCTTTTATTTTCTGATTATATCATGTCAACCATACTTTCAAACAGATGCACGTTACGTATATATAAAAAAATATTTTAAAAATGTTAAAAAAACCGACTTTTAATGAGCTTGTAAATTTTCGATTCGTAAATGTAGTTTCATTTAATAGCAATATTACCTAACCGCCTTGAAGTAATGCAGTATCTTAAACGATATAAATTATTTAATTAAAATTAAAAAATGAAAATAATTTTTGTAAGAAATAATTATTCTTCGAAAAAAAAACTTCTTAAGACAATTGTGCCCTTAACAAAACTTATTTATAAAAGTAATTAAAAGATTTTCTAATTAAATAATGGCATAGTTTTATTGCATTTATCATTTTACAATTTAGAGCAGATTTCCGATGAATGGGATAACTGTTTTACAAAAGAAAATTGATAATTTACATTCTCCAATGATTCCTGCTTTTAAAGAATAAAAATATCCCCGCCCAAAAAACTTAATTTCTCGAAATTTCGTGAAATTAAATAAGTGGGTAGTAACGTATGAAAAAAAAAAATTACCAAGATTCCAAAAGAATTTCATTAATTTCTAAAGATGTCCTGAAAGTTTTTCATTAGAATCCGACAATTATTTAATTTTTGCAAGAATTTCCAAATCACTGTTTTTCACCGGAAAAAAGTACAAAAAACTAATTGTAATTATTACGTCGATTCCTGTCGTAAACAAAACAAGGTTGTTAACAAATATTTCGAACGTGCTAGAAAGGATTAAAAAATTAAAAAATAATAATAAATATTTTGATCTTTGCTCATAATAATAACATAAAAATTTTGACGGTAAAATTTTGTTTTTATTGTTTGAGGCCTTTTTTCATCACGCTGTTGTGTTTTTCCGCGAAAAAGTGGAGGTACTTAAACATTTAAGCTGGATAGATGTAACCATAGTTGATATGCTATCAGTTTCTTTGTTTTTTTTTTTGTTTTTGTTTTTTGCACTTCTCTCTTGTGGAACTCTCTTCCGGTTCCATACTTTCCAGCAATCTTTAATCTGCAAAAAATTAAATGCAATGTCAATCGCTATCTACTGTCCTCCTGGTTACTCTCCTGATTACTCTTTTTACTTCCCGCTCATTATTAATGTTTGTTCCTAGATATTCCAGACTATGTAAACTCTTGTGTCTTAATGGCTTTACTGCCTTGCATGGGTGATAACGATTTAAAAAAAACGATGAATATTATACATATTCAGAAAAATATCCGTTCCTGACAATTGGTAGGATGTTAATACAAATCATTTTCCCCATGGTATTACCTCGAACAATAAGAATCGTTACAATATCGAAGTAACACAATGGGATGGAAATAACATATCAATTACAGAATCCTATCTGCAGAAACAACATTAAAATTACATTTAACAGAAGGAAAATCTAAACGCAACAAAATGCTAAATGTAATTGTGATTACTTTTCCGATCCTTAATTTTTACAGGTACTTTCTCCAAGAATCCTCGATAACATCGTTCTCATTGAACGACGATAGCTCCTCCACCACGACAAAGAGCGACTATCAGATGTACGTACATAGAAACATACACGAATAGACACACATGGTGTCGTTCATGAAACGTTGCTTTAATGAGAATAATAGAAACAAAAAATGAAAGTATAAAAACAACATCAAATATATATGGACATTTATATTATTCTTGTTAAAATATATTTGAAAGGTAAATAATAGAAAACGAACCACTGTTAAAAATTAAAGTAAACAAAATGACGTTACTGTTGTCGACATTTTTAAACTGTTGGTTGAAGAGATTATTCTTCGTAGATAATAAATACGCGTGACGTCATCCTTTATTGCGCCATATTGCCATCAAATCAAATATTTCACTTTGCATCCAGTCATCGAAACGAAAAGAATAGGATTTTCTTGGTCTTTATGAATCAGGAGAATTTATAACCAAATACAAAAGAAATAACTCGGCAAGATATATTTAAAAGAGGAGGAGTTCCTTTTGCAGAGAAAAATTGACTTGATATTCATTAAAAAAAAAAATTCCTCAGTTTGAATAAAGAAGGAAACAGTGATTCTTGTCGATAATCTTTGACAGATTTCATTTGATTAATTTTTGACCAAAGAAATGTCGGTCCCAGATCTTCCAGTGGTGGAGGAAAATCCCCCAATTATGGTAAGGCAAGCAGTCGCAGACGTTCCAATTCGTCCCATACTTATCAATGTTCAAAGAAAAAATTCCGTTACTGACAATTGGCAGGATATTGATCGTTTCCGACATAACGCTACCTCGAATGATGAAAGTCATGATATGGAAGAAACGCCAGAGACTATAGAATACATAACCACAATGGAAGCCCAAATGAAGAGAAGACAGAGAATGTTGCTTATAAGACAAAGAAAAGCAACAGAAAAAAGAAAGTTAAATATAATTGTGGTTAGTTTTCTGATCCTTAAGTTTTTACTTGTACTTACTTGCTTGTATGAACCAATTTGGGGACTTTCTGCAAGGCAAACGTATTGGACTATCATTGCTTGTGGTTTTGCACTCGGATTTGCATTTTGTTTGCCTGTGAGAATACGTTATTTAATATATTTATTACGTCAGCCTAAATATGATAAACCGACGAAAACGCGTGTTAAATTCGCAGAAATGACTGAAGTGAAATATATATAAATTGAAAAAGACAAAACACTACATTTTAACTTAGAATTAATTATAATAAAAATATTTAAAATAACTAACACATTTTACATCTAATTTAAGAAAACAAAGCATTTGACAAGAACAGATTTGACAAGAAATGTAAAGTCAAGTACGAAAGAAATAAGCCGGCAGCAGAGATATTTCGAAAAGTATGTATCTCTCCTGTAAAGAAAAATCACCTTGCCAGTCATAAGAAAAAAAAAACTCTCCTCAGTTTGAATAAAGACGAAAAATGTGTACCTCGTCGATCCGACATTTTTGAATATTGACAGATTTCCTTAAGGAATTGCTAAGGAATGATAAGTGAAAACCAGACAAAAGAAAAACTGGGACACAATCTTCCAATGGTAAAAAAGAACCCTTCCCGAATATTGGTAAAGGATGCAGATGCAGACATCCCAAATCAGTGCACATTTATACATGTTCAAAGAAAAATTCCGTTACTGACAATTGGTAGGATGTTGATAAAAATCATTTCTATCATAGTATTATGTCGGACTCTGAGAATCGTTCTAATTGGGACTTTCTCCGAGGAAAAATTACTGGGTCATCTTGGATTTCAGTGTCGTACTCGGATTAGCATTTTGTCTTCTTGGAAAGCTATAGCCCAGTAATTTTGCCTTGGAGAAAGTCCTAAATTCCGACCATAAATGCAGAACTGTATTAGAAAGAAATTAAGGATCAAACACGTAACCACTCTTACGTATAGCATTCTGTTGCTTTTAGATTTTTTTTCATGTTAAATGCAATTTTAATGTTTTTCTTCCCATAGGATTAGCATTTTGTCTGCCTTGGGGAGTAAAATAATTGTAATAAAATCTTTTAAGAATATCTGAAGCATTTTTATTTTTATTGGAAGAAACGATTTGATTACTGACTCGTGTTGTGGAGCAGTTTTTTACAGGTGAGCAAAATGACAAATGTTTTCAAAAACATTCTTACAGATGCTAAGGGCTTGAGCGATCAGAGTAATACTTCCTGCATGCCTCGTGATATCTTGTAGTTCGGCTTTTATGTGGCCGCCATAGAGGAGACTCAAGTTGAGGTTTAGCGATTTTGATGTCTATTCAGCATACGAGGATCGGTAGGCCAGAGGTGTTTCCTTGCTGGTGATGCGGTATCAGAGGGTGGACTTTGTCCATGTCGATGTCAGGCTGGAGGTGGGGGAGTCGTTTGATCGTGGCCGATATTGCCGTGAAACGTATTTCGTTTCAGATCGTTGTGATGCATGCACTCAACGACCGTTTTTTATTTTCCGTCAGCAGGGGCCGTTCCTTGTGGATCCGGATCGCCTAGACTGGAATGCCATCTTGAATCCCAAGTTGGGTATGGGGCGGGAAGGTGAATGATTGTAGCCTGGTTGATCTGATAGGTGAGTTTGGTCTCGTTGATAAATCCCGAGTCGATCTCCAGGGGTGGGGCAGGTGGACGTGGTCTTTCAGGTGGCCATTTACCCAGGTGGTCAGATACCCGGATAGAATGTTACCAACACTGTCCACGGGTGCGCACGTTCTTGGATCATGTCGGCAAGTTAACGGCTCGTATTGAGCCAGAACATCTTGTGTTTATTGATTTCACATACGCTTGCTATAATGATTCGCTTCTGTGTTATGGGGTGAGGCGGATGATGTTTCTGACGCTGTTAGCCGTGGCAACTCTGGTGTTATAGAAGACGCGGACAGAAACAAATCATACGATACGAACGTTATTATCATCAGGATCGGGTTGGATTCTTTCGATATCATCTCAAGAGGAAGATCAGAACTGACTGAAACCGTTTTTCTTTTTCTTTTTTTATAGGGAGACTTTAACGAACGATAGGTACAAGTGGCGAGTTTAGTTTGTGTGAACGGTACCAGTCTTCATTTTCTTTTTCAGTCGCCTTTTGACAGAACGTGTCCATTTCATACAGGACTTCAAACTCTTTTGTTTACCTATATAATAAGTGTAATTCTTGTTCCCGTTCAGACATTCTCTTTCGTTATAATGCATATAAAGATTCCCAACCTCCCGAGTTTGTTTTTGTTCCCACCCACTTTTTATCTCTACACCAAAATTTATTCTCTTCAATGACACTAGCGACTGTACTGCTAGATTCTGCTTAGTAGCAGAATACAGAAGTGTTATGAATTTTATCTTTCGACAAAAATCAAATATATGGATGCGAACGCAGTTCGTTTGAATGAAAAAAAAAATGGGATTTTCTACTCAAGGACCGATATACATAAACATCATTTAGAAAACAAACAAGTGTACAGTTATATTTAACTTAATGTAATAAAGATATTAAGTGGGAGAAGGAAACAATAATCAAAGAATAACAGAAAGGAAGAAATATAAAAAATTGTCATGAGAGAAATGTTCAATAGGTACTTATTTTTTTTTTTTATGAATAGTTCAGAATGGATAGATCTTGTCTTGCCTGGGTTGAGACATTTATTGGCTTGGTTATCATCCTAAAAGCGTTTTGTTTTCTTCACGGAAGATATAGGCTATCCTAGTTCTGGATTGTCCCGAAATATTTCAAATTTCCGTCTCTGGAAGCTCAAGAGACAATATTATATGTAAGCCAGCCCACGAAGAAGGAAATCAATGTTTTCACGTCTTTCTGACCAGTTACTATAGGAAAGCGCCCAATCGTTGAACGCAACACATGACACTAACATGCGTAGAACCGAACATAGGAAATTGACAAGCGGGGAACGCGACATATGAAATTAGCAATTTAATCGTTGGCCCAATTCAAAAGCGATCAAGACCTTATTTTTAAGAAATATTGTGTTAGTACATAATAATTAGGCATTTTTAAAATATGATTTATTATGAAAAGAAAAACATAGCAATTGAACAATAACATTTTTAAATGAGTATGATTATCGACATGCATTTATGCTTGAGGATGGTAAATGTTTTCCGAAAGTACTTGCAAGCAATATTAACCGAATATCTAATCCATTGTACAATTAATAAAATCAAGGATCTTGTCTTTCAGCGAGTGGTCAGTGAGTTAAAGGCGAAGTGATTTCGCCATTAATTACATTAATTTTATTGATTTATTCTTTTAATATATATATATATATATATATATATGTGTGTGTGTGTGTGTGTGTGTGCGTGTGTGTGTGTGTGCGTGTAAAAATGCGTGTGTAAGTAGTAATCCAAGTGGATCCTATTAATATAAAATATTAAAACTGATCCACAAAAGAGAGCTCAATATAACTTTTATTATAGGGCATATAAGGAATTACTATTGTAATTCACACAAACACACACACATACACACACATACACACACATATATATATATATATATATATATATATATATATATATATATATATTTATTTATTTAAAATATGATTCCAAATCGCTACATAAGAGGTCTCATGTTTCAAAACAAGAGCCGAAAAACTTCAATATAATCCTTTAAATTAAATTGAGTTTAAATTAAAATGGGCTCCGTTCCATCTTCAAGCGAAATTTTTGTTGAATAACGTATATCTGAAATTTACTTGTTTTAAAAATTGAAATCAAAATCTCCATGGTAACAGCAAGGGCGAATTTTTTTTTATATATATATATATATATATATATATATTCAGTTAGTGATAAATTATAAATTATCCCGACATCTTCGATGTTTGGGCGTCCAGCAGCTTAGTTGTTTGTACCGAACAGCCAGACTTCCTTCACATAAATTTTAATTATACCGTTGAAAGCGTGTACAGAACCAACCACATATTTTCGGCAAAGCCAAATACAAAAAACTGGTGCCCATGCTGTGCTCAAGGATCTACAGACGACCCTCTCTCATGTTTTGTATCCATAATTTTCCTTTTCCCACAGTCGTTGCTGACAAAGGATAATTCGAACTCGCCCTTCCGATTTCTTATTCCGTGCCGCTATTACACCACACGTATATATATATATATATATATATATATATATATATATATATATATATATATATGTGTGTGTGTGTGTGTAACGGATGATTAGCTACTGCGATTAAGCTTTTTTATTTAATTTTTCTTCTGTTCGTATAAGTATTTGGAAATGTCTGCCATTCCTGTTCAAACAAAACTCATGGATAATTCTATTGGATATACTCCTACATGCCTATGGAGAAAAATTCAATTGGGAACCAATCAAATACACATGGAAACCTACCAAACACCATCTGCAACATACTTGTAGAAAATAAAGGATAATAATCTCATTCACATGTAAAAAAGTCTTAAAATAATGGAAGCACTAATAATAAAAATGACAAAGACAACACTCAATAGTCAATGAATACGGCCACAATTTGCTGACGGTGTTTGGAAAAGAAAAGATTTTCTCTAGATACATACATAAAACAATCCATACTTTCAGTTAAAAATATATCATCCTTGATAATGTGTAAAAGGATAGCCGGAAGCACTCGGATATGTGGATAATGTTTAAACACTTCATGTGCAGATAGAAAACACTTGTACGACATAAGAAAAATTAAATAAAAAATGCTTAATTGCTCCACCTTCTCAGTCCTCTTTAATGAAAATTGTATGAAAACGGATTACTGACCAAATTCTAAGATCACATGAAAATCAGTAGTCTAAATCCAAGTAAGTGAATGTCCTTCCTGATAGTCTTGCATCGTACTTACATCAGTTTTGAGATATTTTTTTTTAACCTCTGACGCCGGACAGAAACGGCATATGAGAGTGCAGCAGGAGAAAGGTATTTTCAAAAGTTTGATCCTGTGTCTCCGTCTATGTGCCGTGTTCCTTCAGGACGTTGGTGATCATGGTTCTCCAAAATTTCTTGTCCTTTGTAGCTCTTAATATTTTTTTCTTTTTGTTATCTCTCCTAACATAGGTTATTTAGTGTTTCCTCTGTCTTTACGTTAAATCTGTCCTGTTAG
>CAHIKZ030005588.1:920000-982500 GCA_903632075.3 Acanthosepion pharaonis | reverse complement strand
TGTTAGTTATAGTTTCTGGGAGATGATTTGTCTGTGGCAAACAATATTTGAATAAAGTCAGCACACGGAAACACTTAATCACGATAACTTGTGATTTCGTGCCAGTAAAACCAATTTCACTCATAAATTTTAGGGTAAGCTAATTCCACTCCAATTCTGAATGAATTCATTGCATATTTTTCAGTCGGATATTATGAAGAAATCGCACCTTCTTCTCTGCATACGAGTTCATATTAAAAAGAACGTATTTCTAATATTTTTTCTCATTTAGTATTATCTGTGGAAGTTTCTTTTTCAGCACCTCTTGCTGCATGATTGAAAACATAATTAGCCAAATGAGAAGTATTAGGTTGAATATATAGAGATGTTAAATAGCATCTCTTGTTATTTTTATATTTTAAGTTTATTCATATCAACCATCAAACAGTACAAAAAGAGTTAATTCACTCTTCACCGTTCAGAGATAGAAGAAAGTAATAATTATTCATCAGTATTCCTTACAAAACCTTAACATAAATTACTAGTAGTTATATATATATATAATCGATTCTCCCGTCGGGTTCGACGTATGAGGGTCAAGCAGATCAGTTTCCAGGAAACTGACAGCCCGACACCGGCACATGAGATTAGATTATAGTGGTGAAGGCTTCGTGCAGGACCATCCACACTTTTTGAAGGGCCGAATACAGAGACCTGGTGCACTACGTGCCACAAGGTTCCCAAACAACCCTCCGCAGGATTTCAATTCAGAGTTGTCCTTCTCCTAGACCAGTTGCCATCCGAGGCTATAGAACCCAGTCTGTCCTGCTATTTAACCCATAGCTGGAGGGAGAAGAAGAGGATTCACACCTTTCCCAAGGGTATTAGCACGTAAGTGAATGTAATGGGTTCAACCTGGATTCGAACTCGGCTCTGCGATTCCACAATCCAAGCCGATATCCATTACCCCACCGTGCCTCTCCTCTCTCTCTCTCTGTCTCCCTCTCTGTCTCTCTGTCTGTCTGTCTGTCTCTCTGTCTGTCTACATATATATTCTGCTTATCCATATTATATATTTTTCAGTTTTACATCCATCCGCTACATTCTTAAAATTTCTGAACGTACCAAAAATCATTATGTGCCAAAAATCATAAGTGCCTCGTAGCGATTAGAACGCCTCCTAACTGGCGAAGAGTAGCATCTTGATGTGCCATCGATTCCACAAGTGGGTGAATAGCTTCCGAATATGTTTTGATCTATGTGGTCACTATTGCTGTCTGTTGATCGTCGATATTTGGAGATGCACGAATTTGCATGTAAATCGGCTGCACTACCACGTAATATAAATGCTTGATCGATTTCCTGTCAAACGAACAAAGTGGTTTGCTCCTTACTCTCTAAAACGTTCTTCAAATAAAATACTAGGTATGCTGTACTTGACGACGCAGTGCATTGTACTGTTTGGATAACCCATTGTTTTGGAGACACCTGGAGCAGTGCATCTTATTGGTCACCGCCCAAAGTTGCGATATAAAAGCCCGGGGAATTATAAAGCCGGAAATATCCTGCATGGGGATTATTGAACAATGGTTTTCATGGACCCGAAAACGTTGGCACTGGGATTCATCGGATCTCACCACACCTTTCCAATACTACAGGGCCCACCTGACGATATCATGACATCGCTGTTTTTGTCTGTTCACTATCTCTATTCTGTTGATTTTTCATTGGCAAATATTTCGACAAGTGACATTCCATAGTTTCACAAGTTCGTATCTCCATGCCCAACATGCCAGGTACACTGGGGCCAATCACCATTATTCACTTCATATTCCATTAGTAAGATAGAAGGTCCACTCCTACAAATTCTTCCAAAGAACTGCTACTTTCTGTAACAGACTGCTGAGTGGATGTTTTCCCGATTACTACAATCTTAACCTCTTAACGTCTTAATCTTCGGGATTAACCGTTATCTCTCATATATATCCTCATAAACAACATTTCTTAGCTCCTCCTCTTATGTTCATTCTACATCGTCAATCATTAAGCTTCTAGCATGACTGGCTCTTGAGTCTTGAATAGTAGTCTATTTTGAGCCTGTGTCGATTTTTTGATTACCATAGACAATTCTAGATAGGTACCTCTGGTCAGGGTAATTAAGGATCAGTAAGGAAATGATTGAAAACAGAGTAAAGACTACTAAACTGTTATATAATATAAGAAGTCATATATTGTGGTGAAGGCTGGACCACCTCATCGCAGATGGAGAAGAGAATTGAGGCAACAGAAATACGATTGTACAGAAGTATGCTGAAAATATTATGGACGTGAGCAACAACGACATTTTAGAGAAAGTGAAGACAAAAAGCACATTTTACTTCTTTAATCATTTCGCCCCAACCAAGGCGGGAATGCCACTAGAACGCAGGGGTTAAAGAGGGTGAAATTGAGAGAAAAATAACTGGTATAGGGGTCACTGAAGAAATGATAAAAGACAAACGGGGTTCAAAACGATAGAAGAAGACGACTGACGTTGCATTTCATTCTTTAATAATGTAATTTTCAGGAAAGAAAGTAAGCGGAAAGGAGTTCCATTGTTGGGAAGTACGATAAAAGAAACTGTTGGAGTAGAAGTGGCAGTTACATTTAATTATTTCAACAGTAAAAAGGTTGGCATTTAGATGTCAATCTCGTATCATGCTTAATTTCATGTAGTAGTGTTACCAAGGAAAAAGCTCGTTAGAGCAGTAGCCATGAAAATATTTGTAGAAAAGACGCAGGGAAGCCGCATCATGCCTGTTGGAAAATGTTTGAAGCCGTGATGCCAAGCCAGGATCGATTACATTGCATATCCTTCTTTATATTTTGTCAACTTTTGAACCTCGAATAATGAATAGGAGGAGAACCAGACATGATATGGCAACAATATTCAATGCAAGCACAAATGCTGGATTGGTAAATGTGCAAGATGGACTCTGACGAGAAAAAAAAAAAACTTCTGGCACTATACAATGAATCAAATTTTCTTTCAGCAGATACACTTTTGACTCAATGTAGTTGTTGCATTTCAAGTCATTTGAAAACATGAGACCACGAAGGCGCATTGACACGCTCTTCAAGTGTCGTGTATTAGCCATGCTGATGGCAAGCAAGGAAGTTTGTCTATGGTGGGCAAATGAGAGCAGTTTAGTTTTGGAGGCATTAACATTTACAAGCCATTTCCTGCTCCAATTAAACGCTGATTGAAGGTACTTTTCATGAGCACCGGCCAGGTTAATTTTGTCAGTACTGGCGGATTTGCTATTGAGACAGGAATAAATGATACTTGGGAACTGATGACATCAGAAATATCATTGATGAAGATGAAATTCAGCGTAGGACCCAGGATAAAGCCTTGCGGGGGTGACACCCACATTCGCGTGACAGGACCTGGAAGCGACCCGTTTAGAATGAAAGTCCTTTCACGATTTGATAGGAATGGTTGGATTAAATCAAACAATTGTCCTGTAATAATCCTGAAGCTTACGTAGAAGACCAGCATGCCAAACCCAGTCAAACGCCTTGGAGATATCTTACGCCGTTATTATCAAGAGCTTGATATACATATTCAGTGATGGCTGTAAGAACGTCTACGGCAGACCAGGCACAAAGGAAGCCATATTGTTTGTCAGAGAGTAGGTCGGGAATGGTAAGATGTTTAACCATTTCACCATTGATTGAAACCTGAAATACTTTACCGAAAAGCGTTAGGATACAAATAGGGCGATAGTTAAAGAGGACAAAATGTTCTCCAGGGTTCTTAAAAACAGGAACTACAGAGGGGGACTTCCAACAACCTGGAAAGTAGGAAGCAGCGAGGCAATAGGTGTAGAGTTTGGAGAGAACTGGAGCCAGCTCTGGAGCCAGCTCTGGAGCCAGTTCGGAAGCCCATTTCTTTAGGATAACAACCGGGAACTCAACTCTACTTGCCTTATAGGAGTCTACTGTAGAAATGATGTCCGAGACATTGCTGGGGTTATGTGCATATCACTCAGTAGAACCTCGGTTCTAGGCAAAAATCAAGTGGTACTTCAAGCAACTTGACTGTTGAATTGGAAGAGAATTTTCAAACAAATCATTCAACCATATATGGTGTAGATGTCAGTAATTTGAATTGATTGAATAGAGGAAGAATTGCGGATTTGCTGTTGTTCAGCACACTCTTGCTAGGTCGCCAATAATCTCTAGAACCGAACTTGCGAGATGCTATACGTTGTTTCATTCTCTCAGCAAACAGTAACTTCGCTTCATTTTGAGGGCACCGTTGCACTCTTTACGGGCAGAGAAAAGAGACGTCTGTTGCAATCAGACGTGTCGTTCTAGTACAGCCAGAAGAAACGATTCCTGTGGGCTCGAGCGGACGAGCATGCATGTGAGAACTCATGAGATGGACGCTGTTTAACTTTCTTTATTGAAATGAAAGCATCACCCTGTGGCACCATGCCTAATTGGAAAACTGAAAAGAGATATTCATAAATATATGATTTATTTTTTTTCGGTTTGTTAACCATTTGATAGTTATTTAGAGATGAGAAATATTTGGGTTTTGAGAATAATTCTCTAGTTGCATTTAGGCGATCCGAGAGAAAGAAAGGAGGGAAGAGGAAGGAAAAAGAAAGAGAAATAGATGGTACAAAACCCGGTCATAAGCACACACGCTTAGCTGACACATAACAGGTGTCAAAAGATATCTAGGTCAAAGTACCTGACCGAAATCCACGAAAAATGGAAGTTGTTATAATTGGTTGAAGAAATAGAGTTTAGAGATAATGAAAAAAAGAAAAAGAAAGAAAAAATATAATACGAAAACACACACGCTCGACTGGCACATATCAGATGTCAAAAATATCAGGTCAAGCACTTGATCTAATTCCGTGTCCACGGAAGAGGGAAGTTTGTTAAATTTGGCTGAAGAAATAAAATTTTAGGGACAATGAAAAAATATTGATAAGTAACAAACGAAAAGGGTGTCATTGAGATGATAGGTAACAGATGGGGAACTGTATCTAAGGATATGAAAACAAAACATTAATACACGAAAGCCAGGCGGTTTTTGGAGTTGAGGGGGGGGCGCCCAGGTTGATATCGCTTTTTAAGATAATTAAGATTTTGTTAGCAAGCTCCAAGCGAAAGAAAAAGGTGGAATATTTGTATTAGAGCGCGACGCCGCCACGCAGTCTGGGAAAATTCCTTTCTTAGATCGCATCCAATTAGCGGTAGTCTGTTGACAGATGCCACGTGTGGAAGGGACCGATAGCGTCATTCGATCACATACGAAAAGGGCAAATTTAAATTTTGTTTTTTTTAAAGCAAGGTGTTTCTTCCCCCAGAACAAAGCCACGGATTGTACACGCCCAATTAGAGACGTCACGAAGGAAGGAGGGAAGATACCGACCAGAGTCTCATTGGCCGAGGACAGTCACATGATACATGAGGGAGGAGGAGAGACACCCGACCAGAGTCTCATTGGCCGAGAGCGGTCACGTGATGTGCGAGGGAGGAGGAAAGATGCCCGACCAGGACCCCATTGGTCGAGAGCGGTCACCTGACATACGAGGGACCAGGGGAAGCGGGTATGCGCCTCCCCCCAGAGGCACAGTAAGGAAGTAGGAGTGAAAGTAAGAGCGATAATGGAAAATCCCTAATCAGAAATAATACGTCATTAGAATTATCAAGAAAACCCTGGCGCCGACAGACCCACCCCAGTTTTTGACTGCCTCAATAAAAGCAGGACCCCAATCGACAGAAATCAGTTGGGGTTGCGCCTCGGACGAAGAAGAAGCTAAGTTGCAGTTGCGCCTCGGAGAAGTTGGAATCAAACCAAGCCTAAGAAGAGAAATTCGTCCAACCCAAGTCGAAGTGAAGAAATTCGCCCAACTCAAGCCGAAATGAATAAGCTCGTCCAACCGAAGCCGAAGAGAAGAAGTCGATTCGCGCACTGACGGCGAGAAAAATCAGCCGTGAACGACAGGTAGAGATCAGCGCCCAGTGTCGAAACCAATCCACACCCCGAAATGCAAATTTCTAGAGAGCAGGCAACTCGAAGCCTTAAAGTTGTATGGTAGAAGCTTGGTGCCACAGTCCACAAAACGGGTCGGGACGTAGGAATAATCTTGTGTAACGAACATTTAGATATAAAAAGTTGTTACCTTTTCTTCAATAATTTTTGACCTTGTGAGTTTTTCTTTTTCTTGTGTTTATCACCCCCGTTGAACTCAGCTTGCATACGGCCCCAATCCCTGTTTGATCCCGTCTGTCTAAGATCTAATCACAACGTGGGTAGGCAAACCGGAGATCAGTGCAGTTACCCTAGTAACCAGGCGTTGGAAGCGAGTTGGGAACGGCGAGGCTGGTATTCATCTAACCAAAGGGTTAGAACGTCACACTTGGAGCAGCGAGGAGCGAACAGCTGACGCCGCGGCAAAGACGTCACATCTGGTGTCGTGACCATAGGACCAGAACCCTGGACCACGTCACGTCACAGTTGGCGCCGCGAACGAGATCGAACGACAGAGTCGACGCTGCGACCAGGGGTGGGGGCGACGTCACACCCTGAAGGAAACCTCAGACGTGCTTTTTTAACATGATGTTTGAAAACTTCATTCCACGGGACATCACAAAGGAAATCACAGCTGACGGAGGAGCGGAAGAAGTTCCCAGCCATTACCGTCTGATCAGAGTTGAGTAGCTACATAGTACAAGTGTCAGGGATAGAGGTAAAAAAGAGATCAAGAAAAAAAGCGTGTCCGTCAGGGTTACTGAGGAAACATTCTAGGTCACAAAAAGAGGAAAGAGCATTTGTAATATTTGAAATTGACAATACATATTGAAGGCAAGATGGACAGAGGAAAACAGTACATAGCCCACGTAACCAGCTTGTGTAAAGGATTTGCATAACAGGG
Source organism: Acanthosepion pharaonis (assembly GCA_903632075.3). Classification (NCBI taxonomy): domain Eukaryota; kingdom Metazoa; phylum Mollusca; class Cephalopoda; order Sepiida; family Sepiidae; genus Acanthosepion; species Acanthosepion pharaonis. The sequence continues at coordinate 975,580 of CAHIKZ030005588.1, read as the reverse complement.
ATTAGGAATTTGGGAGAAAAAAAATTACTAAGGGCTACAAAGGACAAAACGTTGGGAAGAGACACACTCGACCACTTCCTGAAGAATAATAATAGAAAAACATAAAATGAAAGAAAATAAATATAAAATAAAACAATGAAAAATATACATAACACAGACACACAAGTTTAATATTGACTCATTTACCATCTTGAGTCGTGCTCGCTCTATATTGCAGATAAATGTGTTGGAAACAATTCAAATAGTATTCCCCCTTCATTAATATTGCATATCCTTTTAATGTTTTAATTTTATTGCAATATATAATCCATCAATCCAGGTCTGTTGAGTGAGGGTAAAACCAGCCGGCAGTCTTTTTCACTTTAAAAAAAGTTAGATTTATTTTACTTTTCATGATTTAAAAAAATCATGAAAAGTAAAATAAATCTAACTTTGTTTTATTGCTATTATAATTTTTTTCACCCCGAAGAAAATTATGAAATATAAACTTAGGCGGATAACTTAGTTTAAATCTTTATTATCAATCTTTTTAAAAAAGCTCAACCTGCATTTTTCGTGATTTTGTTTTTTTTAAATGCATGCGAATATACAAAAAATCAACAACTATCAATTACACTAAGTTTTGACTTAGAAATTCATCCCTGTAGATGATCTTGGGAGAAATTCAAAGTGCCTGGGAAAATAAAAGAAATAACCAAAATTACGGTGTCTGTTTTATTCAGTTTTGTAAAAGCACTAAGAATTTGATCCGTGAGAGGATTAAAATAAATAGATATATGCCTAGATTATTCAACCAACAATGCTTGATTAAAATAAATAGATATATGTCTAGATTATTCAACCAACAATGCTTGAATAAAGAAGTCACTCTATATGCAGCCCGTGAAAGAAATAGTGACACTTTGTAAGAAGATCTTACGGAAGCGTCTCACCATGCACCGTTTTTTACTATGTCCACATTGTCAATGTCTATAAACGGTCTATCTCCGATAAGGAACAATTATTTTTATAAATAATAAAAATTTCAACATATCATCAGATATTTAGATCAAACGTGTAGATTCCCACAAATATGCGGATGTAGACAAAGGAATTCTAACAATCACACAGACAGCACATCGGTTCTTGATAATAAATTCGAAAATGGGACCTACTTGAAAGTAAATAACAAAATATGAACTTCTAGCAAAATACTCTACACCTTATCCGCTAATTGGAAAAATATAATAAAAAATAAAGGGTTGCCGATTCTTTCTAGTCAAATTTGTTTCTGTATATATAGATATATTCACAAAAAATATATATATATATATATATATATATATATATATATATATATATATACACACACACACACACACACACACACACACATACATATATATATATATATATATATATATATATATATATATATATATATATATATATATATATATATATGAAGGTAAGCATGTGCGAGGGTTAAAGATAATTATGTGTATCCACGCAAAGATACGCATTTACACACACCCACACTCACGTATTTATTCTCAGCCAGCTTGCCCGATTTGTTACACCTTGTTTCAATATTTTTAAATCATCAATAAAAAGTCATCAGGGAAAACTGTAAATTATTTTTGTCATTTGGTTTTAATTGAGATCAAAGAAGAAAAAAATCCTTGCTTATTTTTTTAATACACTCGGGTCTCTTTCCATTGAAATGCACCATTCCATCTACAAATTGCAAAAAAGCTTTCACCAGTTTACTAGACGAAAACAAATTCATTTATTTATTGTATATTTTTACATTGCTTATATATAAGAATGAATTTTAATTACTTTGATAGTTTAGATTCTCAGATATCTCTGAAAAAAAGCGTTGCTTTGCAAAAAGGAAAAAAATATTGCAAGGAACACTGAAAAAGTTGAAAGCTAAAAAAGTGAAAACATTAAAATGCATTTTTTTTAAATTTAAGATTTAAAATTTAAAATTTTAGAAGTTTAATTAAAATGAACTTAGAATTATTCTACAATGATTCTTTCGAATCAATTACCTTAGCTTTGTTTTTATGTATCAAAAACCTTTCAGCTAACATGTTAAAACAATAACACTTCGTTTCCAGAAACCATGATTTTATATGAAGTGTTGCTGAAAAAATCGCAGCCATTCCAACCTTTTGACCACCAAACAAATTATCAATTATCAGATTTTTTTTCTCTTCTTGATTGTGCCGCGAATTTTTCAGCACCTTATCTTAATGTATGATAGGGAAAAGTATGAAAACATCTGTATATTGCATAAAATCTGTATATATTCAGAATATTTTTAAAAGTAGTGTTCACACAATATGGGGCACAAGAGCTACTCAAGATAGAGGCTTACTAAATGACGTTGATGCAATGGCGTACAGGGAGGGCGTAAGTGGTCAATATTATGAGGATATATAGATCAAATAACTGTTGAACCTAGACTTAATGATATAAATATGCGAACCAACTATAATTAATTTTTATTTACCATTTTATGAAGAAATAAATATGAAAATACATTTTTCATTCATAAATTTATAAAATGTCTGTACACAATAACATTTTATAATCTTATACATACATACATATATATATATATATATATATATAATTATTTATTTTAAAATATGATTCATTTATGCTCTACTTTTGTATCGAGCACTATTTTTTTAAGAAAATAACAAAAATACTAAAGAACTTTGGATTATTTACCTAACGAGTTCTTTCCTATTTTCTATATATTTTACACACACACACACACACACACACACACACACACACACACACACACATATATATATATATATATATATATATATATATATATATATATATAATTTTTAATTAAGCAATCTAATAAATAAATAACATTTAACATCTTTGTTGTCATTCTCAAAAATAAATGAAATGTATAAACCTATATCCATATATATGGATTTTATTAAAATACTAATCATCGCATTTAAAGCAATAAACATTGCCGAGGGTACTAAAACGTTATGCAATGATATCGTTGTCAAGGGAATAACCGTCTTTAGATACAATGTTTCTTTAGCAGGCATTAAGGTTAAATATTGCAATAATTTATGATAAGCGCTAATAGTAAGTCCTAGTTCTCTTCTAAATTGCTCAACAGTCTTTAATTATAAAACATATCAGTTAACCACTGTAGATTTAGCAGTGTTTTCACTGAGTCAAGATAAGTGGCAGAATTTTAAATTTCTTTGGCAGTTCCTTTCGATTCAGAGCGTTGATAGAACACGTAGTGTTCCCTAGTCAGTTTAAATGGAACATCTATACTCCTCTCTGAATCTAAAAATATATCAAACTCCTCTGTTCTCATTATATATTCTTTCTGCTACTTCTTTTTCATGTCATGTACCTCCACGACGCAGACAATCATAATTCTTCACAACTTCTTATCCTTTTAAGCCATTAGCAATGATTTTCTATTTTTCTCATTTCCTGTTCTGGCATCAGCTCATCAAGCTCATTAGGTATGTTACTCTCTTTTCCCCCTCTGTCTATCTTCTCGTCAATATATCCTGTGAGTATCAAATTCCCGAAGCCCTCTTTCCTCATTTATGCGCCCAACTCTCTCTTTCTGATACAAAGCAAGCATGTCTTTTTTGTTTCCATCTTCCTTAAATCTTTCTTGTTGCTCAGTTCATGTTATTCTCATCATCCTTCTGTAGAGTAACACCTTTATTGCCTCCTCTTCATCTGTAAGGAAATTGTTCTACACTCATAATCTCTGTTTAGCCATCCGTTTATACACGCTTATCAGGTAGGTTATTCTATTTTCCCTTTGTCCCTTTTGGCTTCAATACGTCCTACGTGTATCACTTTCTCCAAGGTCTCTTTATGTGACTCCTGAATGTCAACTGTCTCTTTTCTATAGTTCTTTTTGTTTCTCTTTTCATTAAAATCTCCTCGTTTGTTGCATAGTCCATTCATAGTATTCTCAGTATCCTTCTGTCAAACCACTTCTGCCTCAAGTCTCTTCCGTGAGGAACTTTTACAGAAGTATCGACATCATCTAACAGTTCAGTATTATTTTTTGTTTATAACAGACTTTTCCAGTTTCTTAATATTTGTTTCGTTTTTGGAAAGCATATTTTGTTCTTCCAATGCGCCTTCGGATTTCGGTGTCACATTTAACGCCCTCTGCTAAAATTCTTCCCAAACATTTAAATTTCTATACAGGTTTGATTTTGGTATCTTCAATTCTTAGCTTGCACCATGATATTTTTCTCTATTGTCTTCTGACTTGATTAGTTTTTTTTTCCTTCTTGCTTAGTATCTTATTTAGTAGTCTGTGCAATTTTCTTTCTGTGTCTTTCATCAATACTCTGTCATCTGCATATCTTATGTTCTTAAGATTGTATCCAGCAATAATAAATGCCATTAGGATTTCCAGGTCTCTTTGGCTTACCTTGATGTAAAGGGTAAATAAATCCTGATGGAAGACACCATTTATATATTTGTGTGCTTAATTTATATTCTATTTGAATGCTCTCAATATATATTCTGGAATTTCATAATTTATGTTTCTCAAATTGTTGAAGCTTGGATAAGCATGGAATAATAATAATACAACACAAAATGTACGTAAACAAAATGTATTGAAACAAGGAAAAGGTACACAATATTTACAGTTAGTTTTGGTATATTCTTGGGAAGAGTGTTCCTGTAGAATGGGTTGACTTAATCGCAGTCGGGCAGAGTCTCTCGATTGGATCTCTTCTTACTTCTTCCCTCGTCTTCCCGGTACCAACCCATATTTATATGGTCGGTACTCCACTATGTAAATTAGGTGGATCGTACCACAACACAAATAAACCAAGTTTTCCTAGAAAACTGCCGACGTTAGACAAAAGAAAGAAAAAAATTATTTGATGTTGTGTAAATGATGATTTAAAAAGATCTTTTTAACATTATTTCTTTCATTGAAGCTGATTATTTTGACATCAGGATGTATTGACTCATTGAAAATATAATTTAGATACTTAGTGGCATATACGGGGTTTATGTAAAAATTCGCACCCCGGCTGTTACACGACCATCTTATTTGTATTACTTTAAAATAATCATATTTTCAACGCTTTCTGATTTAAGAAAATACTTAGCAAAGTTGAGTATATCAAAACTTTTTTCATATGAGTCAGGCAGAGAGATCGGTATTCAAGATATAGCAGTTTCGGAAACGATGTTAAATTTTATTATGCAAGTCGATGTTTTTACAAGAAATGTGTTTTTATTCACTCGGGTATTCTCAGTATATATTGGTGGGTGTTTGATTTTGTTTAGCGGCATATCAGCCACTATGGATTATGCCGACATCTAAATATTTAGGACACAGTTATATGGCTTCAGCTACAAATAAAATGTATTTTTGGTCATATTGCTATAAAAAATGTTAATCCGAACAATTACCATGTAAGTATTTATATAAGAAACACAGGGAGGAAACTTTACAGTGCTGGGAAAGTGACTGAAGCAGAGATGCGAGATCAGGACCAATAATATTTCTGATTCTTTTTTGGATTTTATCAAGGATCTATAGATATATAGCAGGGGCACTGGACAATATTTGTCAACAATATTCTAAGCTTGGACAAATGGTGACGATATCCAAATGCAAGAGAGAAAATTTTCTAGCATGAGTAACCCAACTTTCTAAGCAGCTGAACAAACAACGAATTCTATAGAGCTTCATGTCAGCCGAGAAGATTAGCCCAAGAACGCGCAATCTCCTGGAGGTTAGCATCAGCCATGCTGAAAGAAGGCTCAATGGGGTCTCCACTTCATATAGATTCAATGTGTATCATGTAACGCAAAGAGAAAATAATGACATAATCAAGATTTTGACCTCCCATTCTACTTCAAATAAAATTTTAGGAAGAAAAAAACGCCAATACTTGAAAGATCAGTAAGATTTAGTGGACTTGAGAAACGTTTTCCTAAATATATATATATATATATATATATATATATATATATATTTAATAAATTTCACATTTCTCAATGTTGCCGAATGCGTCCTTAAAAGGAAACAGCTAATGTTATCATTAAAATTACCATACTTATACCATTTTTTTTTATATTTGAAGAGGCAGTAATCTGGGGCCTTTATTTGGCATTGTTGTCAATACTCAGTTTTGCAGATTATTAAAGAACCTCATCATACATGAATATACTTTTTAGCCTAAATCATCTTAGTTTTGATTAATGTCGCTAATAAAGTCTCTGTTCTATGTAATTATAGTAGTTTTTCTTCGTTTATCTAAACACGATCATCAGCTTTGAATGAACATACAATTTCACCGATAAGAAAAACCCAAAATATTACTCCAAGTCCAAAATATATATTTTTTTTAATTTTACGCCGTGTAAATTATATCCATCCATAAATACTTAATTTCTTACCCATTCATGATAGGAATAAAATGTAGACTTCAATCATCACTAATAATTAGTGTTACGGTATCAGTTATCATGTGCTTCTTCACTCGAATTACACATCTCTCTTTGTGATGTTTACTTAAATTTGATGGCTTACATGTATTTAGGTAATGTTTTTATTGAACTTCTCTGTTTATATCTGTAACACTAAATTTTTCCAATGTTTTATTGCTGGTCAATCTACTTTTTCTTGCTTAGTAAGCTTTTAGTTTTTCACATATCTCTCTTTGTGACATTCTAAAAGCCAGCTTCTTGTTCTTATTTTATTAATGCTTTCAAATTCTTATTTTTCTTTATTTTTCTGGAGAATCTGATCAAGATTCCCGAAATTCCTAACATTAAGAAAATAAATTTTAAGTAATAGGAAAGGATAGCCAACTACATGGAAAGGAAGTGAAGAGAATTAGAGAAAGAAGTCCATTTATGACAAGATGACATGCTAGTGTAAAAGGAATAAAAGAAAGAGAAGAAGAAGAAGAAGAAGAAGAAGAAGAAGAAGAAGAAGAAGAAGAAGAAGAAGGGAGGAAGGGGTTAACAAAAATTGGTTCGTTCGATTGCCTTGGAATGTGTCAGGTCAGGATGTGCAGCTTTCTAGGTTAAGCATCAAAAAGATCCACTGAATTGAGTTGATCTTGAATCTTTCTTTTGACCTCGTCCCCCGCATAATTGTTGGACATAAGCTTGAGGACTGAAACGACTAGAGGAAATAAAAGGTCAGGTAGCTCGCATCCAATAACACGCATGCGCAAACACGAAAATCCTGGAGGCCAAAACACACACACACACACACACACACACACACACACACATACATATATATATATATATATATATATATATATATATATATATATATATATATATATATATATCAGTGTGTGCAGTGAATATCTGGGTATACTAAGGTGATGGTCAAAATTTATCGAATACCACCCTCATATACATGTATAGATACATCTCTCCTTCTCTCTGTCTCCATATATATATATATATATATATATATATATATATATATATATATATATTAAATGTAACTGACAATTTAATTTAATTTTTCTTGTGTTCGTACAAGTGTTTTCTGTTTGGGGCACAAAGTATGCAAAAACTGTGCAAACTTGCTGCGTATCTGAGTTCTTTCCTGCATACTTTTTCGTCATTATCTAGGACAGTTTTTTAGCTGAATGTGTGTGGGGGGGGTATGCATATGTCTGACATTGCAGCAATATCTTCTTTTCCAAACACGGTCATCACGTTGTGGCCGTGTTCGTAATTAATGTAATTAATTAATTCCTTTGTTATTATTACGGATTCCATTATTTTTAATCAATTTTTATAAGTGGATGAGACTAATTTTATTAAAAAAAAAACAAAAAAAACATAATTACATTGCAGTTGTCATTAACGAAACTAGTATAAAAGTGGGATTGCACGATATAGTAAGGTCAGTTGGGCAACGTCTGTCAGAATAAGACCAACCTGACCCAATTCACTCATCCAGAAATTTGGAAACGGCATGCTGTACTGCTTAGCATTCGCGTGAGAAGTTCCAATACAAATATTTGAGAGGGTGAAAAACTGAGTAGAGTTCAAATAATTCGAAAAATGTTGGATGAGTGTGATGGTGATTACGAATATGTCTGCAGTGATCTCTAGTAATGTCAATCCATCTTCCCACAGGGATTCAAACTGAACACGGAGGCCTACATCAAGTGCCTTGTGGATTTAGTGCTGTCCTGAGTCAAGAAAGTGACTGCTGGAAGAACCTGGAAACAGGATTCTGCACAATACGGCACAAACAGGAGAACCTAGTCAAGGCTGTCAGACAATTTCTGCGACTACATCACCTCTTACATCTGGCCCCCCTATCCCCAGAATCTGACTCCCTTTATTATTATGTGTGGGGCGCGGTTGAGCGAGAGCCCCAAAATCATTCTCGCACCAAAGATGAACTGAAGGCAAGGATTATGGCAACATTCACCAACTTAAACAAGGACACCGTCCAGAAGAGATGCAGGAGTTTCCGATATCGTCTGAAGGCCATGGTTAAAACCAATGATGATTTTAACTGAATAAATTTACTCTTTATTATTTCAAGATATTTTTGTGTGAGTTCGATAAATATAACTGTGTAAATGTGACGTCAGTGTTATTTTCATTTTTGCATAATTTAGACGACAATTTATCCATCGCAGCTTCTCTCTCTCTCTCTCTCTCTCTCTCTCTGTGTGTGTAAGCAGAGGTGATGAAAGTTTTCGGACCTCATCAAGAAATGAATATCCACCAAAAATATCGGTCATTTGGTCCGATTTGCAGACGTGTTTCTTTCCGAGAACATTTAGAAATGCTCTTGTATTCATAGAAATGGTCTTTGTTCATTGAGATAAACAAATCAAAATAAACATCTACACGCGAATTTATGTCTGGGAAACTGACTGAAAAAAAAAAAAAGGATTTTCAATATACTTTTCTTTTCACTGTATTGACTTATTAGACTTTTACCGAGGAGTCAGTCCTAGTGCCGGTTGAAATTTATAAAATCTTTCTCTTAAAACAGTAGCTTTTATTGCTCTTTCCCGTATTGATGAATATTTCCTTCCTAACCTTTTATTTGAACACATGTGAAACGCCAACATGTTGATTATACCATTATTTCCTCTCCGAGTTTTATGTGAGTTCCATTTTAGTTGCTGATGAAAATCCACAAGTGCTGTGATTTCTGTTTTTTGTACAGTTTGTTTTTTTATTTGCGATTCTGTAGTGTCATACCACAACGTTCGAAGAAGTTTGGTCTTCGCCAAGAACCATAGGCTTGCTGAAAGACATTTTTAACCATTGATCTTAGAAAGCGATTGTATCAAGTTTACATATTTCTGAAAATGTTTAGCGCGATGCATGACATCAATATGAAAGCCTAGATCTGACCAGTCTATTTAAGAACATGACTCGAGTGTTCCGGTTAATGTTTTGGTATTGTAACAGCGTTCGATGTTGAACGAAACTACCTCTGTTGCAGTCTATTCTATGTACAATTACATTATCTCCTATAATAAATTTGTTATAACTTATCCATATACCGATATGTTTGAAATGTTTGACATTGAAAAAATCAACAGCCAGAAATTTCGGTTGTGACACCCACCGGTGGTCACGGTCGCAGCGCCAATATGGGACAAAATCTTTTTTTTCTTTTTTTTTTTTTCTTTGGGCAAAACATTTACAAATCTCAAATAGCTAAATAATTCTTATCACATCTTTCTTTCGGGGACACCTAAAATTCACTTAGTCGTGTCTCTCTACCGACTCATCAATCACTGTCAAAACCAGACACCTGGTTTCTTCTGCTAAGTCAACTTTTTTTAGCTAGGAGGTCCGTATTTTACCTGAGAATCAAATTCTTTATTTTTTCTCATGCCTTAAAATCCTCTTATCACCAAATGCCCATTTTCGACGACGCTGTGTTTGACGTCAACAGTTTGAATAAGCAATAATAATACGATTTTCTTCCTCATGCCAGAATTCTAACGCACACCAGATGGCTCCCTTCGTTGGACCCAAGAATTAAAATTAAATGATATCGCTGAAGCTGATTTTTTTTTATGTCCGCATGTGTCAGTCGGCTTTGTTTTTCTTTCTGAATTCCGTTTCCCTTGGCGCGTCACTTCCTTAACATGACATTAATCACATTTGACAGTATCTCATATCTCGCTTTTTCTTACAGATTTTCTGACTCGTGCGAAAAGTATCTTTCTTCGTAAATAAAATAAAATCTTTTTTTTAACGTCGTTCAGTCTATCTTTCGATATAGCTCTTTCTCGCCTTAAGTCTTTCCTGTTTTTAATTTCTATGGTTAATTAGTTAGCTAATTACCATAGCTAAATAGTGTCACACGGTGACATTATTGGATTCATTCCAATATCCGATGATAGTTTCTGTTTCGGAAAGGTTTATTTTGAGATCAATTTCTTGGAACACTTGGTAGGTGATGTTGCTTTAAAAACCGTTTACATGGCCTTGTAGGTGATGATTTTTCCCGACTCTACAGCTCCTTTCCCTCAGAAGAAACGTAGAAAGCCCCTTGCGAATTGTTGCTATTTCCATGGCAAATGTCCGAACGAGCTACATTCTTTAGTTCCGTCAGTTTAAAGCGAAGATCTGCCATTGCCACATAAGTGTATCCCCGTAATTCCCTTCTTATTCCATTAGTAAGAGGGAATGTTTCTCCGGTCTCTACAACCTTATCGCTTTAAGTTTAGGGTCAACTTTTTTTTCCATTTCATGCCAAGGCGGGGTTACAGGAAGTTAAAATGAGAGAAAAAGATTGATGGAGGACAAAAGATGAACGGGATTCAAGAAGACAGAAGATGGCGGTTGACGTTGCATTTAAAATTTTGAAGATTGTAGTTATCAAGGAAAGCAAGGAAACGGGATTTCCAAATGTGGGAAGTGTGAGAAAAGAAACTGTCGGAGTAAAATTATCAGTTGTATTTAGCTATTTCTACAGCAAACGGGTGGGACATAGTTTCCAATCTAGTAGCACGCTCAAATTCATGTCCTCGGGTCACCAGGGACAAAAAGCTCGTCAAATCAGTTGACATGAAAATATTAGGAAGCTACGTCAAGTCGTTGAGAAAGAGACGTGATGCCAGGTCAGGATCGATTACATTACAGACCCTTCTTATCTTTTCTAGATGTCCTCATAATGTATATTTCTTAACTCTTCCTCATACATTCCTACAACAACCTCATTCAGTAACCCTCTAGCTTGAATGGCTCTTGAGCTTCGTATAGGGAGAACAATTTAAAAAATAAAATCACAAAGACCCGCATACATAAATATAGCTGACAAATCAAATGTAGCGTCAAGTGTTAGAGAAATCATAGTGTTAATATATGACCAGAGGATTATTCTTCCTGGATATGATGATAAACTACAGTCGGTAGCAAGACATCTGATCGGAAGATTTTCAGGCGATTGAAACCACTTCTTATTTGCTGGTGTTCTCAGGTCCACAGTAGGGTCCCAGCTATGAGCAAATATTTAATCCCCGAACTGGGTTAAAACCATCATGGATGTATAAAAATAAATTGTTATAGTAAAAATACCAGCAATACATTCTTTTCAAAGAAAATTACCAGCAATATATTTGGCTCCCGAAAATAAACTCTCTTTACAAAAATACGTCAATGAAAACTGATTTATTGCAAAACATACGAACCTATCCTAAAAATTTTGTCGGCATTAAATAACCCACTGAGTTGGATATGCCGTAAAATAAAACAAAGCAAACCAAACACGACGGATATTCTATTTCTTAGTTAATATTTTTAATTTATCAATTGCTTGTTGAAAACTTCCCCTTCAACCTTAACTTGTAGAAATAATTCTGTTTTACAATATGGTACATGAAGTATATTTAATTTAGGGACGCTTGTTAAAATAACCGCGTTCACACCTTCGGATAAATTAACCGTTGATGCCAAGCTAATAACCGTTAGGATTATACAATAAACCAGAAATACATGACCTTGAAACACGTACTGCCACATTGACCAGCATATATAAAGAGTCGAGCAACGATATAACACACATTCTCAGAAGTTTTGAGTTAAGCCTGAAATACAGTTTGACATCAGTCTTCATTCCAATATTTAGTGACGTTTTATCTCTGATACTGATCACATTTAACTATATATATATATATATATATATATATATATATATATATATATATATATATAATACAACCAAATTATGCTTAAAAAAAGTAATATATTTTGTCAAAAATTGCTCAGTAGAAATCTAGAATGAAAGTATATATATATATATATATATATTTAAAAAAAAACAACTTTTGCCTCTATATTCAATATCTCTTTACTCTTCTACCCACCACAAATTATAATTTATAAATCTAAGGTTAATTTCATAAAAAGGTTTGTACAGCCCGAAATCCAACAGGGAACGGATCCCCCCCGGCAATTCCATCTCTAGCCGGTCCCTACCCAACCTCAAAAACAAATGTTGAATTTTCCCAAGTCCCTCTTTTTATTTCTCACTTGCTCTGATGAAGCAGACAGTTCGAAAATTCCAAACTGGGAACCTTAATCTCCATGCTTCATTTTTTTCACGTGGTTAATATTAATAAATGTTTCTAGTCCTGATTACATAGGTACCCTTTCGTTTGATTTTGTTATACTGACCAACTGATCTATTCTTCATCTAAACTATATGAAGCACACGTGGAATCATGTATTTTGGGCGTTACCTTGACAAGAATCAAATCTACACTAAAAGACAAAATGAAAATAACCTGAGTGAATTTGGCTCACCTTGACAACACTTAACTCAACGCTAGAAGACAACATGGATACAACTTAAAGAAACTTACACAAATAAGATCGGACGTTCTCTTCCTCACCACTTGCAAACAACTAATTATCGTCCCTAAAGAACTGTGATAACTAGTATATATATATATACACTGTTATATTCACTCGTGTTCTCAACACATCTATTTTTCTATATTTATATGTTATATTAACATTATTAGTAGTATTTTGTTACGTTTTTATTTCAATTTATTTTTTCCGTACCCCCACCTCATTTTCTGACAATGATTTTCAAAAAGAATTTCGTATCCACTACTAGCAGCATGGCCCAGCGTTGCCCGTGCTCAAAAATCGTACGACTCATACAGCAATCACTATCACTTGACTTAAAATATTTTTGCCCTTCCTTGCCTTTAAAGGAGTGCCCTTTGCCGTGCTGATGTTGCTACATGCCTTACTTCTTGACTATCTCACACTGTGAATTTTTTCTAAGCTCTATACTAAACATTAAATCTGTCACGAAAAAATAAGTAAACAAAATGAACACAAAACGATCAGCTTTAAAAAAAGGACTCGTAACTGGAAAAACCCAATTGAAAAAAAGAATGTTAACAACAAATACTTTTTCACAACCAAACCAGTTCTGCGGAATCAGAATCAAGGTTGAGTTTAAGCAAGCGAATGTGCCAATTGGAGTAAAGTGCTATGCAGATTTAAATTTTTCCTACTTGTGACAAATGCAGCTATCGAATTTTTTGTATGCCACCCCACTGATCCTACAAGCCTTTTACCTCTATATTCAACATCTCACTCCCCTTTCACCCACCACAAATCGCAATTTATAAATCTAACGTTATTTTTAGAAAAAGTTTCGTACAACCAGAAATCAATCAGGAAACGGATTTTTAGGCAATTCCATCTCAAGTCGGTCTCTACCCAAACTCAAAAAAAGAACGTAACCTTGCTTTGTAACGTTGGAGACGAAAAAAAAAGCGCCCGATTGTTCGCTTCTCTATCTTACAAAAGCTTTCATTCCTTCCTGAAAGGAGATAATAATATAGAGCATTTTTCTGGAACATCTAATTTTGACAAAAGTTTCCAAAGAGCCGTTCGAGATACAGTATCGAAAGCCTTTGTGAAGTCTATAAAAACAAAAAAATAGATCCTTGTTTTGTTCTTGTGCCTTATCCTGAGTCTGCCGAAGACAAAAGATCATATTTACGGTTCCTCTAACGGATCGGAAACTGGGTCTCTGGTAAAGCCAAATCTGACGCAAATTCTTTAGGCCTATTCAGGGTGATACGAGGAAAGATTTTGCCAGCAACCGAAAGAAGAGATATTCCTCTATGGTTGTCGCATTCACACCTGTTACCTTTGCGCTTATACAAATGGACAATTGAAGAATCCTTATACTTTTCTGTCACTTCTTCCTTTTTTTCTCACACAAGTTTCAAATACAAAAAATTTTCGTATCAAAAGATTGATGTCACATTTGTATATTTCAGCTGGAATTCCATCTTCACCGGGGGGGAGGGGTCCATTCGAAACGTGTTTTATGGCTTTTTTGAACTCTAAGGTTGATGGGTTAGCAGAAAGGTTTTGCAGAACAGGTCTCTGAGGAAGATTGTTTATTACTTCAACATCAACAGACGTATCCTGATTTAGGGCCGTGAAGAAGTATTCTGCCCAGTGTTTGATAATGTAGCCTTTGTCTGTCAAAGGTGTGTTATCTGAAGAAACCGCTAGTGATTTGAAGTCATGCCTATAGGGAGTTTCCTGCAAAGCTTTAGCCTTTGCTGTCCACCAGCCTTCCTTCATTTCCCTCAGATTTATTTGAGACTTTCCCTTGGCTGATTTAAAGGCCCGTTTCTTTGATAGGCATGCTTTGTCTGCCATACAGACCTGATGACATTTATGCATGATTTCAATGAGAGATTTAATTTCAGGATTGTTTGAATCAAACCAGTCTTGACGTTTTTGCTGAAGATACCCGTGTTTTTATTTTGCCGAGTCATACAGTGTTTTATAAAGCAAACTACGCCGATTCAACTTCCTATATCAAGAGGTGAAAGCTTTGAGTCACACAATGTTTGGAAAGAGTCTTATGTTTCCCTAATTTTCAGCTTTGTTATGTCTACTTTCTTTGGCGGTTTTACTAGCTGTTTCGAACAGACTTCTTCAAATGTATTGCCGTATGTGAGCAAATAATTTTGTGATCTGATCAACACTGACCGATTGCTAGTGATCATGTAAGGTTTATGTCGTGCCGATCACGACTACGAACGATGATGTTCGTGCCTTCATCTATGATGTCGTCATGCAGTTTTGAAAGTAGTTGTTTTTGGAAAATTTTGCTGGTGATTACAAGATCGAATTCACTGCAAAGGGATAGCTGCAATACCCCTTTATAATTTGATTTACCGACGCCATGTTTTCCAACGAGTTTAACCAAGGATAGTGTCACATCCAACACGAGCATTGAATTCCGCCATCACATAAAGTTTGTCACGAATTGATGTCCGTCTTAGAAGTTCACGAAGGTTGCGGTAAAAGGATTTTTTTTACCTCCTCAGTAGAGTCCATGGTAGGAGTATAACAACTAAATAGACTGGTATGCTTATTCCTACCGATAAGTAAACGAAAAGATATTACCCTGTCAGAAATACCAGCTGCAAGTTGATTCCAGTCGTGACACAAAATCGTTTGTGATAGCAAATCCTACGCCAGATTCTCTTGTCGCAGATTCAGGTCGTCCTACCCAGAAGGTGCAGCCACTTTCCACTTCTTTGAGTTCTCCTCTGTCTGGAAGTCTGGTTTCTGATAGAGCAGCAATACTGATGTTGTTCTGTTTAAGTACTTGTGCAATTATTTCTGTTCTGCGTTCAGGGTTTTTTCTTGTTGTCCTGATGAGTCCTTGCATTCAACGATGCGATGAAAATGTTTGTTTTATTAAATTTTGATTTTCTGCAATTTCGGGTGCGCAATTTAGATGCCTAGCCAATGTGAACCTTATGACTGGCAATTTTTAGGTCGTCTTTTATTGACCCTTCCTAAGATTTGTTTAAAGTGATCCGTTGCTTGTGCGGCACAAATCACACTCTCTCCGTCAAAACAACATAGCCCCATACAGGTGCACTGTGTGCCACGCGTTAGGTGTTTGTGATGATCGCATGTTATATTATCACGGAGATTGACCTCCCCGGGACCTTACATACATGGGGTAGTGCGTGGTGGACCCCACAATATACGTAAGGGTTTTTGATGTCAGAGATTACGAGGACCGATGGCTACATATATAATCTTTTCTGTGGACTTTTAGATAGCTAGTGGCTATATATATATATATATATATATATATATATATATTTCATATGGACTTGTACATAACGTGTCGGCGCGGAACTCCTCTCAAGTCCCTGCCCGACAGCCCGCCTTTAACACATGAGAGATTCAGTAGATAGGTGAAGACCAGTGTTGGCGGTTACCTTTAAGTGCAGCAGACAAGAAACAAAGGTACTACTTCTACTCAATGTCTCCTATACACATAAAAACATATTCTATACATTCATAATATATATATATATATATATATATATATATATATATATATATATATATATATATGGTCGCTTGCAACATGGTAATCAGTTAGATCTGAAGATTCGTTTTCGTGGCCTTCAGACAATTTACACTTTACGAGACAAATTTTTACTGAGTTTGAAAGAATAAGTGAAAATGAAAGTAAATCATTATTAATAGGAGAGAACAATAATTGAGAATTCAAAAGATATCTATTGACATTGCCTGTAAATCTTTGAAGATCAAAGTGAATGGAAGTGAGAGTTCTATAAGCAATGAGTGCAAGAGAAGAAACTGTTAGCTTGGAACTTACGCTTACATCTGCAAGTGTAAAATGATATGACCTAAATATCAGTCCTGTCTTCTTTTTATGTGTCGTCCCCTCTCAGGAAGCAGCCGATCATGTCTTCCTACAATTTTATATCCTTTATAGCGCTTAATAAATTTTCTTATTTCTCCTAAGTCTTGGTCCGCCATCAATTTACTTAGGCTCATCAACTATGTTTTCTGGTAGCTCTCTTGGCCTCACACTCTCCTGTGTGTATCATATTTTCCAAAACCTCTTTCCTCATTAGGTGCTCCAGAAACTGTCTCTTCCTGATGTTAAGTATAAGTTTCTTTTTTCTTTTCCATTTTCTCTAAAACTTCGTCAGTCCATGTTATTTTCAGCATCCTTTTGTAGAACCACATTTTTCGTAAACGCTAGGTTCCAACGAGGAAAGCTCATCAGAACAATTACATTGAAATTAATCATAGAAATGGCACTGAGAAGCTGTGTTACGGTAGTGAAACCAAGATGCAACTTAGGATGGATAACATTGAAGATTCTTCTTTGTATTTTATTAAGAATCTCTAAATACATTTCAGAAGCACAAGACCAATCCCGACGACAATGCATTGAAAAATGAGACTTATAAAAGTGACAAAGATTGACAAAAATGTCTAGCATCTCACACTAAATCAGCATCCCCAGCAGAATACCTAGCAGTTCATGAAATATAATCTCTCTACCTACCTACCTACCTATCTCTCTCTCTGTCTATATATATATATATATATATATATATATATAAGTAAGTATGTGGTTATGCTTGTGTGTGTGTGATCTATTTTCATTTTTTAGTTTTGTAATAAATAAATAAATTGTATATATTTTGTCAGAAGAACCTTTTCTCCAAATGAGATGACTGTATCTCTCATCAATCAATCAAGTATGCGTGAGACGGCTCTTGGATTAGTAAATAAATGTAATCAGACACCCATGTAGAAGTTGTTACTTTAGAAGCCAAACTCCTTACTAATAGCGTCAACAAAAAATTCAAACAAATCTACCCAAACGTTTCATTCAAGAGGTGACCTTTATTATTTCCAGGTATTTCTGTCCAAATAAGTATTGTTAACTGATATTTTTTCAAAATTCTCTGTCCTAAATAGATTGCCTGCCATCGAGACGGTTTTGGGGTCAGATAGGTGATAAGAAGTTACATTTATTCGGTAACAATTGGGTCAATGAATTTGTCACTGACCGTCGTATGGCGTTAACCGATTTTTTACTCTGTTGCATATATTAACGGCGAAAACTGGGTAATCTATTCGTTGACAGAAAAAATGATCACTAGTCCGTGATGTGTTTACCATTGATGTAAAATGAAATAAAGAATTACGTGGAGATATTTCAGATGTGATTCGTCATTCATTGACTTTTAAAAAGAACTATGGCGAATGATGGTATAAAGAGATTTTCATTCTTTTGTCTGCACGCGTGTAAGAATCAAACTCGACTCGAAAGCAAGAATCTAGATATTTTTATTATTATAATATCATACAAGCCTTTTTTTTCTAAACAGCTTGTCCTGACGATAAACTAAATCCGGCAGCAAGGCCTCTGATTGAGAGATTTTGAAGAGCGTGGGACCACTTCTTAATTGCTGTTTTCCCAAGGTGCACTAATTAATGTCCCATTAATGAGGAAATAGTGAAATACCAAAACTAGGATCAAAACTTTATGAAAGTATTCAAATATATTTCATAGTAAAAATGCTAGCAATATATTTTCATAATAAGAGATTTCAAAAAAGAAGAGACAAATTAGAAGGACTAAATTTTTGAAAAAATTTTTCCAAAGATTCCCAAAAAATTAAATTTCGGAATTAAATGAACCATAAGTAGTTTATCTGCTGATAAACAAACCAAACCAGTATAGACAACTCTTTGTTTTCTAGCTTCATATTTCGTTCCTGAATATATTAGGTTGAGTAAAATTAATTTCCTTTTCGAAAAACACATTTTAATAAACAATGTAATATCCTAATTGATCATTCCTTAAATATATCCTAATAGGTGATGAATAATGAGATATGTACATCAATATTAAACTCAAATGGCAGTGATTTTACAAGCATAAATTTGCACAACCGATCTCAAAGCCTGAGTTCCATTAAAAAAATCTAATATTGTACGTGTGGTAAGATTGCCAGAGTATTATTTATTTAGATTTCTTAAAGCGCAGTGAAACGCTCTATGCACATTCATACACCCAGCAGTTTGGTCAAAATACACGTTGCATTCGTGATTAGGAATTTTTTTCCTTAATGACAACGCAAGTCCGAATGCAGCAAGACTAAAACAAGAAAAAATAGAACACGGTTGCTCTTGTCTACTCCAGCTACCAATTTCATCTGACCTTGCGCCAAACAGATTATTAACATTTTGATAAATGCAAAATCTTTTTGATGGGGAAATTTTCCTTAATGTATAATAGATACAAGAGTTCGTGTTAACTTTTTCACACCAAACTTCCTGTATTTTACTCAAATGGTATCAAACTGCTACCTGATGTGTGGCAGCAAGTATAATGGTGACTATATAATTGAATAAATATTAATTGGACTTTATTTTTTTAGTAATAAATTTGATAAATAAAAACAGAACTAATTCATGGCTCAAACGAATATATATATATATATATATATATATATATATATATAATTTTTGTTTAAAAATACGATTCCTTCGCTACATAAAGTTCTCATGTTTCAAAAAACGAGCCGAAACCATCCAAATAATTATTAAAATTAAGTTGAAATTGAAGTTTCATCTTCAAGCGAAATTTTAGGAACCTAAAAATTCCTAAAATTTCGCTTGAAGATGAAACGAGACTAAACACCTCAATTCAACTTAATTTTAATAATTATTTGGATATTCAATTCTCGTTTTGAAACATGAGAACTCTTATGTAACGAAGGAATCATATTTTAAACAAAAACATATTATGATAAAGCTCTACTTATGTATGGAGCACTGTCTTAAAAATAAAAAAAAATACTAAGGAACTCCGGATTATGTGCGCAGGTATGCAGAAAATAGAAAAGAACACGTTGGGTGCATAATCCGTTTGGGTGCACTCTCAAATATTTTCGTCATTGTGAATTGTGATCAAAGAGAAAACAATTCACAATGACGAAAATGTTTGAGAGTGCTTTGATCTCAAGGTCGTCCACAGTGAATCTGCGCCAGAACTCTTTCAAAATTTCACCATTTCGGGTAGAACATCTATTATCACAGAGTGGGATTCATAAAAAAATCTAAATAAAATCGTCTACATTAAAAAAAAAAAATGAAAAATAATTTTAAAATTCCCATCATCGTGTGCATGTGTAGTCTGTTAAAATACTAAAATTCGAAACGTTTCACAAAACTTTTTCCCACTTTGTCATACATATGTCCTCAATATTGTTCTCTATATAAAAAATATGTCGTTAACTTTTATATATATATATATATATATATATATATATATATATATATATATATATATGATAGTAATAATAGTAATATTATATATACATATGCACATGCATGCACACGCACTTATATCTGAGTAGGTATTAATCACTGTATTTCACTCATTACAAACATTAAACAGCTGTACTGCAAAATATACTCTTAAATTTAAAGCTCCTTGATTTTCAAATGCATCATTCAACAAAATTAATTAAGTAATTATTAATTAATTAAAAACAGCCCAAAAAGCTTTGTTCAAGAATTTGCGATAACCCTCTGCATTTATCTTCGCCCAATCATCAAATTTGTAGGGGCCTAAAATTTAAATGCCTACAATACTAGTCCAAAAGTTTACTGTATCTTCCTCGTTATTTTCTAAGTTTTATTAGTTGAGAAACCCAAAAACTGCATCCATCCAATGTAGCTATACATTCATTATTAAAAAGTGATGTTCAGAAATCAAGTTTAATGTAAAGTTTCAACCAATTTGTAAGATTCCTTTTCTGATGGTTTATTTTAATGGTTTGGTTGCTTTCATATTTTTGGCCAGTGTTCTTAATTTTTTTTTTATGAAAGTGATAATGCCACTAAGCAAAGTGATAATACCACTAAGACCCAAGTAATTACTGGATATGAAAAAGAATGAGAAGAATTTCAAAGAAGGAACCAGAGACTCAATCCTAATCAAGAGACAAAGGATAAACATCTATACCTGTTCAAAATACGTGGAATGAATGTGAATCATGCGATAGGCGTGTAGCGGACCCCCTCCCCCCGAGAGCTCCCGTATCACAAAAGGGTGATGAGGTCACGAGAGGCCCGCTAACATTTTCGAAGACGTTAAATATGACAAGGTGAAACAACATGGACGACAGAACGAGGATATA
The DNA here is from genome assembly GCA_903632075.3 of Acanthosepion pharaonis. Lineage (NCBI taxonomy): Eukaryota > Metazoa > Mollusca > Cephalopoda > Sepiida > Sepiidae > Acanthosepion > Acanthosepion pharaonis. Next base: position 954,524 of record CAHIKZ030005588.1, on the reverse strand, counting down.
TATGATATATGCTAATTCTAGAAAAGAAATAAAGGTGGTCGGAACGGTAGAGATGCAGAAGTTCTAGTGCAGCCATTGATGGTCGAGGTTGATTGGTACAGGTGATCGCTGCTGGTCATATAGGTGGTCGCTGCTGGTCGTTGCAGATGATCGCTGTTGGTCGTTGCTGGTGTCGTTAAAGGTGATCCCTGCTGGTCATGCAAGTGGTCGCTGTAGTTGATGTCGGTCGTTGCAGATGATCGCTGCTGGTCATTGTAGTTGATGTTGGTCGTGGCCGGGATGCCAACTTGACGTGTTTGGGAAGGAAAGAAGAGCTGGCGTTGTTCGGACATGTCAAAGGTCCAGTGCAGGCGTTGCGTGTTTGCCGGTCGAGTCCAATATTAGTAACCTCCCGTAATAATTACAAACGTTGTGTACGGGAAAGGTTATGGACGACAATTTTCCTTCACATAGTCACAACCATATGTTAGGCATTTTTTGCGGCATTTAACAAAACTCAAAACGAATCCTTTCAAAGACATCGCCGTCTTCACTACTGAAACTCATTATTGAATACCTTATTGTTCTGACATCCAGTGTGGGGTTACCCCAAAACTTCATCTATGTCAGTGTAGTCAATATTTCCGCACTGAGAAATTCAATCACAAGGGTTTTCATCATACACACCATTTTACGAAATTTTCATTCAGCTGCTAAACTGCAACAAAGCAAAAAAGAATAAGATATTTTCTCTTTCTATTGTTCCCTCAATAAAAGGCTTAAGAGACACTTAAGGTAGAGTTTCACTGAATTAGAAATTTGTAAAGGTATACGTTAAGGAGGAAGGGATGTATATCGTGAGGATATGTAGGATAGATATCGTTTGACCCTGAACTTGAAGAGATTAAGCATTTAGTGGTCGAGAAAGCATACTCAAGGGAGTCTATTTCAGAAAGTGACAGTTTTGGGGGATAATCTATCTATCTTCCTTCTTACCATATGAATACGAATGGAGTGTGGATGATTTGAATGTGTACGTGGCTTGACGGATTCTAGCTGTGAAGGTTTGAATTGGTGCAACTAAAGAATGTAGCTGGTTTGAATATTTGCCATAGTTATAGCGACCGATTAGCAAAAGACTGGCAACGTTTCATCCGTGAAAATGGGGTTGTAAGTCGGAAGATAATTCCTCATCGACCGCGTAATCGCTTTAAAACTCTGTCAAGGCTTGAGAGTGAGGACTGGTCAGCACCACTTCAGATATGGCAGCAATACTCCCTTCTTAGGAAAGTTCAACATCGACTGCCATATTGCTAATATTTGCCTCTGACATAATAAAATATGAGTGCTCGGATAGATATTCATAAATGGGTTACACAGGCAAAGAATTTGGTCAATACCAATTATATAAAAAATTATGGTTTACTGTTACATCACGTTTAAACACCGCCTCGCGTACGAACGCCGAAGTTAAGCAATGTCGAGCCTGGTCAGTACCTAAATGGATGACCGCTTGACAATACTAGGTACTGTAAGCTTTAATGTGAGGATAATGTAATGGGTAATGCTCGGAATTGTTAATCGGAGAGCCGAGTTCCGACAATTGTACATTCACTTACATGCACGTACCGTTGGGAAAGCTATATTCTCCCCTAAGTCATGCGTTAATTAGTAAGATTTATATCACTAATTACAATCTAAAAATGTTTTCTGACTTTAAATAACCTTCAAAGTATTAATAAGCCATAGAAAAGGAATGAATCAATCAAAAATCAAAAGGGCTGCTTGCAACCAATCATCGAGCCAGGTTGATTTCCGAAATAGAATTTTCAACAAAACTTTGGTATTATGTGGTCGAGAAATATAATAATTGAGAGGATATGATCTTTTTTGTTCTTCTCATCAAACTTCCATTTTTCATTTTCTTCTATGTGTCGTGTTCCTTGAGGATGCTGGAAATCGTGACTCTCCAAAACTAGCTGTCCTTTGTAGCTCTTAATAAATGTTATCTTTTCTCTCCATCCTAAAATCCAATTACTCAAGCTTATTAGGCAGCTCATGCGTTGTTTTCCTCTGTCCCTCTTGCCTTCGGTCTGTCCTGTAAGTATCCGATATTCCAAGAATTATTTCCTCATTATGTGCCCCAGAAATTTCAACTGTCTCTTCCTGATCCTATAAGTGTCTTTTCATCTTCCATTTTCTCTAAAACTTCGTCGTTGCTCACATGTTTGCTTCATGGTCTTTTCAGCATGCTTCTGTTGTTTCAAGTCTTTTCTTCATCTGTGAGAAGATTGTTCAGTATTCACAGCCATATAGAAGGACTGATATTACATAGCATTTCCGTACTATTTTCTTCTGTTTTTAATGATTTTTTCTATTTAGCAATAATTTGCTTAGCTTTTGGAAGATATCTTTTAGTGGGGATCACAGATAAAAGATTGTTTAGCATTCACTGTAATATAGGAGGAGATGTACTCTAAAGATAAACATTTTCAACCTTACCTCCTCCTTTGCCGTAAACATCAATGATTTGAAGCTGCGGTAGCGTGGTTACTTGTCTACACTTTTTAAGTTTATGTGTAATTAGATCAATTAGACTAAAAACGTAGTTACAAAGAAATATATTAATTAAGCTAACATAGATCCACCCGTTTTATTGTTTCAACAAATCATATTCACACGTAAAAAAAGAAATAGGTACTTACAGTATTTACATTGTTCAGACTGTTGTCCTCATCGTTATTGCTGTTTCCACGACGTTTCGGCCGTTGTATGCTTCGGTCTTCTTTAGGTTTTTGTAATTTCGAACCGAACCTTTTATTTAGGTTCGAAATTCACTGAAGAAGGCTGGAGAGCTCAACGGCCAAAACATCGTGAATATGACAAGATGAGGACAACAGGCTGAATAACGTAAATAGTGTAAATAGTTAGAATGTCTCATTTCAGAAATATAGACAGATGTTAAATAGATAAGATTGTATGTTATAAGTGAGTGGTTTTGTTTGCCATTTATCGGCCTGTAAATCTGAATCCCAGTTATTTAAAATAAACAAAAAACCAAGACTTTATAAAACCTGATCTGACCAAGATTTTACCTCGTTAATCATCATTAAATCGACACACATAAAATATTCAATACAGAAAAATTGGAACAGAAGAAAAGGTGTAGTATAAATGTTATAAAGTTTCATATGAAAGAAGAAAATACGATGCCATATAGGTAGAAAAAAAAAAGAAGTTAGGAAACTGCTGTATCAAATTTATAGTCATTTTTATTGCGCATAAAAATAATTCATATGTGACAAACTCAAAGAAGACAATACCCTAATTTGCATATATTAAGCGCAGTGTTCGTGTGTCCGCCCGTATTTCGATCTCGGGAAATCATAAACAACCTGGACTAACAGGCTGTAACTATTGTAGTTACACGAGTTTAAAAATTAAATAACACATTTAAAGTTAAATTAAAATATCGAACAGGGTGAATGATTTAAATTCCAATTTTCGTAGCAATTGCATTTCATATCGTAATTAAAAGGGGTATGGTACGTTGCTCATAAGTTTTTTTTTCTAGTACACGTACTGTGACGTATTCGAAATACAGCGTAACCCGGATGTAAGAGAGTTGTCGGGACCGGAGAAGAAGTCTCTTATATCGGGGTTTCTCTTATATCCGGGTTTGGTCTATTTTATATACATTAACACAGGCTCTAATTTGGGACCAGAGAAAAAATCTCTCTTATATCCGGGTTTCTCTTATATCCGGGTCTCTTATATCCGGGTTTCTCTTATATCCGGGTCTCTTATATCCGGGTTACACTGTATTACTTATTTCGTGTTCCCGAATGTCTTTCATGAGTGACTTTATGTTTTCAAAAAAATTATGATTTAAAAGAAAATAAAAATTGCTCACAAAATAAGTATAAACAAACTACAGAGATCGGTTGTGTATACGAAGAAAATTATGCTGAATTAAGGTGTCAAATAAAGATAAAATAATTTTATTATTTCTAAATTCTTATAACTTTTACGTACATAGGACACTGAAGGCAAAAGGCCAAAGGCCCGAAATCCCTTCGCATGAGCGAGCCTTATTTAGTACCCAAGTAGGGTGGCTTCCATGCTAGTATGAAATATTCGTATTGTTTAGCAGGTGATGTCTTATGGTCTGGGTAGAGGAAGATAACGTTTGAATTCTCTGGTTGATACCCGATATTTCCACAAATCTAAGTCAACTCTTCACACCCGCCTTTTTTATTTTATTTTACCTCCAGCAAAGCAATAAAGCCACTAAGACGCAAGGAATTATTGGGTGTTAGACAGTACGGAGAAAAAAATAAGAGGAAATACTATTAGGGAGACGAAATAATAAAAGAACAAGAATTAAGAAAACAGAAGATAAAGAATGACGTATATAAATTTTTGAAGATCAAGCTTAACAGGGGAGCGAGAACCCGGAAGAGAGTTCCACAAGAGAGAGGTACGATAGAAGAGACTGTTAGCATAGAACTTACGTTTACATCAGAACATGTCAAGTGTAAAATGATGAGACTTTGCCACTAATCTCGTACTGCGCTTAAATTTATAAAGTCTAGGTACAATAGAGCAAAGTTCACCAGAACAATTACTATGAAAGGATTTATAGAAAAGACACAAATCTAATTTACGGCGGTGAGAAGTGACTGATAACATTGCAAATTCTTCTTTGAATTTTTTCAAGAATCACTAAGTGTTATGCAGGAGAACTAGAACTGATGTAGCAGCAATATTCAATGTATGGATTAATGGTAGATTTTAAATTTGTAAGATAGATTCTGGAGAGAAAAAATATGCCTAGTTAACCAATATTCGTAGCTGCAGTCCTAGCAATTGATTCAGTATAGACTTTTCACTTCATGTCAGTGAAAAATGTTAGCCTAAGAAGGTACAATGAGTCACCCTATTGGAGGTTAGCATCAGCCATGCTGGCGGAAGGTAGAAATGGTCTCTCAGATTATAGTAAGAGAACAGTTTCGTTTTGGATCTCTGCCTTGTTCACCCGCATGAATCTGCAATGTGATCGGTCTCACCTATTATCCCGGCTTCAGTTACTTTCCCACCTCAGTAACGTTGATTCCCTTTGAATTTTTTTTTCTTTCTACGGCTTATCACCCCTTAGCAGGTTATTTAAAAGAAATACTTTTAGATTGTAATAATTTTAGATAATAATGATTTAGTAATACAAATCTTACTAATGAACCTATAGCTGGTTGGAGAAGAAATTAAATCATACCTTTCCCAAGGATTTTTGCGCGTGAGTGAATATAACGAACCCAACTGGATTTGGAACTCGGCTCTCCGATTAAAAATTCAGAATCCTCATCCATTACACCAACCGCACATCCATGCTTACAACACCTGGTATTCACAAGCGGTCAACCATCTCGGTACTGACCAGGCTCGACGTTGCTAATACGGAATCAGTATTTCAACCTGATATCCCTGTGGACTTTTCTATAAATATATTCAGAGTAAATTTTCAGAGTAACTTACTTGTTTTGGTATCACGACTTCATACCTTAAGCGTAGTACTTGGTTGGAAGTTAGGTCTCGTCTCATGATTTTACTGTTGAAAAAGCTTGATGTAATCTTGATTAATTTGTATGCTAATAATTTCTTCTCATGCACTCATCACGTATGGAAACCTCTTCTGGTTTCTTGCTTTTCTATCAACACCGATCTTCAAAACTTTTTATGTAATGTTAAACGCCATCTTCTATCTTTTAAAATCCTGTAAAATATTTTTTTTATTATCCTTTCTCCTCACTAACGTTTTCCCATTTTCTTTCACTATCAATAACGTCTTGCTTCTTACTGGTTTTATGGCCTTGTTTGGGTGAAATGATTATAAAATAAGAACTGTTTTGTACTTTTTTTTCGTCGCTGAGAAATGGCCTCACTCACGACTATATACTTGTCACCTGGCAAACGTAAGATAAAATATCGTATAATTACCTGTCAGGATGCGGACTTGTTGACTTCGATAATTCAGCTATACTTAAAATAATAGACACAGAGCTGTACTTAGAAGGGCTATATCGTATACCATTTTAAGTGCTCCTAATTTATGCTCTAGTGTCAACAGTACTTTGTAAATAATAAAGTAAGCATTAAAATTAAAAATCTCGTCTTGTATCCGGGAGTAAGTTCGATTATCGCAGTGTAATGTACACATGGATGGGCAAGTAATGCAACATATATTGTTGCAGACAGAAAATTGTCGAGCCGAGCTCAAATTTCGCCTCATCTATTGCGTTTATTTCCGCACAAATGCCCTTTGGAAAGGCATGAATTCATCTTTTCTCTCCCACCAGCTACAAGTTCAACAGCAGAATAATCTACATTCTCTAACCTTCAGTGGCAACAGCCAAAAAGAGAGAAAATGAATTTCAAAGCATGGCGAAAAACTCCCAGGAAACCACTGCCTGGAATTTAAGGAATTTGTGGAGAGCCGTAATCAACTAAGCCCCATGTCATTAAAAACATTTACTCCTTCCCTTGCGCTAAATGAACCAAACTTCCTAGATATTAGGGCGCCCGGAATGCAATTACATATTTCCCTGCTATGAATTATGAGTCAACCAACCAAGGCAGAACTATGGTTGAATAGTAGGATACATTATCTAGAATTAATTTATCATCTCTGTGCTGTTTATAGTTAATTTCAAAGTTTAACCCTATGTAGGTTTATACTTTATAAAGAAATATGTCCGCCATACCCTGTTGTATATATTAACAATCAAAGTACGGCGTCAAAGACAAATAAAATAAATGGCTGATGCCCAACTCAACGAGAGCTCCTCCCTGCGCCTGCTTGGTCTCACGCTTTCCACTGACCTGAGGTGGAACAACTACATTCAATCAATAGCTTCATCTACCGCAAGGAATGTTGGTTCTCTGTGTCGCGACAGAAAGTTTTTCTCGCCTGAGTCCATCCTTCAACTCTACAAATCATCCATTCGTCCTTGCATTGAATACTACTGCCATATATGGTGCGCCGCTCCCACTGTTCATCTCGAGATCCTCGACAAAATCTAAAGACGTTTATGCAAATTGATAGGTCCTAATCTGGCACCTCGTCTACAGTCACTCTCTCAAAGACGTGCTGTGGCTTCCCTTTGTCTTTTATACAAGTATTTTCATGGCAACTGCTATGACGAGCTACTTTCACTGGTTCTCAAACTGCATGAATTTAAGCGTGTGACTAGGTTGGCATTTCGATCCACCCTTTCACTGTCGAAACGGTTGAATATAGCCGTCTCTTCTACTCCAATAGCTTCATGCCTCGCACTTCCCGTCAATGGAATTCCCTCCCTCTTAATTGCTTCCCTGATAGCTATAACATTCAAATATTCAAATATAAAGCCATTCGATATCTTCTGATGCCTTGATCCTGACCCCCGTTCTTCTCTGTTTCCTTTTCTCAAACACCCTCTTGACGTCTGCTCTTACTTTCTGTAACCCTTTGTGTGTTAGTGACACTCCCGACTTGTTTGGGTGATATGTTATATATATATATATATATATATATATATATATATATATATATTTTTTTAACATACAACGTGTGTTAGCACGTGCGATACCCTGACTTCATCAGCCGCCGACCAGGGGTGATCTCACGGTTTCGGTGGCTATGGCGGGACCGCCACCCCAGGCGCCACCAGCAGCATTTGCCACCAGGCAGGGTATGAAAACAAAAAAAAAATAATAATTGATCGTTCCTCTTTGCAAATTCTTAATGAAATAAATAAAACGATTGTCCCTCTTTGCAGCTTCTGTCCGTAATGAAAGTTCCTGAACGCGTTTGCCGTTATAGACGCGCTCGTAAAAATCGTTATAAACGGCTATGCAAATATTTCACCTGCGCATGTTAGGTCGTGATGATGCGCGCATAATATTTCACTAATGTTTGTTCTGATCTTAACTTTCCTTTCTAAATTTGTCGTCGATTTGGTCGTTTTTCCTCTTTTTATCTTTTCCATTACCGGTTCAAATCACTCAAAGCAAACGTCGTATATTATTCTACAAAAGGAACTGATCTTTTGCCCTATGTGACCCTTAAGATTGTTATTAATGATAAAAGAAAGCTCTTTGTCAAGATTAGTCCAAACAGTCTTCTGGTTACCTTTGGGCCACTGTATTCTTGGTTTACTTAGGATTTCTCCAGGGTGCTGTCGCTCAACGATGGAATCCTGAACTCTGTGGGTGTATTCCAGATTCATAATCCCATCACTCGATTTACATTCTCCAATAGGAGAATTACGTTGTTTGCACCAGCGTGCCTTATATATATATATATATATATATATATATATATATATATATATATATATATATATATGGGAAGCGGTAAAGGCTCTTACATATCAGCTGTGGTTTAAAAGGTTTACAGATGGCGATTGTGACATCCAGCCACGCTCTAGATAACGAACCACTCAGGAGAAATTTCAAAAGAAACTACTAAATTGGATCCACGCCAAAGCACCAGAGTTTGGCGCACACCCCAATGCCTCATTCAAAAGTATCACAAGTGAATATGGAAAAAATTTAAGATAGAATTTGGGTCCCAAATGAGTTGTCGCCTGAAAACTGAACATAACGTTTCACCATCTGCAGCAGTCTTTTAACCAGAAGAAGGATACATCTGAATTCAAAACTGGTTGGATATGGGGCTAGTAACTCCACCCTGGAAATTGCTACAAGCTACAGAAACCACAAAAACACCGAGTTTGCTGAGACCATGGACCTATATTACAACAGAGGTGTCTACAGACTTATCATACATACACACATATATATACATACATACACTCTATTGTTAAAAATCGGCATAGACCATAAAAGAGACATTTTAAGGTGCAGTAAGCACTTGCAACAGATTCTTAAGACAATTTTGAACTGGAAAAAAGCTCATCTGATTCTAAAACTAAAGTGGCTACATATCTACAGTTATGGATCGTGGATCAATAAAGCTGTGGGTTCACAACATCTCACTTCATTTTTTATCTGGATTTTTCAGTGTATAATGTTTATGTTTAGATCACATTATTTCAAAAGAGGAAAACTGTGTTTTGATGTCAACAGAAAAACGATAAAAGAGAACGGTTATCGCAAATTTAGAAACCATTGTCAGCACCAAAGCCAGGACTCCATCCACAGTATTTCATAATACATCTGGGCAAACAAGAACGGTGTCATCACATACGACCTGCAACATGGAAGGATCATTACTGCTGACACTTATTGCAAGAAACTTCATTAGGTAAAGGAAGCATTAAATCAAAATTGTTTGGATTTGGTAAACATAAAAAGTGTTATTCCCCAGCATGGCAATGCAAGGGCATACTTTATATATATAAAAAATAAGATTAGGATTTCATGTTCTTCAACACGCTCCGCGTTCACCAAATGTAGCACCTACAGAATTTTATTACTCTTGATCAATAGAATAGTTGATATATTGCAGAATATTAAGAAACAAAGAATTTGGAAACAGTCTTTTAAAGATTTTGTCGGTGAAAAACACAGATTTCTGTAAATGTATAAACGGATATGTTGTTGGACGTTTATATGAATAACTATATATATATATATATATATATATATATATATATATATATATTGTGTGTAATTAATCAGCATCTTTTCATTCATACACGTTTCATTAAATTGGTTTATAGCAACGGCTTCCCATACTTAATATTTCTCCAATTCACTCTCGTGTGGTCATGTGTGACGTCATGAGATGCGGTGCGATTTTCGCTTCTAGCGTCTTATTTGCACGTGTTTATCGTTGCTTAGAAATCATCTATGTAAACAATGACATACTATCATCACTGTCTTGTCCGTATATTGCTTAATATGTTGTAATTGACATCTTTGATAATGGCTTATGTAAGCCGAAAGCTTAAATTGTATTAAAAAAAATATGGATCAATATTGTGAATTTCTTTCTTCGTTCAACGATAATGTTATTAAACTTATCAGACGTTACGAAAAAATTTACATAAAATAAATAGACAACACTTGTCTATATCATTTAATGAAATGTGTATGAATATATATATATATATATATATATATATATATATATATATATATATATATATATATTTATTTAAGAAAGAAAATGCTTTTATGGAAATTATTATTAAAAACATTTTGTGTCGATTAATTGTACTCATCAACTTTTTCAAATTACGAACAATTCTTCACAACCGGACCGGCTCACGGTACCGGCAACCCCGGCAGTCGCCCTGGACTCCGTCAAAGCCGAAAGCGCTATCATACCGCCATATTATGCGTTTGGGATATTCCAAGCAAACATGAATAACATGTGAAAATAATAAATAAAACGAAATAAAAAAATAAATTTTTGAGAATTTGATTATTAATTCATTCTATTATGACGTGCGATGAAACTTCATATATATTGGCCCGGCCTCCCCACCATGGCTGGATGTGATACGTTAAACGTGGGTAGAGCCATACGCAGAAAAATGAATGAATGCCTTTGTAACACTTTGCATATCTGTTATGTTTATTTCCCACGATTAATGATGTTTTAGTGAAATTTGTATTTGAAAAAAATATTTACCAATGTAATCCAATTGTATTAATTTTTATTTTGCATATTGGCCAGTGTTTATGTCGTAAGGCTTGGCCCGTCATCATAACAACATGGCTCTATCGGGCACAAACCACATCACTTGTCGTCTATCTATATGCTGAGTGTGTGGACTGTCTGTGTGGATCTTCTAAAGAGGATGGGTGTAGAAAGTGGTATGAAAAATTGGCAGATCTAAAGACTAGAAAAATGTTTTGGGTAGGATAAGTGATGTTTTCTTTAGCTTGAATTAAAATGTATATTGTAATAAACTCATTCTACATTTTCAGTTTTCCACCTTGTAAAGATCTCAAAGAACTATACTTGTAATGGCGCCGTAGTTCAGCAGGTCCCCGATGCTAGCAAACCTAGGGACGGCCCTGCTTTTCGGACATAGTAATTCCAGCAGAAATTGTACGGGGTTCCTTTCGGAAGACAAGTACAAGAAATATGTTCAAAGCTTTCTTCTTTTCTAACCAAAATTTACTTATTTTTTCATATTTAATATCTTTTCTTGCCAAATCGTTTACTATGTGCAGCATACAATCACATAAATGGAATCAGAAAAGCCTAAGATAAAACATCGTATAGAGAGTGCGATGGATAAACTGTCGTCTAAATTACGCAAAAATGAAAATAACACAGACATCTCATTTTAACAGATATATTTACCAAAATTACACAAAAATGCATTGAAATACAAAAGAGTAAATTTATTCAATAAACGACAGCCTCTAGTCGACTTTGGAATCTCCTTCATCGCTTCTGGACAGCCTACTTATTTAAGATGGTGAATGCTGCTATAATCCTTGCCTTCATTTCATCGTTGGTGTTATTAGGAGTTTTTTTGGTCTCTTGCGCAACTGCGCCGTCACATAATAATCAAGGGGTTGCAGCCTAGGGAGTTAGATGGCCATATGTAAAGGATGATGTGGTCGCAGAAATTGTCTGACAGCTATGACTAGGCACTCTTGCTTGTGTGGCATGGTGTAGAGTCCTGTTGCCAGATATAGTGTCTTCCAGCAGGCCACCTTCTTGACCCATGACAACATTACCTCCCTGGCTATAGACCTAATTGAGTTATAAGAATCATTTTCAATCATGCCCTGGATCTCAACAACAAATGCAAAAAGAAAGATCAGAGTTAGTTTTCCGAGCTGCCATACCTTCGTAATCAACATTAGACTAATCTAACTCTTCCCGAAACTTCTGCACTGTCCTCAAATTAATATCCAAACACTCTGAAATGTTTCTGTTGGAGCTTCCAGGGCGAATGCCAAGCAGTACAGCATGCCATTTCCAAATATCTGACGGAGTGAATTGCGTCATGGTGCTCTTTTTCTCACAGACAGTGCCGAAATTACCCTTTCACTGTGCAGTCGACACAATCAAAAACAAACAACGCGCATGCACGAAATTTAAAATATAAAACGGCGTCAATTCATTTATCGCACGCTGTAATTATGTATCAGGCTGCAGACTTACTGATCAGCGTCACGATTCTCGTAACCAATTAGGGTCATAGCCGCACCATATGTACTTCAGTTTTAGCAATATCTTGGGCAAGATAGCCTGATGGAGCCGAAAATTCTTCAGGCTGGTCTGAAAACAATGTTTACCTTCTCCTAGACATTGTCAAACAAAGCTATAATGCGCAGTCTGTCCGACTATTTAGCTATAAGAGTTTGTTAGACATGCAATCAAACCTTCCTAATGATATTTGCGCGTAAATTAAAGTAATTAACTCGACTGGAGTTCGAACTCGGCTCTTTGATTTCTCATCCGGAGCCGCTATTCATTATACCATAGTAAATTCACTAAATTGGTACCTCTTTCTATGTAACCATATGTGGTAAATACTACCACACACATGTGTACACAGATCACATGTATATCAGTATACGGATGTGTATTAGAAAACTACTGTTAGAATTCTTTTGCTCTATCGATGCAAACTGCAGACCTACTTTTTCCCTTTATCATAAAGGATTGCTCTAGTAAATGGTGTGGGAAATCGTCTGAATTTGGCTAGGGTGGCCATTGTTGATGCTTTGTTTGATTTTGTTGTTGTTAGTTTTTGTGTCAATCCTTATTTTCTGATAAATAGTTCACCTTGATACTTAGTTTCTATTCATTTTACTGATGGATCAACTTATAGATGCCAACGAGTTGACCGAATTATCAATATTCAACTGTAACCTTGTTTTCAGATAAAGATATGCACGTTCTTTCTTTCTCACCCTCCTTTCTCTATTTCTTTTTCATACAATTAAGTCTTCTTTGTTTCTTTCCTTTTTTTCGTGTCATTAACTGTCCTTTCTTTCTTTAGTTATTTATTTCTTACCCTCTTTTATCTGTTTCTTTTTTTTTATACATTTAACTCTTTTTTCTTTCATTTTTTCGTGGCCTCATTTCTCTATTTTTTCTATTTCTTTTCCATACCATTAACTCTTCTTTTCTTTCTTTCTTTCTTTCTTTCTTTCTTTCTTTCTTTCTTTCTTTCTTTCTTTCTTTCTTTCACAATGTCTTTTCTCTATTTCTTTTTCATACACTTATTCTTTCTTTCTTTCCCTTTTTCATTCCATTAACTCTTCTCCCTTTCTTTAGTTATTACATACCCTCTTATTTCTTTGTTTTTTTTTTCATACCATTAACTCCTCTTTGTTTGTTAGTTTCTCTCTTTCTTTTTTCGTATCCTAATTTCTCTTTTTCTTTTTCATACCCTTATTTCTTCATTCTTTCTTACTTTCTTTCAAAACCTCTTTTCTCTGTTTCTTTTTCAGATCATTATTTATTCGTTTTTTCTTACTTTCTTACACATTTTCTCTATTTTTCCATGCTATTAAACCTTCTTTCTTTCTTTCTTTTTTCTCCTGGCTCCTTTCATTCTTTCTTTAGTTTTCGATTCCATTCACACATCTATTATATTCATTCAGTGCTTTTTTTTATTTTTTTCGATTTCTTTTTCTTAATCATATTTTATCTTTTTCTTTCTTTTTTATTATATTTTACTTTATTTTCCTTCCTTTTCAAATTCTTTCTTACTTTTTTCGCTGATTTCATTCCTCTTTCTGAGTAATTTCTCTCGTTCTTTAATCTTTCTTAAATTCATTTACTATTTACGTTTTCTTTTACCCACTATTCATTTATTTTTATTTCTCGGGATTTTGTTTTTTACTTTTTCTATATTATTATTTTTTTTTTCATTTAAGTCTAATTTTACCATTTTAATATTTAAGTTACTATTTTTAAATCATTTTATTAAATTATTTCTGCAGCTTTTCTTTTTTTCTTTTCCATTCGTTTTGTTTTCTCCGCCCCAAAACCAATTTACTTTCACCTTCATTACCGCCAAAAAATCTCTTTTCGCAAACACACAGACGCTCACAACAACGCACATACACAGACATACACAGATACATACGTGTGTCTATATCCGTACAGATAATGCAAAATCACAATTCAACCCCAAATATATCATATGTCAGCCAATTATTTAATCTTCTCACGCACGTTCAGGTAACGAAGCAAACATTTTACTATTTATAGACATCACGAATTGTTGACCTTGTTTTCGTTCTATGATCCTGTGTTGTTTCGTGGGACGTGATAATGAAGAGCAAACTAATCAAACGAACCCAGGTCCACCCGCCTATCTATCAACCGATTTTCCAAAGTCTGTTGAGCCCACCTTATTTTCTTAACAGATTAACTCATGCCCAAAAGTAACCCATCCGTTGCGCACGTAGCCAACATAATGAGTAGTTAATAATAAAATGACAATCCAAGTATCAAAGTAGACAAAAAAGTAACAGCATCGTAAACCCAGATACAAAACTGAAAGCATAAGTCGTAAAACGTATGTTTTCAAACATCAGTATATCGAGAATAAATACCTCAGTAAGGGTAATGGTGAGATTAACCATTTCCTTATGAGGAAGCGTTCGAGCATTCATTCATCAAACTGTTAACATTACTCTCTTTTGAAATTATTATTTTTTTATTATCTTAAAACAGTTGGTCCTGCCTATAACGAGAAACTACATCCTGCATCAGGGCCTCTGGTCAGGCGGTTTTAAGGAGGTGCAACTTAATTGCTATTGTTCCTGCACACACACACACACACACACACACACACACACACACACACACACACACACACACACACACACACACACACAAAATAAATAAATAAATAAAAAACATACAAGTTATTACTTCTAAGTTCTCAATCAAAGAATACCAGAAGTGTCTTGAATTCTTTACTTGGATTTTCCATAGTAAAGATGATGGGGAGATTAACTGTTTCCTTATAAGGAAACATTCGGCATTCATTGCATTACTGCCAGTCGAAATTTATGAAATCTTTCACTTAAAAGACTTTTTTCCTAGAAATATTATTTTTTCTCTGCCCATTAATTATATCGCTCTTTCTCATATTGATTGACGGTTTCCTTCCTAATCTTCTATTTAAGGTCGTGTGGAAAGCCAACATATTGATTATCATCTTTTATTCGATTTATATATGCTATCCATTTTAGTTGATAAAAGTCTTCAAGGAATATGGTTTCTCTTATTTGGTAAAGTTCTTTCTTTCTGATTCAGTAGTGCCAGACTACAAAACCCGAGGAAATACAGTCCTCTTCATGATCCCCATGGTTAATTCACTTTAATCCATTGTTATTCATTAATGGAAGAAAACTGTTGTATATAGCTGATTCTTTAGGCATTTTTGAACATGGTGTATGCTATGATTGACATCCATATGAGAGTCTAGCACAGGCAAGACTATATAAGAACATGACATTCAACTTCCTTTAACAATGTTTTTTTGGCATATTGCTGTATTGGATAAAAGTACAGCTAGAGCAGTTGCAGTTTTTTTACCAACTATAGCAATTTGGTTATAACTGATCCATACACCCAGGTTCTTGAAATGTTTAGTATTTATTAATTCACATTATAAATTTCATTGTAGGTTTAAGTTATGTGCAATCAATATTAATATTTCAATTCAGCCTCACACATTCTGTTTTGGAAATGTTTCTGTAAAAGAGATGTTGCTCACATATCAGAATTCAATCTCAGTCATATACTAATAAAGAGGGGTTAAAACTAGTTTTGAATAACTCAATGTTGAATAATACATACAGCACTTATCTTGGACTGTAATCACTTATTTATAACATAAAGAAGAATTCTTTATGGCTTGAGACACTTAAGTTAATTAAATGCCTGAAACCGTACAGATTTTTTTGTTGTGATAGAAAGATGTGGTTAGAGTTTGAGATGAGTTGACAGTCCTTTTTAGATCTCACCCCAACAAAAGTAAAATAAATTATAGATGTTTATCAAAATGAATTTAATCTGACATTAGACCAGAATAGTGTAACATTGTATCTAAGAAGATAACCATTACATCTTTTTGGTGTTCGGAGGCATAATAACAACATTTCTATCACTCCAGGTATCTTCTTTAATTATGTGTCAATTGTCCAATATTCATTTCAAAATAAGGAAAAAAAATATTACATTACAGTTCAAAAATTGTTTCTAAAAACATTTTCTGATGACTTAATACTTTGCTTTGTTTCAGAAAGACAGTTTTCACTATCTATGTGTGCTTTCAGATTTCTGTAAGAAGTAAGATTATTTATATATGTTTATAAAGATTAATGTAAGTAGACATAAAATCAGAACAATGGAACATTGAGAAATATCTAAAAGGACAACTGTTAAATTTTTCTGTGTTCTGAAGCATTAATAAAGAATAAATCTAAGAGCAATTAATAATTATATAAGGTTGAAAGATATCTATTAATTTTAAGACAATGAATTAAAGAAAAAAATATTTATTTTGCTAGTTAATGATTTAGGAAATAAATATTTATGCAACTCGTCATGACATAAATTTGCCAAAACATTCATTTATACAAGGAGAAAAAAACAAACAAAACAAAAAAAAAAAACTAAAAACAAATGAGGCAAAACTCCTGCTTGTAACAGTGAATGGATAACGATACTTGAATTTAATGCCAACAACATTTGACCCTTTCAAACACAGGAAAAGTTTTTAGTTTTTCATATTGCTTTCAAATGGTTTCATTTCTATTTTATTTAACTCTAAATGTTTTGATGTTAGAAAATATACATTATCAGAAACCAAATTTTTGCATTCCTTTTTACTTAAAATTTATTTTATCACATTTCATTAAAACATTGATAATTAGAAAGAAGGGAATTGTCCATTTTCAGGAATTAATGAAAGTATTCATGACAAAATGAGTCTATCATATATATTAATTATTTTTAGTATATAGATCAAAGATAATTCTAATATGAAGCTTATATTTTGAGAATGAAAAATTGTGACATTTTGTGTCTGTTTGGAGACTAAACTCTAAATGTGATTACCGAAGTAGAAACAGAAGGAAAAGAAAAATGTAACTGAATGCATTTTTTTATATATATCACACTGTTTTTCAATTTTGAAAATAATGTAAGCCTCAGAACATCAATTTTAACTTAATAAATCTCATTTTTTAATTAGATGATGAATGTTTGTCCAAAGATAGAAGAATATATGAGATATGAGAATAAAGGATAAAAGATATAAAAATATATGAAATATAAGGCTATTGAGATATAGAAATTATAAAATATATTAGATACAAGAATATCTGAGATATGAGAATATATAAGAAAATATATGAGATATAAGAATATATAAGTTATAAAATTTCATGAAAATTAAACATATATGAGATATAAAAAATATATTAAATATAGAATATAAGAATATATGAGATATGGGGATATATGAGGTAAGTGATATAAGAATATATTAGATATAAGTATAAAATATATTAGATATATGAGATATACAAATTTATGAAATATAAAATATATGAAATATAAGAATATATGAAATATAAGATATAAGAATATATGAGATATAAAAATTGTCAAATATAATAATATATAAATTATAGGAATTTATTAGATATGGAAATGTATGAGATATGAGATATATGACTATATGAAATATAAGAATATATGAAATATAAAAATATATGAGGTATGAGAAAACATGAGATATAAGATATAATAATATATGAAATATAAACATTTATGAAATATAAAATATATGAGATATAAGAATATATGAAATATGAAATATAAGAAAATATGTGAAATCAAAATTTATTAAATAAGAATATATAAAATTTACTATGAAAAAATGAACAATTGATTCACAAATATCAATAATTTTTTCACAGAATGTGTTTCTGAGGTACTTGAAGCGGAACAGATTAACCGTATCTTATTCTCTGTACAAGTTCAGATGTTTTGTCAATGAGACTCACCTATTATTACCCAAAATAAGAAGAGATTAGATCATTACTATATGTTATTTTTGCTATTGTTGCTCTTTTTATTCTTCTTCACTTTATTATTATTATTTAAAAAGAGAGTGTCATGATACTGGGCTATGTATATATGAAGTGTAAGATATCTATCATGAGACACAGTCTAATAAGTCTTTAGTAGGTGCATGCATTATAGCAAATAGTGCACTTTATGGTAAAAGATTTTGCTAAAAGTAGTGCATAATCTTACAGGTGAGGCCCAGTTATATATATCCTGAGTTTGAATAACCCTGTCCATTAAAATGAACTCTGATTGAGAGTAACCCCAAATGTGCAGCTCAAGTTGCATTGATTGCCTCATCCTCTAAACATAAAAACTAAATAAACCACTTGACATTAGGCCATGATGTTCTGCCAAGTTTCTTGCTCATAAAAAAGACATGCTCAACTGGTTAATATCATGCAACTGGTAAGCACACCTTTGATGCTGAATAGGAGATATAATGTATCTCATCTTGATACAGCAAATGAGAACAATACGTACACAGCTGTTTAAACTTTCATTAAAGTTTCTGTATGTATGTAGATATAAAAGTGGTGTAAATTTAAATAGGTAAACTGATGATATAGAGAGTTAGAAAATTTAAAATTATGTCACAGCTATAAAATTCAGTAAACTTGCATAAGAACCATCAAAATATAAAGAAGAAATCATTACCCAATGTCAAGGGTTCTGTGAATATATGAATGCACATGCAAATATGATAATAAGTATATAAATTCCAGTATTACAGAACCATGAACTGTCACATTAATAAAAATTTATTGTTGATGTGGGAAATATCTATGAGTGTCATTTTTTTTATTCCAGCCAAACTCAGTTATCAAGTAGTTGAGAAACATAAGAATAATAACAGTATTAATAAAAACTAGTATTAACCAATGAAACTTACATGTTTTTCCTATTCGCAATTTCTGATGAATCTTAAAATTCTTCCGTTAATGATCCAATAAGCTCATAGCGATTTCTATGACACCTTTTGGCAAGTATAACAATTTCTCTATCATTTAATGACAACTCTTAAAGAAGGTTTATATTTTCCCTAAAATCTAACCCTAATATTTAATCAAGGGTATCAGTTTCTCTAACATATACCCATTATCTTAAAATCCAGTTACATTTTTCCTATAATCTAACCCTAAGTTTTAAGCTATGGTTGGATTTTTTTTAATATTTATACCTAAATCATAATCTAAGGTAACAAGTTCACTAACATCTAAGTATAATGCTTAAGTTAGCATTAAAATGTCCTTAAACTCAAACCTTTAATCAAATCTAGATTTAGATATTCTCTAATAAGAGTTAAGATGAGCTTTCCTCATTGGTACCTCAACTTTAAGAATTTAAGTGCACTATTAGGTTGGCAGCTAGAATTCATCATTTTACATTTGAAATTGTTAGAATATAACCATACGTTCTATTGCTAACAATATGTTCCCTGGCACTTCTTGCTTATATAACTCTCTTCTGACTTCCCAATCAAATTTGATCATCAAAAAATTGAATGCATTGTCAATCATCATCTTCTGTCTTTTTAATTCTTGTTTTATTATTCTTCCTTTCATTATTCTTCCTTTCCTTAACATTTATTCTTTTTTCATATTCTTGAAAACTTTTTCTATTTCACTGAAATAGATGTTAAACATGTCAATCTTCCCTTCTTTGATTCCCTGGCTGAAATCAAGTATTGTCTTTCATGTCTTTTGTCATCTCAGACATTCAAAACTGAATAGTACATTGTTTATAAGGTATTAGCATGAGCCGTTAAACACTTCTTTCCATCTTACCTTGCTTTGTTTTTTTCATTGAAACCAAGTAGCGTCTCTGATATGTCATTTGTCTTTCCACATGATCAAAATGGAATAATCCACTATTTATGAGACATTAGCCAGGCGTAATCATCGTGTGAACTAAGAAACTAATGCACAGAGGAACAAGCATAATTATTATATGATAATAATAATAATTATTATTATTTATTGATGTCTGTATGCATGCATTATTTTTCCTTTTTAATATTTTTGTTTTAGCTCTTTTCCTTCTTTATTTCTTTTTTTATTCTCAATTCTCTCTTTTTGTTGGATTCTTTTTTCATCCAAGCCCTAATTATTTTCTACTTCCTTCCCTCCATATAATCTCTCTCTTTACACACACATGCAGATATATATATATATATATATATATATATATATACACACACACACACATGCATAAACTCAAGCAGACATATACATTCACACATAAACACAAACACACTTGTGTATGCATATACATAATAATAATCCTAATTTGATTCCAAATATATCATATGTCAGTCAATTATTTAATCTTCTCAATGTAAACAACAAAAAAGAAATTGACATTCCCCTTGTTGTTCACAATACATATTTTGGTCAAGATATTTTCTTTTGGTGTGAAATCAGAGATCTCTTTAGAGGCGTTATAAATTCTCATTTTCTCTACACCAATAATTAAGATACTTTGATGGTAACTAAGTTCATGCAAGCAAGACTGGCTTTAAATGAAAATTTTTATTAGAATAATACACCTAAGTATATAAAATTACAGAACAGAAGACAAACTGATTTTTCTGTTTACTGATTTTCACCTAAGACATGGTTTAAGTGCCACTCAGTGTAGAGAGGGGATGATGTCAGTGTGTAAAGAGAAGGAACAAAGGTTGCATATTATGAGAATATGTAAGATATATAAAAATTAACCCTTGACTTGAAGAGGTTAAAATTGTAGCGATCAAGGAAACATCCCCTTGGGAATTCATTGCACATGGCACCCAGTGAAGTCTAAATATTCTATAGTAAGAATGTTCTGTGAAATATTATTGGTAATGATTTGCTAATCATTTTCTATGGCAGCTCATCCTAACTGATATGATCAGAAATGTCCTGAAGAGAATCAGCACATAGGAAAATTTACATATCTCTGTTTAATCCATAACATATATATATATATATATATATATATATATATATAACAATGGCTTGCCATTTGTATCCATGAATGCCGATCTACTAAGGCAAATAGACAATCCTTGTTGCAGACGCCCGCTCAGGCACATTTGTGTTTGTTCAACACCCACAGAGCTTACTTTTGATTTACACTGCAATTATGCTTAGCAGACATTAGTTACAGTTTATGGCAGAGAGCGTTATTTAGCATGATCAAAATCTGAACAAGTTGGCCAGATTTAAAGGAAACTTCCTTTGCACAACAGGATGCAGGTTCGAATCCTACCAGAGAGCAGAGCATTTTCTTTAAAGAGATTTTGTGAGAGGTCAATATCAGAAAATAAATGAATATAATATGAAAATAAACAAATAAACAGTGTATGAACACAAATATGCATATCCACTAAAAATAATGTTTAAATTTATAAGCAAATATATATATATATATATATATATATATATATATATATATATATATATATGTTGATTTGGCATTTATATATATCAATTACGTAATATGTTAAAAGATTCCCTTTCTCTGTTGTGGGCAAATAGCTTATGGGTAGAGTCTCTAACTGATGCC
Organism: Acanthosepion pharaonis; assembly: GCA_903632075.3. Taxonomy (NCBI): domain Eukaryota; kingdom Metazoa; phylum Mollusca; class Cephalopoda; order Sepiida; family Sepiidae; genus Acanthosepion; species Acanthosepion pharaonis. Next base: position 932,917 of record CAHIKZ030005588.1, on the reverse strand, counting down.
AATTGGTTGAGTTTTATCCCAGCTTGGTGCAATCAGATGTCTAGTCACACTGTGAAACAGGCTTGTGTGTGGATGACATATATATATATATATATATATATATATATATATATATATATATATATATATATATACACACACACACAGATAGACACACAAACATAATATATAAATATACTGTAATAGGCACACATATATATATATATATATAAAATATGATAAATTTTAGCTTAAAAGCTGCCCTATCTGCAGCATTTAACCTAGATCCTGTGAAGAGCTCTTGGTTGGGTCTTTGGCTTGTTCAGGAGTTTGAGGATCACTAAGTCTTTGCATATTGTCAGCCTTAGAAGCTCTACTGTCTGCTATTTGATCTGGGTTTTCATTTGCACACTACAGCCAAGGTTCTTCTGATTGAAATCTGGTCCTCTGTTGAGGTTTCTTTTTGTGAGGGATACTGTGATAGTCAACAATAAACAACAGTAGAAATCAACATTGATCACTGCATTTAATTATTGCATTAATATTTAATCATGCCTTTTAAATGTCCAACGATAATTCTTCTATCACTTAATTTAAAGACAATTTGATGTGCATAGGTCCTTACTTTCTGTAAAGACAATTATTTTTTTTCCTGGGTAATTTTCAATGAATTTCACAATTAATTTCGATTATTCGCAAATTTATTTCCAAGTTATGAGAAGTGATATCGTACAAAAAATTTTGTCACAAAAAATCACGTAATAATCACTGCAAACAAATACAGTGATACAAACTTTCTATGGCATGAGCTGTTTAAAAAGAAAGAGTTGTGTTCATTTAATTAAAAAATTGTAACACACTTACATTGGCATTTATTATATAGAAGAAGAGCTATGAGAGTTGTGTCCCTTTGATTGAAAAATGTGAGATACACTGACTGGCATTTATCATATAGAAGAAAGAGATAAATTGAGAGTTGCGTCATCTTTAATTGAAAAAGTGTGACACACTGACATTTGCATTTATTATATAGATGATTAAAAGGTTTGCCATTTAGCTGACTGATATTACATTTAGCATCCCGACTTCAGTGTTTTGTAGATGGAGCCATCTGTCCACTTCTCAGGGGGTATCAGCAATTGATTGCTTATATATTTTGATTTTTTTTCCATGCACTTATTATTGATGCAAGTTTTTTTTGTAGGTTCTACGTGCACATGTGTGTATCTGTGTCTACATTTGCATGTGTGTGCCCATGCACCCATCTGTGTAGATATGTGTTCATGTGGGTTTTCACTTTACAAGCACTCCTTAGGTTTTACCTCTTTTCTTTGTTTCTTCGTTGCAATTTGATTTCAAGTTATTCTTTCTGCACATCACTTTCATAATTTTTTTTTACATGAATAATTAATTTCAATGCTTAAATGATGAATTATATATATAAATATGTCTATTCATATATATATATATATATATATATATATATATATATATATATATATATATATATATATATATATATATATATATATTGGATATTCATTCATTTTCTTATTTGGTTCTAGTGTATCTTAACTTGAGTACTCTTAAAATATTGAATTAGGTTATGTTTATAATTAAATTATTATTTATTATTGCTTGAATTAATGTGCATATGTCTGGCTTTATACGCTTTTGCACACATACACACACGTACATGCATATAGTTATACTCACATGCATGTACATCTACAAATACACTTGTCTATGAGTTTTTATTAAAAAAACTAGTGCTTAAATAGTAAAATTCTTTTCTTTCTTTTTTTTTAGGTCATTACGTTTTTTTAAGCAATTCACCCCAAGCAAGTATGGTCATGGCACTATTACGTGGAGTATAAAGAGAGTGAAAGTATAAGAAAGAACTGGGTATATGGTGGATTGAAGAAAAGATTAAAGATGAACAGGGATCAAGGGAATTGAAGTGGTGGTTGCATTTAACTATTTCAGTAGTAAAAGGGTGGGACCTAGTTGCCAATCTAGTCTATGTAGCCCCGGCACCAGGGAAAAAAGCTTGTAAGACTAGTTGCCATGAAAATATTTCAAGAAAAAACAGAGGGAAGAATACTCCCGTACACTCATGCACAGACACACACTATATATATATATATATATATATATATATATATATATATATATATATATATATATATATATATAATTTTAAATAGTGCATATGTAGTAAATTGAATATTTGCATATATCATATGTTATTGTTTATTGAATGTTTTAGATTTATTTCATGAATACTATTTTATTCATTCTCGCATTGGTATTATATATTAAAGTATTAATTAGGGGAGGTTAGGTCTGTTAATTCCAAGTGTCTGAATGTTCCTAGATTTATAATCCATTCCATTATCATACAACAAACTTATTGTGTTGAGAATAAATTAAAGACTGGCTGAAAACGTTTAATTTCTGAGAGAATGGAAAGGAAAATTGTTAGAGATATCTCAAAGAATCCTCATTTAATGACACAGGACATTGTCTAGAATCTAAAGACTTCAAGGATGAATGTATCAATGAAGACAATCACTAGATATTTCCAATGAAAACTCTCTTGCTTAAGGCAAAGCATCTAAAATGCAGATTAGCTTATGCTAAAAGCCATCTAGAAAATGCGAGTAAATATTGAACTCTGTCTCATGGCCAGATGAAATGAAACTAGAATTTATATTATATTATTTAGAATCATGTTATGTATGGAGGAAAGTAAATAAAGCTGAGAAAACAAAAAAATACTCTCCCATTCTGCTCTGGGGATGTTTTGCGCTTCTAGACCAGGAGAACTAGTGAGAGTACAGTGTGTCATGGATAAAGAGCAGTATTTGACTATTCTTAAAAATAATGTAAAATAAATTGCACATATTGGGGGTGTCAATGGATGATCCAACATGAGAATGATGCATTTCACAGAAATTATTACAAAATATCTAGATAATAGCAAAATTATGTTATTGGCATAGATTTAGAATTAGAATTAGATTTTATGGAAAATACTTAAGTGTTCGTATTAAATCTTACAGGAAACTCTAAGCCTACATTTTGTGTTAGTGGTGAGGGTAAATATTAACCTAGCTTAATATTAATGTTATATGTTAGAGTAAATTTGACACTAGGATTAGTTTTAGGGTCAGACAGAGAAATTCTAATCCTTACTTTATAGCTTTAGCTAGATGAGAATGAAAATATAAATCTTACTTATATATTTTATGGAAAATGTAACCATAATTTAAGATTTAGTGTTAGATTTCAAGGAAAACTGAACTCCAGTTAACATTTACTCATTGTTTTTAATCATTTTGCCCCAAGTAAGGCAATAAAGCCACTAAGACAGAAGTAATTACTAAGTATGAAAGAATATGAAAAAATATTAAGGAAAGGAAAAATAATAAAAGAACAAGCATTAAAAAGACAGAAGATGATGATTGACATTGCATTCAATTTTTTGATGATCAAATTTGATTGGGAAGCCAGAAGAGAGTTATATAAGCAAGAAGTGCCAGGGAACATATTGTTAGCAATAGAACTTATGGTTATATTCTAGCAATTTCAAATGTAAAATGATGAATTCTAGCTGCCAACCTAATAGTGCAATTAAATTCTTAAAGTTGAAGTACCAATGAGGAAAGCTCATCTTAACTCTTATTAGAGAATATCTAAATCTAGATTTGATTAAAGGTTTGAGTTTAAGGAAATTTTAATGCTAACTTAAGCATTATACTTAGATGTGAGTGAACTTGTTACCTTAGATTATGATTTAGGTATAAATATTAAAAAAAAAAATCCAACCATAGCTTAAAACTTAGGGTTAGATTATAGGAAAAATGTAACTGGATTTTAAGATAATGGGTATATGTTAGAGAAACTGGTACCCTTGATTAAATATTAGGGTTAGAATTTAGAGGAAATATAAACCTTCCTTATGAGTTGCCATTAAATGATAGAGAAATTGTTGTACTAGCCAAAAGGTGTGATTAATATTTTAGGGGAATCGTTAGCCTAGCTTGAGTCCTTAGTTTAGAGTCACTGTTACATATTAAATAAAATAAAACACTAGGTTAAGAATTAGTGTTAGACTTCCCTTCCTACCTCATGTGTTATGGCTAGTGTTTAAGAAAAACAATAACAAAAAGATGTGGGTAAGATGTTAGGAAAAATCTAGCCATAGTTTAATAGTTATGAAAACGCAGGTATATTTAACAATAATTTAACTTAATTTTAACTAATATGAGTTAGTTGTTAGGGAGTTGTATCGCTAGTTAAATTGTTTATGTGTTAGAGAAACATTCTGTGAATCTTAAATTTTAGGGATAGATATTAGAAAATCTAACTTAACAATTATTTTTAGATGTTAGGGAAAATGTAAATTTAACTTAAGACTTGCTGTTGAATGTTAGGGAAAATGTAATGTAACTTAAGAATTACTATCAGACGTTACAGAAAAACTAATACTAACTTAAGGTTCAGGGTTAGATGTTAGGAATTAAAATTAGATGCTATGGAAACTATAACCCTAACTTTAAATATTAGGGATAGATACTAGGGAAAATATAACCCTACTTTATATGTTAAAGGATTATCTTACTATCTTGCTGGTGACTGTCATTCTGTCTTCATACACTTGATACTTTTTGGAGTTCTTCACAGTCTATCATCAACATTATGTCATCTATGTATCTTATGATGTTAAGATTGTATCAGCCACTAGTAGCATGGCCCGGCGTTGCCCATGCTTGATTCAAAAATCGTACAACTCATACAGCAATCACTATCACGTGACTTAAAATATTTTTGTCCTTCCTTGCCTTTAAAGGAGTGCCCTTTGCCATGATGATGTTGCTATATGCCTTACTTCTTGCCTATCTCACACTGCGAATTTTTTCTAAGCTCTATACTAAACATTAAATCTGTTACGAAAAAAGAACTAAACAAAATGAACACAAAACAATCAGCTTTAAAAAAGGACTCGTAACTGGAAAAACCAAATGAAAAAAGAATGTTAACAACAAATACTTTTTCACACCCAACCCAGTTCTGTGGAATCAGAATCAACGTTGAGTTTAAGCAAGCGAATGAGCCAATTGGAGTAAAGTGCCATGCAGATTTAAATATTTCCCACTTGTGAGGAATGCAGCTATCGATTTATTTGCATGCTAGCATGCTAGTTAACATTCGTGTCAGTGAGCTGTTGGCTCTCATGCTGGCCAATAGAATCTTCCTGCCTATTCCTTTCTTTTTTGTTTTCTTTCTTTCATTTTCTCACGAAAACCCAGTAGCGTATGTCTTTTGTTTTTCTACACAATCAAAACGGAATAGTCCATTATTTATGCGGTATCGGCAGGAGGTATTAAACACTTCTATCTTATCTTCTTTCATTCTTTCTAGACAAATCCCCGTTTTACGAACATTTCTCTTAATAATAGTTAAAATAATTCAGCAGGCGATATTATTTTATTTATGGTCGCTGCATTTTTAGCGATGGCTTTATTCGGTTTTCATTGTTCGTTATTGTGCGTCTGAATTCTTTTTTTATTACGTTTGACATTAATTTACGGCCTGTTGGCTGGAATCAAAGTGCAGTATCTGTCCTCGGCTGGATAAACAAGAAGTTATCTCTCAGTTGTGTCTATGTCCATGGGCCAGAGCGCAAATGAAATATTATTGAGAGGTGCCTGATCTCAGGAAACAGCTGCCTTACTCATTGCACTAAAGAGGGAGGTTCTGTAGTAATACCGATATCACCCAATCGAAGGCTGAGCTATTTTTGGACATTATCCGGGTACACGGGATTCCCTCATTAAACTGACCTTGTGTCACATCCTCTCAGCGTCGGGAGGCCAGAAAATGAAATCGCTCCTAAAATTTTTGGCTAAGATCAAAGTTTAGTATCTGTTCTTATCAGCATAATCTGATTCTCTCTCTCCACTTTCATCTGTCGGAGTTAACTCCTCCTTAATTTCTTAATTGTTCACTAGGGCACACTATCCCTACTCTATAAATACTGGGCGATTTCTTGCCATGTTCTATTTTTCATTTCTTCATTTTCAGCGAACACATCTACAGTGTAAGCTCTCAGAGAAGATTGCGCTTTCCCATTTGTGGGAGACGCCATGAACATTATACACACATACACGTACGTACGAACATTCACCAAAATACTAACTATTTACGTTCACACACAAACACAAATGTTGATGTTGTCAATTGTAAACTTTGTTGTTTAATACGTATACTTGTTGTATATATATATATATATATATATATATATATATATATCGGTCTTGGTTTTCTTTACAATTATTTATGGTGGATTCAATTTTTGAGTCCACCACGTTCTTGTACTGGACCTTCTTCTAGCAGGAATAAACGCACATGTTTTTAATTTGACAACACATAAACCCCCAGTCCGCTACAAATTCCTACGTGATTTATTTTTTTTAACTCCTGCTAACAAAAACACAAGACTGTATATATGTACAAACTCACATTTACACAAACTTTCCAAACGAGAGCCAGTCAGGAAAAACATTTAAAAACTCCTACTAAGCACGCCGGACACTATCCTCACCCCCGCACATTTATAAAGCAACTCAAATTTGTGAATAGATCATATGAAATTCCAAAATCACAAAATTTTAATTCACTACAATATGTCTATACAAAAAAACATTTCTCTGGCGCGGCAAATAGAATTTTTGTACAATACGTGGGAAACCAGAGAAGTCTTAATCGCCATTCCAACTACTAGTACTACTATGACACCAGCCAGCAGGCAACAATACAACGCTCCTTTTCCCCCACTTGTCTATTTGCTTGATCCTATCTTTCTCTCGGCGACGTTTAACCCAATTTCACCCGGCAGGCATGCTTACGGTCTTACCAAACAGAAAACGTAACGCCATTTTCAACTAATTAACACTCTCTTCTTCCGGACTGAAATAGATAATGTGTGGCACATCTCGAAAGGCGTCTTACTGTCCTTTATCTTCATTCTGCAACGATGCAACTCGAACACACTAAGAATTTGCAAGTACGATATTCAATCGACAATAATAGCAAATTTTCTTAAGTTCTAAAATAGCATTCAACTCAATGAGATCAACTTGGCTACAACACTGCTACTAAACATTTTCCAGAGAGTGCGACATCACATCTCAAAAGGCGACTCACTGTCGTTTATCTTCACTCTGCTACGACCAACCTTTCCCGTATACTATCGGTTGTAATTACTCTTGGTGGTTTTGACACCGACCTCGACCAGCAATGCATGTACCTCAACTTTCAACCACCGACACGACCGGAACGAACGCACCTCACCTCAGCACCTCGGCGTTGCACCTCAACGTGCAACCGTCGACACGACCAGCACGAACGTACCTCAGCCTTTCACTCTGAGGTGGGGGATTTTCGGAGTTAACTCCTCCTTAATTTCCTAATTGTTTACTATGGCACACTCTCCCTACACTATAAATACTGGGCGATTTCTTGCCTCGATCTATTTTTCATTTCTTCATTTTCAGCGAACACATCTACAATATAAACTCTCGCAGAAGATTGCGTCTTCCCATTTGTGGGAGAAGCCATGAACATTATACACACATACACGTACGTACTAACATTCACCAAAATACAAACTCTTTACGTTCGCACACAAATACAAATGTTAATGTTTATGTCCATTGTAGACTTTTGTTATTTAATACATATATTTATTGTGTATATATATATATATATATATATATATATATATATATATATATATATATATATATATATATATATAGTCTCGTTGGTTTTTCTTTACGCTTCTTTATGGTGGATTCAATCTCTGGGTCCGCCATGTTCTTGTAGTGAACCTTCTTCTAGCTAGAATAAACGCACATATTCCTAATTTAACAAAACGTAAACCCACGCTCCGCTACATATCTGCTGTTCTTTCTTTCTTTTTTTCCTTCTTCTTTTTTCTCAGTGAAACCAAATACTGTATTTTCCACGTTTTATAAACGATCAAAAACAGAATATTCCATTATTTATGAGGTATTCGCAGAGCGTAACTGTTGTGCGAAATAGCGAAGTGTGGGATAAGGATATTTTTTTGTATGGGAGTGATTATTTTAAAAATACTTGAAGACGAAATAGCAACATGAAAAATGGTGTAGAAAAGAAAGAATGAAAAATTTGTAGTGAAGAAAGAATGAAATGATGGAGAAAAGACAATGAAAAGAATGTCAGAAAAAATATGAAGAAAAAGAAAGGAAGTAAGAATGAAAAATAAGAAGAAAAGAAACAACGGAAAGAAGTGAAGAAAAATGAATAGAGTGGAAAAAAACTGTTTGGAGCGAGAGAAAAGAGTTTAATGTAAAAAGAAAGAAATCATGAAAAGAAAGGGAGAAAATAAAAAATGATAGCATGATAGAGAGAGAGAGAGAGGGGGAGAGAGAGAAATTAATGAAAAGACGGAGAAAGAAGAGGAAGAAATGCAGCAAAATAATGGAGTAGTAAGAAAAAAGAGAATAGCTAAAAAACGTGAAACAACTAAACGGATCAACCGACTAATGAACTCTGTTAAACTTGGACATACATAGAAACAGACTGTTAGGGGGACATTGCGTTCGAGAGAGTGAAGGGGTAAATAAATCAGTTTTAAAATTGCCAGTCATCCTACAAAATGGTTTATTCTCAGACAAAAAAAAATCCACCAACGCCGCATTATGTCTCGAATCATTCCCAACTCCAATACCCATCAAACCGGAAGTGACCCGTACGCAGTCTGGTCAGAGAGCACGGGGTTGAAGCGTGACACCGACTAACGTAATCACAAAAGACGAATAAGGATGATGAAGTAAAAAAAAAAAAAAATAGAACGGCTGGGAGAGGAAGGCAAAAAACAGAACAAGTGATTGGGTTGGTTTTGTAAAAGAGGTGAAGTTAAGGATGGTAGAGGCGATGGGAAATTAGGAAATAGGGGAGAGCCATGGGAATATAAGTGGTTATCAGAAGGAAAAAAAACATCAAATTTATCTTTGAATAGTGATGTAAGATTATTTTTGCAAAATATCTTTTCGGAAAATATTTGCACTTTTCTAAATCATTATTTTAACGATAAGCCTTCTTGAGTATTTCATTTTTTCTATTCTCTTTTTTTAAATTTCTTTTTCCCCGTTTTGTTTTCTTTTCCCATTTCAATATTTAGTCTCCATCCCTAATTTTTTTCAATTCATTTTCTTTTCTCTTTTCCCATAAGAAATTTACTTTTAATGTTTGATTCTCTTTCTTCACTTTTTCCCTTTTACCACGTCAGCCTTTAACCCTGTATTTGCCACCACTTCTTTATTATCTTTTCCTTTCCCTCAATTACTCGGGCGGGGATTTTTTTTTAAAGGTAATTATTTCTAAATGACCGAGTACAACACGCTGTGAGTATGGGTCTGACCTGCGCGCCACGGGTATAATATCCTGTCTCTCTGTTGTTACATGTCATATTCTCAACCCTGCTTCTGGCCCAGTCGCAGGAACCGGACACGTACGCTTGTCGGCCTTGTGGGAAACAGCACTTCCGGGACGACTTTTCCCTCCTGCTCTCTTTATCTCCATCATCTTTCTATTACTCTGTTTCTTAACTCTTTCTATCCGCCTCGTTTCGCACTTCAACTATTATTCCTTTCTCTCTCCGGCTATAACTCTTCATCATTTCCATCTCGTATTGGCGATAGATAGACGTACCCCAAAGTGCCTGTTCAGTTTCTCTTCTCGCATCCCTTCCTTTTTTTTTATTGGCTGAAAGACTGACGTAAATAGTTCGGAGTAAGGCAAGAGACAGTAAAGTTAACAGAGCGGGAACTCTGGGGTAGATGCAGAGATATTATGGGCAATGAAAAAAAAGAGGGAAAATAATTCAGTATTTTTAGACTGTTTAATCTATTTCCCTTCCCTGACTGAGAATTCCATAAATTGGCCAACCATTGTACTTTCCGTTTTAAAATAATGAACGGCCTTTTCAACACACCGACTTTGACTTTTATCGTTTCACTTACCCGCATTATTTACTTACCGAACAACGACGGCTACGAAAAGAATAGAAGAGTAATTTTACAAGTCTTACATATTCCTTGTATTTTTATAGACAAATAATAATGAAAAGATAAAAATGACTTTACAATTGCAATGGCTGTTGTTGGGCATTTTATCAGCGTGAAACACTATAGCTTAGATACACACCCGAATACAAATGCACGCACACAGGTTTCTATATACAGTTGTTAGTAAACGTTATTTTTAGAGGATACGCATATTTGAGTAAAGGCTCTATTTATTTATTTATTAAGCAGCATATTTACTTATTTTCATCTACTGGCCTCAATATTCAAGAAATCTTATTAAAGAAATAAATGCGCTCTCCGGCAGGATCAGGATACCTACGTCCCCGTGAGCAAAGGAAACCGTCATTAGATCCGACGTACTTTAGAGCATCATCGCTACGCACATAAAGATAGTCTCTATTCAGCGATATATATATATATATATATATATATATATATATATATATATATATATATATATATATATATATATGTGTGTGAAAATATATAGACAATAGGAAGGAACTGGTTAGGTAAATAATCCAAAGTCCCTTAGTATTTTAGTTATTATTTTTAAAAATAGTGCTCGATACAAAAGTAGAGCATAAATATAATTATTTATTTAAAAATATGATTCCAAATTGCTACATAAGAGGTCTCATGTTTCAAAACAAGAGCCGAAAACTTCAATGTAATCCTTTAAATTAAATTGAGTTTAAATTAAAATGGGCTCCGTTCCATCTTCAAGCGAAATTTTTGTTGGAATAACGTATATCTGAAATTTACTTGTTTTAAAAATTGACTTGTTTTAAAAATTACTTGTTTTAAATTTCAGATATACGTTATTCCAACAAAAATTTCGCTTGAAGATGGAATGGATTTTTAATTAAACTCAATTTAATTTAAAGGATTATATTGAAGTTTTTGGCTTACATATATATATATATATATATATATATATATATATATATATATATATATATATATAGCCTGTAGACCAAAATAAATAAACTGTTTAATAAATAAACAGGGTGTGTACTTATTGTGGCCTTTTTAGGGCCAGAAATAAAGACACGAAAGAGGGAATGAGTTAAACAAATATATTAATAGAAAAACAGCAATACAGCGAGAGTGTTACAAGAATATTCGGTCTTTATTATCAGAGCTGACTGCTGGAAATTAGCTTTCTCTAAAAAGGCAGTACCTGCTCTTAACTATAGATGGGGGAATCCATGCGTGCATGGGTAAATTACAATAACACTACTTAAATATGGATATCCACTAAAAGTAACGTTTAAGTAATAAAATATGTAGGATTAATAAATACAATTTCATCACTTCTTTCGATACTTACAGTTGTACGTAAAATTATTTGAATCCGAAATGGTTTTATTTTTTCTGATTCAGCTTTCAGAATTCGATCTAATGTAACCCACCCAGTTTAATGTTTAAGTGAATTGACAATAAATAAATAAAAAGATTAATACGATTCCTTGATACTCACAAGAAGCAATAAAAGTTGTACATACATGTTCGATCCTAGAGCAAAAAAGAAAAAAATTGCACTGTAAATTAGTTCAGAACAACAGTTAAAATAGAGCTCTTGTCATACCCTTATATGGATACGTGACTGAGGGCACTTCGGTGTGGTGTAATGGTTAGCAAGCTTGTCTCGCTTGATCAATTACAAGTGAAAAGTGAGTTCGATCCTCACTAGGTGCCCTATACTTTCGGCCTTGTGCTACATCTAAGCTACGCTTAGAAAATATGTATATGGATGCGTGACTGGCTTGTTAGAACGCTTGATTTCCGAGCATCGTCTATTTATTAGGGAGGTGACATTCTCGGTCAAGAGAGGCTATTCAGTCGGGCGTCGCCATTGGTAAGCGCCTGAAAACCATATCCTAGGTTGACCTAAGCCTTTTGAGTAAAACTGATCCGACAGAACAGTTCGGCTTGCACGAAGTCCCAAGTCAACGTGATCGATAGTTTGAGCGTGCTGGCCTTGTTCAAAAATTGTGCTGATCACGCCAGATTATGCGCTCTCTCCTAGAAACAGTAACTAAGAGCATATTTGCGGTAGAAACCAAATGTAGGTTCTATGGGATTGAATAAACACAAATATGCCTGAGCAAGCGTTTGCAAAATGTGGGACTAGCTACGCAAGGGGAAGGAAGCGCTCGGAAACGAGTCGCTGGCCATTATATGGTGAAATGTTCGATATCACGTTTGAAGACTCATTTGAATTTATTATTAAATATTAAAGTAATGTCATAACGAAAAACAAAGTACACTCGGTGGGGGACGTAAACACTAAATTAACTGAGGCTTTTTCAATCCTGTAAAGCAAAATTTCAAGCGATTTTATATACCCTTTTCTATCGTTCAAAAAGGTAAACAAATTGGTCGTATGTCAACGCTTGAAATGCAGATTTCAACAAGAGAGATGCTGGAAATCTCAAGGGGGTTTGCCGTCAACACGAAATCGGGTGTAAAGGATATCCAAACAGATCAAAAGAATGCAAGAATATGCGTAAACTTCTCAACAATTTGTCGAACATGAAACCAACAATATGGTGGTTCAGACAGGTTACATGAAAGAAAGCATCTACTGAAGAAAAAACAAAACAGTAAGTTTAACATCCGCTGAAATGATATTGGATACAGTTATTTGTTCAGACGAAACATATATTAAAGTTTTAGGTCAGAACAGGCCAGCTTAGAGAGCGGAATTTGGTGGTCATATTATACAATGCGGTTATTTTAGCAAAGCAGGTAACGGGAGAATTAAGCGAAAAATGGAAACGGAAAAACGAA
>CAHIKZ030005588.1:885000-917500 GCA_903632075.3 Acanthosepion pharaonis | reverse complement strand
TTATCATTTTTGCTATGTCCGTGTATTGTTCAATTTATTGTAATGTACCTGTCTTTCTTCTTTTAATCTTAATGTTATTAAGCTTATCGGATGATAAGAAAGGAATTTGCTTAAAATAAATAGACAAAACTTGTTTATATTATTTAACGAAACATGCATTAATATATATAAACCAGATTTTGAGGCTAATCCCACTACAAGGATAATAAATCCTACAAGACCGGATATCGGAAAAATTAGTAAAATGATCTTTGAAAGGATAAATAAACAAATTAAAGAAAAAATAAGCCTGAAACTTTGGATTAATAATGTGTGATAAACTGGTTTACTTACATAAAAGAAAAATAACTATTGTACACTAATGCAGTTTGATATTGATAATTATTACCAATCAATATCTAAAGAACTATTTATGAATGCGTTGGACTTTGCCACCCACTATACGGATATTACAGATGAAGAAAAGAACATTATTGTAAATGCGAAAAAATCGGTACTGATACATGAAGGTGAGCAATGGATAAAGAATTCGTATGACCACTTTGACATCACAATGGGATCACTAGACTCAGCTGAGTCTTCTGATCTCATAGGTCTTTTTATATTATACTACCTTACAGTGCACCGTGATATTAATAAAACTGACATTGGTTTGTACAGAGACGATGGTCTTATGGTTATTAGAAACTCAACTAACTTCAACATAGATAAAATTAAAAAGGTATTATATAAAGAATTTAAAAGCATGGGCATAAAAATTAGGGTTAGCACTAAATTTAAAAAAGTGAACTTCCTTGATATAACATTAGATTTAAATAAAAATACATACACACCTTATAAAAAACCCAATACCAATCCTTTATATATACACCCTAAATCAAATCACCCCATCTATAATTAAACATATACCGTTATCTATCTGTAAAAGGATCAGTACAAACTCAGCAAATGACAAGATTTTCCATGAGCATATCAATTCCTATAAAAACCCGTAAAGAGAGTGGCTACAGAAACCCGAAACTAACTCATATAAAAAAATGAAAATGCAAAGCATAGAAAAAAACAGACGTAGAAAAATAATTTGGTATACGCTCCCATACAACCAAATGGTAAAGAACAAATTAGGACAAAAATTCCTCGCATTAATAGACAAGCATTTTCCTAGTGAAAGTAAATTAAGTACTATTTTCAATAAAAACACACTAAAATTGAGTCACAGCTGTACGGAAAACTTAGAAAAAAGTATTAAGAAACATAATGCTAATATCTTGAATAAACACTTATACCAAAACCCCAAAAATTTAGACAATGAAAAAATAAAATAAAAACTGATGAAGATAAACAAAAATTATGTAACTGTAGAAACCCTCATAATTGCCCTCTACAAAATAAATGTTGCACAGAATCATTAGTATAGCAATGCAATATCTCTTCGATTGAAAATCCTGAAAACATAAAAATATATATAGGTTACCATGAGTTTAATTCAATCAACATCAAAGTTCATTTAGGATAAATAAATATAAAAATCAAACATCTCTCTCGAAGTACCTCTGGCACCTAAAAGTATCAAATAAAACACCTACAGTAAAATGGAAGTTAATAAGAAAAGCTAGAATATGTAGGTCATTAAATCACCCATGTCCTTTGTGCATACATGAGAAACTATATGTTACTAAGTTTATAAAAGTAAAAATTATCAAAAATTGTCCTTAAATACTATTTAAAAATAAAAATAAATTTAAAAGTCTGACCAGGTAATATACATACTTATATTTAACGTGAAAAAAATAATTTTATTTACTGTAAGTAATTCTATTACATTTACTTGTTTAATAAAAAAAAATGTCTATTAAAATAACAGTGAAAATATTTTAAAGTTGTATTTAAAATTGTAGTTAAAACGAATTCTCACCTGAACATCTTTTAAAATTGTAGTTAAATTAAACGTATTCTAACCTAAACACCTTTCTCAAAGTACTACCGGCACTTAAATGAGTCCAATAAAACACCTACAGAAAAATGAAATTATGATGAAAAGCTAGAAGATGTAGGCCATTGAATGACACATGTCATTTGTACATACATGAGAAACTATATGTTACTAAGTTTATAAAAAATAAATTTTACTAAATAAGAGAAAAGAATTAGCTATTTTTGCCGTATTTGTCATAAATTTACTTAAATAATATCTAAATATAAAATTTTGAAAATCGTAATATACATACTTATACTTGATATGGAAAAATAATTTTACTTACTGTAAGTAATTCTAATACATTTACTTCTTTTAAAAAGAAATATAGTCTATTAACACTAACAGTGAAAATATTTTAAAGTTGTATTTAAAATTGTAGATAAATAAAACGAATTCTAACCTAAACACCTTTTAAAATTGTAGTTAAATAAAACGTATTCTAACCTAACACCTCCCTAAGAAATTGAATGACCCATGTCCTTCGTACTTACATGAGAAACAATATATTACTAGGTTTATATAAACAATAAAATTTTACTAAATCAGTGAAATTAATTAGCTATTATTGCCGTCATTGTCATAAATTTTACTTAAATAATATTTAAATATAAATTGAAAAAAAAATTGTGACCGAGTAATATACATACTTATACTTGAGGTGAAAAGAATTCTACATACTGTAAGTGATTCTAATACATTTACTTGTTCTTAAAAGAAATATAGTATATTAAAAATTAAAAGTGAAAATATTTTTAAAAACGTAGTTAAATAAAACGTATTCTAACCTAAATACCCGACGCCAAAAAAATCTTTAAATATACAAATAGAAAAAAATGCCGTAAGAATTTTTGCCGTTAACAATAAAATTTAAAAAAAAAATCCAGACGACATGTATTTAACAGATGCCAGATTTCATTGAAAAATACATCACTACCCCTACCAAAACGTAATTAATAACTGATACATCAAAATACAGCGATAATGAACACGCAAACACCCCTTGTTTGGTTGAATGGATTTCTCTGTATCCTCGGAAACGTGAATTATGATATTGCCGTGTCTTTAAAAGCCAGTAATTTTAAAAGTTACTCCAAAATTAGCTTGAGTATGAAATGGAACAAATGTCTTTAATTTAATTACAAAATTAAATTCGATGCTTTCAGCTATCATTTTTGAAACATGGTTAGAACTGTGTAGCGAAAAAAACATATTAATTAATTTATAACATTAATGCTCTGTAAATTTACATTGAGCACTATTTTGTAAAAATAAAATATCTATAAGAACACCGGATTATATATCTTACTGTGCTTTCTTTATATATATATATATATATATATATATATATATATATATATATATATATATATATATATATATATATATAATATATAATTCTATCAATTTCTTTTTTCCACGTGTTTTTCGTTTGTAATGTACTGGCCTACTTATAAAAATACTTGAGTGGTCAACATGTAATAAATAAATTTGATATTAGAAATGAGTCACTAAATATAAATTTAATTTCATTTAAAACCGTTCCCTTCGAGGATCATTCGTTTGAATGCTCATTGAGATTGAAAACTGGCTTTTGAGCTTGTAATTTGTAATTTTCACCACTTAAAATTTTTCATATGAATGAACTTAAATCACTGCTGAAATTAAATCGAAAACCTGACATATTATATATATATATATATATATATATATATATATATATATATATATATATATATATATATATATATATTGTTGTAAAAGAATGTGGAAGCATGTTTAAAGCGATGTAATTCAGCATAGTCGATTTACAATACAAAATAATGAATAAAAATCTGACTAGGAAAGTCAACTTTCTCGTTATTTCTAACACTTTTAAACGTTGGAATGTAATTTATGTCGTAACTAAAAACGCACTAAATTTGCAGGTTTTTTGTAAGGAACTTAATATTGTGTTTTAAAGAGTGAACAAATTTTCTGAGAAAACTTAGAAAATTAGTTTTACTGATTTGCCAAGGACTATATTTTTTTTTATCGTGAAATGAATGTACGCATTTGTAAAATACATTGCAGTTAAATTTTCCCTCCCTACATGTGCATATATCTGATACTAAATTTATCTTTTATCTCTACGCATTTTGCAATATCGGTAGGTATCTCTGTTAATCTTTTCTTATGAGAAAAGATTAAGAGCAGTAAAAGAACTGGATTCAAGAAGACAGAAGATAACGATTAAAGCGACATTTAAGAGAGTTCCACAAGTGAGTGGTGTGGCAGATGAAATCAGTAGCATAATATTTATAGTTACATCTGACGTTTTCAACACTGAGATTACGAAACCGAACTGTCAATCTAGTACCGCGCTTAAATTCAATGAAAAGTTTATCAGAAGACTTAACATGAAAATATTTTTAGAAAAAACAGAAGGAAGCTACGTTATCGCCCTGGGAAGAGACTGAAACCTAGATGCCATGTCAGGACTGATAACATTGCAGATTCAACTTTGGATATTGTCAATATTATCTCGATATATATCAGAAGCACCAGACCAATGGTTTATGGCCACATCTCGTTGAAACACCGGTTTCCGTTCGCATAAAGCTAGTGGCTGACCATTTGGGAGTAACAGGTGCTGTAAGTTTGGATGCGCGGTTAATGTATTGGATAATTGTTTATTTGGGAGCCGAGTTCCAATTCCCGTTGGGTTCGTTATATTAACTTACTTACCCATGCTCTTGGAAAAATTATGAATCCACACCTTTTCCCCAGATATGGATTAATAATTATAAATTACATCACTAAACCATTGCCATCTCAAAAATAAAATGAATATTTGATTACAAAATAGAGGTCGATATGCAGCTAAGCAACCAAATAACCAGACCAGGTGTGGCAGCAATATTCGATGCACAGATGAATGGGAGACTTATCAAGGTACAAGAAGGATTCAGGCGAGCAAAACTGTCTAGCAAGACACAGTGAACCGATCTTCCTATCAGCAGGTCTTGCAAATAATTCAAATCGTTCTACTTCATGTCTGCGGATAACACGAGACCAAGAAGTCACAATGGAGATTAGCATCAGCCAAGGTGATTGAAGGCAAAAGAGGTTCTTAAAAATGGTTAAAAGAGAACAGTTTCGTTTTTGAACCCCTAAAAGTAGGAAACCATATCTTGCCCCAGTTAAGAACACGCTATTTGCCATTTTCGAAATCAGCAGTCAACTTGATTCTCTCGAATCGCTCAGATTTAAAATTACGACATGTTTAAATAATTGCGTCATCAGCATAGATACGGACTTGTTAAATGATGGCACCAGGAAGGTTGTTGAGGAAAATTAAGAACAAAGTAGGTTCATGTATAGAGTCTGGGAGAAGACCTGCACTAATGCAAATAAATCCAGAAGAGTGCTATTTGATGCGAAAGACTCAAAAATTAGACCAGAAATAGCATAATCGTTCAGCTTGCGAGGAGGACCAGCGTGCCGTTGGGAATTTCCCCTGTGCTTCCGTCTTTAAGAACTCTGGCGAACATTCTGAACCTTGAAATTAGCCCCTACTTTGGGCAAGAAACTCGTGGCTCTAATTCACGCCGAACTGGGTAAGCGTCTTACTTCAAACGGTCAACTTTCAGATAAACGGGAGGGCTTCCGTCTCTGGGAAGGAAATCTGGGTCTACTCACGATGTGCTAACGGCCATCACTGAATTTGTCTCTCGACCTTTATAAAATATCCGCGAACCTTGAACTGTGGCACTAGATATTTCAAAAGCGTTCGACAGGGGCTGGCATGGTTGGCTTCTCTATGACCTCATGGGTTACGGTGTCTCTGGACGAATATTTAAGGTCGTGTTTAACGGACACGCTTCTAGTTCATTTCATATTAATAATTAATATTAATTCAGAGATCTCCCGGGGTTCTGTCCCCGAACCAATACTGTTCCTGATCTTCATCAACGATATTTTCGATGTCATCAGTATCCAACTAGGTATTTATGCAGAAGACTATTTACTGCTATCTTAATAACATATTTGACAGATCAGACGAAGTAAAACGTGCAACTGCTCTCGTAGAGGATCACTAATCAGAGGTTAACTGGGACCAGAAATAGTTTATGAATTTTAACGCCTCTAAAACAAAACTGCTTTCATTTAATCGCCACAGAGAAAATTTTCTGTCTGTCATTAAGATAATGGTATTAAACACAAGAAAAGAAACACATTTTACCTTCTTATAATCGATCCTGACCTAGAATCTCGACGTAGTCGAGTCTTTTCTACAATTTTTTTCATGGTATTTGTTCTGATGAGCTTCCCTCTTTAGTGCATCGACTGCATGAATATAAGCGTGATGGCAACTACGTATCACCGTTTTACTGTTGAACCAGCTAGATGCATCCGATTCTTTTCTCGCTCTTCTGTCATGTGGAACCAACCCCCTTAAGATTTATTGCTTCCCTGCCACTTAAAAAAATTAAATGTAAAATCAATCCCTATCTTCCATCTACCTGAATCCTGCTCCTATATTTTCCTTTTTTATTAAATTCTTACTAAAGTCTTCTATTTCACTCCCTGCAATATCCTGACATTATCGTCTTGTTTGGGGTGAAATGTTTAAACAACAGCAACCATAATAACAATAATAAAGAAAGAATTAACTGCCGTAACAAAAGCTGACTCAACAAAAGCTGACACGGAAACAGCAAATTCAAGTGAACGCACAGAGAATCAGGCGTTATGAAACAGACTCTTTTGGCAAAAGAAAATCTTCAAAGAAGATGCCAAGAAACTAAATCAAGAACTGGGAAAAATTTTAAAAAAATGAGCCATCTAATATCCAGGAAGTCGAGGAGTTCTAGCGTAAGATGTGGGAAAACTGCAAAATGCATAATGAAAGAGCTACATGGATTAAGCAACAACAGGAACACACACTTGAGTGCCAAAAATGAACGGATATCAATATTACTGAAACAATCGCTGACATTTGTAAAAGTAAAACTGGAAAGCTCCAGGAATAGATCGAATAGCCAATTTTTGGATAAAGATCCTATGTAGCACTCACCAAGACTTAGCGCCAGCATACAATAATATAATCATAAACCCAGAAAATGCCCCACACAGTGGGAAGTAACATGCCTACACCCCAAAACAGAAGAGATGTAGAACCCGAAGAGCTACAGGCCCATTACCTGCCTGGCGACAATGTACAAGATCCTCACTTCTATCATAACCGAGAGGACATACAACTTCTTTGAGAAAAAACAATTTACTCCCAGCAGAATAGAAGGTATGTAAAAGAGGAAGTTACGAGTGCAAGCACTTATCAACAAAACAATATTGGAAGAGTAGAATACAACGAAAAGAAACCTATCGACAGCATAGATCGATTAGATAAGCATTCATTCCATACTCATGGGTAAAGAAGAGCCTAAAAATATACAGAGTATGCCCAATAACAGTCAAATGCATAATGTGGAATATGAAAAACTGGAAGACTACGCTAAATCTAAGCCATACAAACGGGTCATTAACATCGAGATCAATCACCATCAAAAGCAGGATCTTCCAAGGAGATTCATTGTCATCACTACTCTTCTGCTTTGGATTGCCGCCACACAACTACCTACTGAACAACTGTAGCTACGGATAGAATTCACAGAATGGCAAACTGAATCACTTATTCTATATGATCTTAAAATTTTGCTAAGTATGACAGCCAGTAGAAAAACCTAACCACCATTGTCAAGACCTTCAGCGAATATATTACGATGGGGTTCGGAAACGACAAATATGCCTAATCCACCATTAAAGGTGAACTGACGAAAACTACGTATTTAGACCTAGATATCAACAAAAAGATTAAAGAACTAGACCAAGATGTTTACATACAAATACTTGGGAATTAATGAAGAAGACACAATACAATATTCAATTATGAAGAAAAAAGATCTGAAAGAATATTATAGGACAGTGCGTTTGATACGAAAACGCAAACATAATGGGACCAATAAAATGAAGGCTATCAACATCTGAGCTATATCCGTAGTAGCATACAGCTTCAACATTATTAAATGGAAGTTGAATGACATTGAAAGATATGACGTCAATACCATAAAAATGCTTACCCGAATACTTAACCGAATGAGGATGAACCACCCGAAATCAAATGCTGATAGGCTGTATGTACTAAGAGCTTTAGGAGCACGAGGTCTAATCCGCCTTGAACTAACTATAAAAACTACAACAATCGAATTGGAAGCCTACCTCACAAAAACCAATGACCCTCTTTTGCATATAATAAAACACCAAACCCACTCGGTCAACAAAGAAGCTGCATTCTCCTAGAAACAGCCTAATATACAGACAATCTTATCGACAAAAAATGAAGCGAATACCATCTACGCCAAATGAGTAAAACAGAAAGCAGAACAACTTGATGAAGATACAAAAACTGGGGTGTGGGCAAGGTGTTGCATGACAAAATACATAAAAAGAACGAAAGAAGCAGATCTGGACCAACAGAAAACACACCAATGGCGGAAGAGCACCGGGCCGAAAACAGAGATAGAAGGTATAATTACTGCAGTTCAGGACCAAAGCCTTGCAACCAGATCCTATCACTGTCACATAATCAATGGATGGAACTAAACCAAAATACAGGATCTGCGGAAAATATGAAGGACTTCCCGACTATATTATCTCAGGATGTCCGGAACTAGCAAAAAAAAAAAAAAAAAAAAAAAAAAAAAAAAAAAAAAAAAAACTAAAAAAAAAAAAACGAATATACCCACAAACATAACAAAGTAGCGACATATGTGTATCGGAAGTTGAAACCATTGGGAGATGGTAGGAGCACCAACCAGACACGTTTACTCAAAATAACAATGTAACTATCCTCTGGGACATGCCAATTCAAACTAAAAGGGAAATAAAAGCAAACAGACCTGATATTATAATAAAAGACAAGAAATTTCGGAAGCGTATGCTTATTGATATAGCTGTAACATCTGACAAAAACACCTCCATTAAATTATCGAAAAATTGACCGAATACGAGGACCTGGAGTTCGCTTTACTCAGTACACCCCATATACTAAGAAAAATGCTATCAATGAAATGACAATTTTCATATAGGGCCATAGAGCAAATTTTGGACCGGGCTCTACAGGATACAAAGCAGGGAACATAACATACACTAATAATAATAATAATAATAATAATAATAATAATAATAATAATAATATGCTGTTCTGTATGTGTCTTGTATATAGTCATCATATTGTTGGTATTGATGCGTTTATCGGACTTCGTATATTTGCATCCCAACGTCATTTTGTTCGCATGCTATTTTTGTTCTACAATAATAATAATAATAATAATAATAATAATAATGATATGATCATTTGGGAGCATGGAAAACATTGCGAAAAGTACGAAGGAAACAGATCTGCATTTATTACTGGAGCTATTGAAACAGTCCTAAATATTCTTACTTTGTAAGTCTGAAAAATTGGACGAAAATGTAAACAATCATTTCTACCAGTAGATACTGTAAAGTTCTCAGTATGAGCAGAAACCTTTCCGAAAAAAAGTAACTTTTGGTTAGTTGGTCAAATTTTAAAAATAGGTCGAGATGAAAACTCTTCAGTAAAAAATCGTAAAATCGACTAGAATACTAAAAAGAAAATGGTGTATTTAAGGGACTTTTTGTCAGATGATCAAGTTAGTATTGGTTTGCAAACTCAATGCGTCACGCACACTAACTGTAACGATAATCTGCTTTAAGGATTAGGGTTATATATAGGAAATTGTGTTAAGTCGGTGCATAATGATTTAAGAAAAATGAAATTTAGAAATAAATATAGGAATAAAACAAATGAAATGAAACTGATTCGCTAGAATTTCGATTCATTTAAAAAAATCATCAATACCATTTACATTATGACCATTTTTCACTATGGTCCTTATGACAGACTTTTTATTCATTATTATTATTATTGCTATTATTATTATTATTATTATTATTATTATCAACTTCCCTTCAGAACGTAGGCGTTCAGGGCACTATCTTGCGTGGCTCTTAGCAGTTTCTTACCCTTTGGTATGGCTCCCATCCCTCTTCTGTTACCAATTCACGCACACTCACCAAGGAAAAAAAATAACGACTCTGTTTTTCGACGTAATTTTAGATTCGGCGTTTCCTTCCTCTACACCGTTTTTTTTTTATATATATCGCTGTCCTTTTATCTGTATCCGCTTCGTCGTTCGTTCGTTCGTTCGTTCGTTCTATGACAACTGCACGTATCATAAGACGTACCCCGACAGAAGACGCCTCTCAACTCCACGATGGTCTATTTATAATCAAGAGTTACCAATCACTTTCCCAGATAATAAACATACTAAATATACGGGCATCTCAGAATGAACCACTAACACACCCGGATGTCCCTCATCGATTCCGTCCAACTACGCTAATATTATATAAATTTGCTAATGACCCAATTTCTTTTGGGATAGCAAAGAAGTTTATCATTTGACGGAACGTCTTCTCTCAAACTGAAGTCCTAATTGTCAAAGACGAACTCTCTTTCGTCGAGAAAAAGGCAAGTCTTGTTTACCATTTCTGCCACTCGACTCTGGTTCTTATTCGCTATGCCTGCTACAATTGGCCCGCAGCGTTCCTCTGTTTCTCGTGCCCTCAAAATGCCTCGTGAGTGTTAAGTTTTTCCATGCCAAATTTCCTCATTATGGACCCAACAAATTATAGCTCCATTTTCCGTGTTTTCAGTAAAAGTGTTCTTTGGGTTACCATTTTCTTTATGACTTCCTCTTTGCTTATTCGCTCCGTTCATGAAATTTTCAGTATCCTTCTGTAGAAACACATTTTAGCTGCTTCTAATTTTTATTCCACATCCTTGGGGAAATTGTTTTTAACATTCCCTGGCATATAAGATAGCGGATACCATATAAGAAATCAGCAGTTGTTTCTAACGACGTGCTGTCAGTTGGATTTAGTTAATCAACTCCCTAAATGTTGATATTAGTCTTTGGTGTTGAGAATTATCAAGTGTTGTCTCAGTGAACACATTCCATCATCCTTTTCCTAACCGTCTGAAATAAGCAAAAACACAAAAGAGAACATGTTCTACTTACTGCAAAACATTATCTTTGTCTCTGTGGAATTGTTCGCAGCTTATCTAAAAAGATGATGTCAGTTATCTAATCAAAACAAAAATTCATAGGAGCTAAGACTTACCAAAGAAGATGTTAGTAGATGTTGCACAGTTCTGTAACATAAATCATTAAACAGAGCCTGCTTAATCGCGCAATCAACAGCTTGATTATCACTTTGAATTTAAACTTTAAATATAGCATTAAAGATGAAGATAACAATCCGAAAAATACAACGAGTTAAACGACCTCATCTCAGAAATATATGCATAACAGGTGTAACAGCAAAATGGTCCAACTCGTGTAACAGCAAAATTGTCCAATAGTTAGATTAAGCATTGCACCGTTGCATCTGAGATATGATTAAAGATAGTTTAATGAAATTCTTCAAGTTTCTTATAACACTATTGAACTCCACTTTGAGAAATAAGAACGTATGATTTCTCTCCAAGCGTTACAGAAGAATCGTAATAAAATCGATCATAAACAAAAATGACATGTTCATCCTTAATCATTGCTAAGGATCGAAAACACATGAAGGTTTGAATAAAGTTCATATCTATCTATCTATCTATCTATCTATATATATATATATATATATATATATATATATATATATATATATATGTATAATTCTAGGTTCATTTTCTAACTTATTCAAGATGATCTTAGCCTTCTAACTTTCTGCAGTAACAAGGTGCGTCACATGTTTCACGTTCAATTTCGTTTTCAAATCTTTTGTCACAGCTCTTTGAACTGACATAGTTGAAATAGCTCTCTGAAGTGCCAAATGTGCTATGGATTGAGTTGGATCTTTTCTAATTGATCTCTTTAGCTCTTAGTTGAAATGATGATCCCTCTTCCGGTTTTGCCCTCCTGATCCAGTTTTCCTCACTACCTATATTTCATTCACTCTTTTTAAAACTTATTCACCGTTCTCTAGACGGTTTTTGTATGAACTTTGAAGATGGAAGCCAGAGTATAAATGTTGGTACCATTACTGATTACCTGAATGATTCTTCCTCTAATCATTGCCCATTTGAGAAGAGAGTTGCTGGAAGAAAACGATTTTCACCTGTTCTCTTTTGAGTTGAATAACTCAAATGGTTTTCCAGTGATTCCTACGACCAATGGTATCAAGTTGGGTAAACGACTTATCTGAAAACCTGGAAAAGAGAAACTCAATTAGTTTAGTGATTTTTTTTAGATATTAAGCATTTTGTCGGATGGATAATTATAGTGTAACACGATTTGGACAATATTGCTGTGACATCCAGTATATATCCATTGCCATCCTTGAGGAGATGCTGACCTTACGTGCCGACAAAGTCATTGGGTGACTGCAGGATCATTTACTGAAAATCAAACATTGGCAGGCAACAAAGATATAGGTGGGGGAATCTGGTTAGGTAGATACAGCGTCCCGCCCTCAAATTTGCAATATAACCCCTCAGGTTGGCTCGGTGGATTGTGAACGGACAATAATATATATATATATATATATATATATATATATATATATATATATATATATAGAGAGAGAAAGAGAGAAAGAGAGAGAGATGACCGGTCTTATCCCAGTATGTCTGTCTGCTAATGTAGCCAGTTGCAGGCGTATGCAACAGGGATTAACTAGCTACATTAGCAGACAAACATGGGATAAGAACGGCCATCTCTCTCTCTCATATATATATATATATATATATATATATATATATATATATATATATGGTTGGATTGATATGAGTTTGTGACGCTGGGTTTCACGCTTTTGCGACGTCAGACAAAATGATTAATTTTTTGAAAAATTTCGAGTTTATGTAGATTGTGTGTATTGGTGTTATTATGGGGGTGTGGCTGGGGAATCGTCGTGGTGATGTCACTCATGCTAACGCAAACATAGATGCATGTCCGTAGACCCGATGAGGTACGCACACACATACACACTGGTTCGCCCGCCGACGTACAGATATAAACATATGTGGACAGTTTGAGATTTGACATATGTATGTATATGGGTGGTGTTGTGTCTATACTAATAAGTACCGCGCATATAATATATAAATAATTATATATATATATATTGTGTGTGCGTGTGTGTATGTGTGTGTATCTCTGTGTGTTGACAATCAATAGGAAAGGAAGATGATACGGACAGGGTTCATTTAATTCATGCTTGTCATGAAAAGATAATGTTTCTCGTTTTATTCTTACATTTTCCTTTATCTAAAACCGCTAACACCCACACGCTGACCTTTTTGTTTAATTTTCTCCGTATAACACCATCGTTGAATAAATCTCTTTAATGTTTGCCTCCTAATTATTGTCAATATACTTCCAAAACATTACACATACCCCTACTCACATATACATTCAACGGTAACTATGTACATTCAATCTGAAACAAGAGAATACACACTAGCACATACATCCCTCCATAGCTTGCTTGATCGACATAATTAAACATTCCTTTGTCAAAATGTCAGAAAAATAAAATTACCGAATTAAAAGAGACAGCAAACAAGTAATGTATAACTCCTCCTTCGCATGTGGCTTGAATAACGGCGTCTATACGATGTAGTACGGTGTCTACTGGAATCTTTGCATGGGTAAATCTGTTTACGTATATTCCAAGACTGTCCTTTGATTGTTGAATGCGACCACAGATAATTTAGTCGTAACAAGTTAATGTTTGTATTACCCATGTATAATTCGGTTTAAATGTGATTTATACATAAACTAGCTTAAAAGCCGCGGTCTTTTAAGCTGGCTCCTGCGGTGGGTTAATTCGGCTTCCGGCTCAAAACTAAAGGGAGCTCAAGTCCAAAAATGCAATGATCATTTTAAAGAAATATTTTTGAATTCCTCGATTCACTTCATGAAACCTCAAAACCTCACTTCAACTCTCATACATACTTTAAGTCCAATTCCGGCCAAAACACCTATTTAGGCCGAAACTCCGATTTGAACCAAAAATTGACTTCTTCAAATCACAAACTCCGTGGAATTTCAATTGAGTACAATTCTTCAAAATATCAAAATAACCTCTCGCTTTAACTCTGATTTCTTGGTATTTTGAAGAGATAAAATTGATTTCCTCAATTCACAAATTCTTTAAGATAGATTAAACTGAATTTAAAAAAAAAAATTTAATTCAGAAATTTTTTGTTTTACTTCAAATTCAACATAAATTAAATCTTTTAAAATGACTATTTTTTTTCAGTTATTTTAAAATTTGATTTATTAACTTTTCCCTCCTTCAATCCTGGATGTTCAAGCACCAGATGAAGAGCATTTCAATTCGGGGATCACCCTGATTACAAAAAAGATATAATATGTCTATGTAAAGCAAGTGTGGCCCGAGAGGTTTCAGACACACGGATGGACAGACAGAATTTGCCATTTATTTATTTAAAGGTTATCGAGTTGGTGTGTGGTTAGAACTTTAGATCCGATCATGGAAATCCCGATATATATATATATATATATATATATATATATCGTTTTCATATGTATATATAAGCAGAATGTAATAGGTAATTGAGAACAATATATAATAGTAAAAGCCTGGAATAATACAGGTGCGATGGGTAAATTGTCGTCTAATTGGAAATATAGTAATTTTGAGTTCAATCCCTAAACCGGGTAGTGCGTACGTGGACTCAGTGGAAACAGGGTGAGCAATAAGTGAGAACTACTATAAATAAGAACTAGATGAGATATCCTTAGACAGGACTAGTGTGACGAGAAGTCTACCTCGTTAGATTAAATAAAGGGTTCAGTTCGGAATTTCCTGTAAGCTACCTGGATCGATACACATAATGAATGTCGAAGGGCACTACGGCTGAAACATTGTGATAACAACGACAAAGATGAGAACAATATTGCGAATGTCAATGGTATAAATAATCTCATTATATATTTGCGCCATCTTCTATGTATCATTTCCTTTCAGGAAGTAAGCGATCGTGACATTCCATAAGTTTCTATCCTTCGTAGCTCTTAGCAATATTTGTCTTTTTACTACCCACCCCCACTCTCTTCTTTACCGTCCATCTAGCTAAGAGCGTTAGGTAGCTTATCTGCTGTTTTCTTGTGTCCTTCTTGACTTCGATATGTCCAGTGAATGTTAAATATTTCAATTCTTTGGTCTCTGAGATTTCAGGTCTCTCTCTTCCTGATTCTAAGTACAAGTGACCTTCCCTCTTTACCCTTTCGTTAATTCTTCCTTGTTGCTTTTAAAGATCTGTCCATGATATTCCCAGCATATTTCGGAATTCCGTGTTTCCACAATCTCCTTTTCATCTATGAGAAAGTTTTTAAGTATTCATCGCCATATAGGAGGATGTGCATTACATAGCAGATCAGCACATATAACATCAGGATAACATTTACTTGGTGTATATCACAATAAGATTCATTAATGTGGCCTGCACAGAAACAATTCTCGTTCTTCCTATTTCTATTGACGCTAATTGAAGCTGGTTATCACCGAGTGATGAGCTTTGAAAGCTGTCAGGTTAACGCTCTCGATACGCCTGAACACGAATTGAGAATGTCAAATTCAGCCATATGTTGTTTTTTGAATTATAGCCAACTTAATGTATGTCGTCAAATAACTGTCATTTTTGTATTGATTGTATCGGTTCCAGAATAATAATAGAAGCATTAAGCATAAAAACAAACAAACCCAACGTCAATAAAATGTTACAAGAAACATCATAT
Organism: Acanthosepion pharaonis; assembly: GCA_903632075.3. Classification (NCBI taxonomy): domain Eukaryota; kingdom Metazoa; phylum Mollusca; class Cephalopoda; order Sepiida; family Sepiidae; genus Acanthosepion; species Acanthosepion pharaonis. The sequence continues at coordinate 901,633 of CAHIKZ030005588.1, read as the reverse complement.
CACGAACAGTAACATGAAAACGCCATATTTAAACGCTGACATGACGTGTGAAGACGCGATGTTTTTGGGAGGAATGTGACAGCTCAAAAAGAAGCTCTTTGATAATCGCTTCTAAAACCTCGGAGAGTTTATACTTACAATTTGAACGGAAACAAGAAAATAGGACTCACTTTATATCCCTTTTGTTTTTACGTAGAAAAAGAAATTAGATAAACTATCAATCATTCAACATATAAATATAAATATATATATATAAAATATAAATATATCGAAATATAAAGAAAATCATCAAAACAATACTCGGAAAAAAACTCGGAACTTGCGTTGACCTTTAAAAATTGTTTAAATGAAAAACAGCTGCCACTCAAGGTAGAGGTTTACGATAAGTTGTTGTTTATATGGATAGGAGGGGAAGATAGTGGTTGACTCTACACTTCAACATGTCAAGATTGTAGTGAACAAGACACATTCTCTAGGGAGTCTGTACCATAGGGCAGTGGTTCGCAGGAAGAAGATGTAAGTGTGGAACTTCTTGTCGATGGAATACGGAGGGAATGTGGGTGGTTTGCTACTATGTAAGTAGCAGTGCAGTTCCTAGCCGTGAAAAACAGACCTAGTGCCAGGAGATGTTGTTCGTCAGAGAAATGTCCATGGTAGTAGCGATTGAACAGTGAGAGTTTCGCCACATCTCGTTTGTGTTTGTGTGTGTGTGTGTGTGTATGTGTGTGTGAGAGAGAGAGAGAGATGTAGAGGATAAATTGAAGAATCAGATACTTAGCGGAGCGGTACAGACGACCATTTTACTTGCATCTTTAGCGATGGAACGTATATAGGAATTCCACTTGAGGCTGGGTGTGGGTGTAAGGCTCATATATATATATATATATATATATATATATATATATATATATATATATATAATATATATTATTATTATTATTATATAATATATATATATTGTATTATTATTATTATTATTCCTATATTATTATTATTATTATTATTATTATTATTATTATTATTAATCCTGTTCCGGGGAACAGGAATAATAATAAAAATATAATAATAATATTTTCAATATTCGTACATTAAAAACAGTAGTATGAAAATTAATACAATATTTAACATTTTTAACATATGTGATTACATGAACCATTATAATTTTTCCACTATTGCTTATTTAATCTCAATTTCATGTTTTCAATTTAAATTAATCAAATTGAGATTCTATGACCATCAGGATAGAGTTCTTGGAATGCTCATCATTTCTCCTATTTGGATATAAACTGCGTCTAGAGATTATATGCAAAAGAGGTATTGTCAAATATTTTATGTAAAATTCATAGATATGTGTTATCCAATGAAATAATTTGTACTATTATGTATAGCGAGTAAGCATGAAAGCAATTAAGTCCCAATTTTCAATTTCAGATTGATATTTAGTATTTATTCAGTAATTATAGTAATTTGCAATGTCAAGAGATTCTTTGCAAGAACTAGAATTTAGTATTATGGCTTGTAAAAAATAACTAACAATGAATGAAAAGAACTAATAATCAAAGAAATTAGCAAAGGAAAGTCTTCGCTTCAAATTTCTAAGGATTTGAAAAGGGATCATCGAACAATCAAGAAAATATGTCAAATGGGAATTCAACCAAGGAAAAAAAAGTCTCAGGCTGAATTGAGGAATTTAACAAAGCGAAATCTATCACATATCCGAAGAGAATTAATAAGAAACCCAAATTCGTCAAGTGCGTTCATATTTGAGGCCGCTGGAGCTCTTATGGTGTCAAGGGAAACAAGGTGTAAAGCATTAAGGAAGTTTGCTGATGTAAGAAATCAAATAAAGAAACCCATTTTAACAAAAAAAAAAAAAAAAAAACATAAGGAAAGAAGATTGCAGTGGGCAAAAAATACATGAAAACTGATTTCAGTAAAGTGCTTTTTACAGATGAATCAAGGATCACCCTCGATGGGCCCGATGGATGGGCTCGAGGATGGGTTTGAAAGCAACATGACTCAAGAAATTTTTTAAAACGCCAACATGATATGAGCTGGGATTATTGGTAATGAGCTCGTGGGTCCATTTAAACTGAAAGACGGGGTTAAAATGAATTCCAAAAGTTACTGTGATTTTCTAGAGCAATATTTCTTTGAATGGCTTGATAAACAGTCTTTAGCCAAGTGTCGATCTATGATCTTTATGCAAGACAACGCACCAAGTCATGCATCAAAGTTTACTAAACCCTGGTTGAAAGAAAAGGGATTTGTTGAAGATTCTCTTATGGACTGGCCTTCAAATAGCTGTAACTTGAATCCCATTGAGAACCTATGGAGCATCCTCAAGAGAGATATTTATTCTAATGGAAGGCAATTCAACAGCAAGTGTGACCTCTGGGAGGCAGTTAAAGTTGCTGCAAACAACTTACCAGCTGCTAAAATTGCAAATCTAACATCAGATGTTGACAATAGGCTACTAACAGTTATTGAAAAGAAAGGAGCATTTGTGCAATAAATTTTAGGAGGTTCTTATTATTTTTTGTTAATATATATTTTATTTCTAAAATTATTTTTTTTCCTTTAAGAAATTGACGAATTTGTTCTAAAATCTTTTCATATTATTTTTTTGCATTAGTTTTACAAGGTATAATAATGTAAAAGTATCAAAATAAATAGTGGCAAATAAACTACTGACAGTCAAATTAGTCTGTTTTGTTAACTTAGTAAAATTTTTTCCAACTAAAAACAATAGTTTTCTCTATCACTATATATCTAAGTTAATAATATTAAATAGAATATAAACAACATCATGATAGGACTTTTAAACTTAAAGACGCAACTCTTTATACCAATTCATAACTTGAATATAATCTCTAGACGCAGTTTATGGTTACAGCTGATTATCTGTCAATCGTTACTTCTATTTATTTATTAATGTCTTCAAAATGATTATATATTTAGTTACGACACAATCTAATTGAAATTGAAATTACAGAATTACGACAAAACATAGTAAACAATTTCAATAATTTAAAACATTTCTCAAATAAATTTCTTTCATAACATTAATCGCTGTGTGACATTTTAAGCTTTTGAAAATTCAAAATGTTTCTTTTTCCTTCTTTTTTCATAACCCTATTGGTTGAATAACACTGAAATGGCATGGGTAAAAGAAATTAAGTACTCATGAGAATAATGATCGATTATTTTGTGCATTCAAATGTAAAAAAAGACTAATTTTTAACGAATAAACCTGTTTTTCGGCTTGAATTATGATCTAGACCATTAGATTTTGATACCAATGTTAAGTACAATAATGACAATGAACAACATTGAAATATAAGCAAAATCTGGGGGAAAGCAATAGACGTTTAACTGAGTAAGTCCATAAAAAATGAAATGGTTATAAGCCAAGCATGTCTCTTCTCACCGGTTTTATTGAATCTATACAGCTAAACAATTGTAACTGGATCAGAATTCATACCATGATTTATTGCTTGTCGACACAATCTTAACAAGGTGACAGAAAAAAAACTTCAGTAACTCAGAGACAAGTCAGTAAGGGAAAGCGAGAATAAAGGACAAACCATCACTTGTAAGAAGCTAGAATATCTGGTTAATAGAACAGCTCGTAATGTGAACTCCAAATTGAAGACGTTAAAACCAAATAATTAGAGAAATTTAACTATTTGTGAAATGTTTCAACAAACTACGGAACATTCAGAGGGGTGCAAGTGTGTAACAAAAGATGTCAACCAAAAGCTAAGAAAAAAATAAGAAACAGGAGAATTTCCTGGGAAACACAGAAAATAAAAAAAAATGTAATATCAATTCAGTAAATGGCGGATGAAGGGTAGATCCAAGCAAAAGGAATGTGGTTCTACAGATGCATAATGAGAATACCATGAATGGAGTATGTGAGATACTCATAGTGCATATTCGTGTCAACAGTGACAGAGGAACAAAGCAAAACTTACTTAACGAGTTTGTGCAAATGAATAGCAGTAAAGTGTTTAATATAGATCACAAAATGCGAAAATTTACTAAGAGCAAGAAAGGACAAGAAATTCTTGAGAACAATGATCGCCAGTGTCGTGAAGGAGCATGCCACTTAATCGCTTAAGAATGTCTCGATAGATCGATAGTCAAACTATATATTCTAGCGGAAATGTCAACAGGTGCAAAATAATATAATCACGTCTAATGCTTAAAATGTCAACTGCACATATTTAAATACGAATGTAAGACAAAAATTATCCGCACTTTCGTTTAAATTTGTGACATTGTCTTCTACTCATGCTTGCTTATAGTTGATACCATTGTGGACACGTAATAGAAGTTTCAGTTTGATCGCGCCAGTTTTCTTGCTGCTTTTACAGTGTAAACATGGCCTCTCCGCTAGCAGTGTGTACCAAATAGGAACAAAGAGCAGTGATCTAAATTATCTGGTCGGAAGGTGTGTCAGAGGCTGAAATTCATCGGAGGCTTTAAAAACAATAGGGCAACAGTGCATTACTATGTAGAAGTGTGTATGAGTTGCTTGATAAATTTAAATGTTTACAATTTATATTCGTAATATTTTTATTATTTTATAATAACAAGGAATAATATTTCTTGAAACTTCTTATATTATTTCCGTTTTGTTCATTCAAAGTCACATAATCAATTCTCTACGTTTAGTGAAAAAAAGGAAAACATTGTTATTGTCTGATTTGTTTAGGTGAAGTATATTCCACAATTGTAGATTGTTTTGGCATTTAGAACATTTCTGCCTTTGACAGGTGGAAATGCATTTTTTCATCTTTTAGAAATCCTGTTAAAACAGAATTTGAGAAGATGTATTTACATAACTTCTGCATATAATTTTTCTCTTTATGAGAAGTTAATGTGTAGAGATACGACAGTCATTTCGATAGGTTCGAACTTTTTATAGAACTATGGTCAGTAAAATACATTCTAAAAATATTTTCCTCTTTCATTCTATTGCTGTTTTTTTTATTGTCGTTACGTCGATTACAGTAAGAACAGAACTATGCGACCAGTCTAAAATTAAAAATAAAGGAAAAAGTTCTTCTAACAAATTTAAGTGACTTAACACTATAATGAGTCAGTGATAATTGTGGTTGGAATGAGTATTCAGTATTGTATAGACAGGTGATGTGGATTCTGGGGTGAAATCCGGTACCAATAAATAACAAACGCCAAGAATGAATATAGGATAGTAATGTATTAACGTAATAATACAAACTGGTAATGCAGGTTAGTAGTTCCAAGAATACGGGTTAGTAGCAAAATATCTATACAGTCTTTGGTATTGAAGTATCGCTGTATGACTTCTTACTGAGTCTACGTGCTCGCTCACTGTGACTCTTGTTCGCTACGTTCGTTCTGTCTGTCTGTCTGTTACCTTCACCATCTGTTGCTCTCGTCTCTCGGGTGTTCACGTAGCAGTAGTATATCTATATACTGGATGAGTCCATTTGGGTAAAAAGGGGAGGACCCCTGAACAATAGGTATGCATGAAATATGGTATTAATATGTATTATACAAGTCCGGGCTGAAACGTTATCGGTCCAACGAATGAGCCAATCAAGGAAATATGATGCTTGATCATTTGGTAAGATTTTGGGAACTGTGTCGAGCCGTGAACTTTTCAGCACTTCCTTGCTATCTCTCGAGTCAAGAGAATTCAATTGGTGTAAAAGTGCGTTATACAGAATAAATGAAACTAGAAGTTCAGAAGCTGATTTTCATTGATGATTCAAGTGCAAACTTGAGAAGAAAATAAGAGTGAAATGGTTGGTAATTATGGATATAGATTCTGTGAAGAACACAGAGAAATACAGGTTCCTTACTGCGCAGCTAATGAGCAATACTGAGCATTAGGTTTGTAAGAACACCCAAGATGTTTGTGTTCTTGGAACGCACTGTTGGAGACATTACAAAAACCAGGCACACAACTTAAACATCAAAAACAATAAACAATATAGAAGTGCAATTTTGTACTTTAAAACACACACACAGACGCCGACTGTGAGGGTTGGTCACCTTGTAGTCATATGCAAACCGAAAGTCAAATAAAGAAACTCAAATAAAGAAAGTCAAAAGAATACCTAAATTGCAATACGATAAACAACAACGCGGTTACATCTAAATAAAATATAAAATCAGAAAAAAAATATGTTAACGTAATTAAGAACAAGTATTAAACATCGGAACAGGTAAGGTACTGAATGTGAATATGGACGCTCTCGTGCCAACAGCGAATGAATTAATCCTCTGGAAATAAAGACGAGAAAAAAGAAAATGGCGGATAAAATACTTGTTTCGTTGTAACAAGAGAGAGAAAGAGAGAGAGAGAGAGAGAGAGAGAGAGAGAGTCGGACAAGCAGACAGAGACAGACAGAGAAGAGGGAAATAATGTCAAAAATGCCGTGGAATATATGAAGTTAAACAAAAGCATCAGATTTTAGTGCAAGCCAAAGAGCTTAATGAGAAATATGCAAAGATGTCAATCACCAAAACGCAAATTTTATGGGTATGCACAAACAAATACATAGAAAAAGCGCTTTACGATAGCATGGATTGAGTTATTGATTTGTTTTTTACGGCATACCAACCTTTTGCAGATTAATTATAGCCAGAAAATATTTTATATTGTAAAGGTTTTGAGTAGATAATGACGATTTACTGATAAAAGTCCTACTAATTAAACTATAGCTGGGGGAGAAGATGTGGATTCATAGCTTTCACAAAGGTACTTGTAAGTGAATATCACATAAAGTGGACGTAAGTAAATATAACGAACTTGGCTGGAATTGGAACCCGGCTCTTCGCCCGCCAATTCCAAGCGGTTATCCATTATTCAGTGAAGTATCCGACAAAAATAGAAGTATTGCGGTCCACCATGAATTAATTGTGGCTTGTTTTCTACATCCAATCAATATTAAGCCAGTAAGAATCCTTTTATCGGTTCAAGTAAAAGCGAATAGTGAACGCTTTAAGTGAACGTGGATAGAGGACGGTCCAAGTGAACGCGAATAGAGAACGGTTCAGTTGAACGCAGATAGAGAACATTTTAAGTGAACTCGTATAGAGAACGCCTTAAGTGAACGCATATAAAAAACGGTTCAAGTGAACATTGATAGAGAACAGTTCAAGTGAACGATGATAGAGAACAGCTCAAGTTACATAAACTTGTATAGAGAACGCCTTCAGTCAACGTATATAAAAAACGGTTCAAGTGAACGTTGATAGAGAGCAGTTCAAGTGAACAATGATAGAGAACAGTTCAAGTTACATAAACTTGTATAGAGAACGCCTTCAGTCAACGTATATAAAAAACGGTTCAAGTGAACATTGATAGAGAACAGTTCAAGTGAACGATGATAGAGAACAGCTCAAGTTACATAAACTTGTATAGAGAACGCCTTCAGTCAACGTATATAAAAAACGGTTCAAGTGAACATTGATAGAGAACAGTTCAAGTGAACGATGATAGAGAACAGCTCAAGTTACATAAACTTGTATAGAGAACGCCTTCAGTCAACGTATATAAAAAACGGTTCAAGTGAACGTTGATAGAGAGCAGTTCAAGTGAACAATGATAGAGAACAGTTCAAGTAAACGACGATAGAGAACAGTTCAAGTGAACGATGATAGAGAACAGCTCAAGTTACATGATATTTCTTGCGGTAACAGAGGGAAAGAAGCTTTCCCGATTCGAAGATTGAAGCAACCTACTTTTTATTTTAATACCTGTTTCACTGTTTGGACTGAGGTTACACTAAACTATGTTTACTTGATATCAGTTATAGAGATAGCTTTAATAGTAATGACAGTAGGAACTCCTACAGAAGGTAGCAAAGGAAAGCGATAAAAAAGGACTAAGCATCAGTTGTAAGAAGACAGGTTGTCAGCAACATAAACAGCCCAACATACGAGTAACGAATTGAAGATACCAAAATTAAATAAAAACAAAAATGTAAATATATAGAATAAAATATATAAAGCGACACCGAAATTCGAAGACACATTGGGATAGCGGAAGATACCTTCTAAAAATGAAGCAAAGTATAAAATAAAAGGATAATTCCATTGAAAACAAAAAAAAGAGTAATGAAATCTTTATGTAATATCAGTACTCCTATATGGATGTGAATGTTGGACCATCTCATCACAGATGGATAAGGCACTTGAGGCAACAGAAATGTGGTTCTACAGAAGCATGCTGATAATGCTAAATACGTGAGCAACGATGAATTTTTTTCAAAAATGGAAACGAAAAGGATACTCATACGTAAGAGATAGTTGAAATTTCTAGGACACATAGTGAGAAAAGAAAGCTTGGAAAATGTGATACAAGTACTTGTAAGTGAATATAACGTAAGGTACGCGTAAGTGAATACAACGAACCTGGCTGGTATTGGAACTCTGCTCACCGCTCGCCAATTCCAAGCGGTTATCCATTAACCACTGAAGTACCCGACAGAGGAAATCATCGCATAACCTGCCTAACATACTTGTGTAACAGAACAGGGATTAGGATAGATAGCGAAAAGATAAAATATACTAAGGGCTACAAACGACAGGACGTTGTGGAGAACTATGATCCTAACATGTCTTACAGGGACACGGTACATAAAAGAAGATGCTGTTGCTGCTGCTACTGCTGCTGCTGATGATAATTTATCCTCTTAGTATCCCTATGGTTATTATAAAGGGCAGCAAGGAAAATATGTTTTTCTCGCATTCATCATTACCAAATGTGCGATTGTTTAGATGCCGGGTTTGGGGAGAAAAAAAAACACAAATTTTTATTGAGATCCGAGGTAAAATGATCTTATTTCTGTCAATCAGTCTAATATTGGCAAACATTTCAGCGTATTTTCCCCACCCAGTAACACATATCACTACATCAGGGAAAAACAGCAATTACTAACAGTTGCTTTATCTTTTTTTTCATATCAATCACGATTCCAAGTCACGAAAGTATTTATAGAACGAAATCTTTGACATATCAAGAGACCAATCTCCTTCCCCCTCTCACTCCCATAATAACCCCCGCGATCTCTCTCATCCCATAAATGGGCCAACGACCTCTTTTCGGCCATAATTCGGTCACAGCATCCGGTTGCAGTTCACTGTTTTCCTACCTTTAAAACAATCACTTCAGCCGCTTGAGTGTCATCATAATAACCAAGTAATTGGCATCGAAAACGACTTATTGAATCATTATGCGTTTTTGACATGTCAACAAACTAAGTAAAAGAGAAAAAGAAATTGAGCATAAATTAGGCTACGCCAAATGTTTTATCTCCAAAGGCGACATATAGCTAGAAAACCAAAAGATCACCCTAAAACTCAAATCATGTTCTTAAATAGCCTCGTCAAATCGAGTCTTTCATGTCTTTTTGTGTATGGCACACACAAAACCTATCCATAAATATCTAAACTAGTGGCTTCCGAAGATCATTTGTGCGAATGAAGTCTGAGAATTTTGGTAAAGATCATCATTCTTTCGACATTGTGGACTGGCGCTACAGATTCACAAACGAAAACATACCAAATAAGGGAAACCACATCATTTGAGGACTACAAAGATCAGCGATAACTAAAGTAGAACATGTGACTTGAAGCGAAAATAATGATATCATCAAAATTTTAACATTTCACACTATTTCAAGTAAATGTTTAGGAAAGAAACCCCTATGAATGTTGGAAAGATCGATAACAGCTAGTGTACTCGATAAACCTGTTTTCCTAAACAGTTTTTTTAAGAAAAAAAAATTGTATATTTCAGTCGAAAGCGGTATTGTCTGGTGAGTCAAAGAAAGTCGAATGTTTCCTTGTAGGGAAACAGCTCATATTAGGATTAACATTAACATTCATTTCATCTTATTCCTCCTTGTTGTTCCCATGTTCACAGATTATTGTTTCATGCCTATACATTTATTATTAGGAAACATACATACAAATACGAAATGTGTCACTTATCTCACAAGCTATTTGGTACGATTAAACTGCATCTCTCCCTCTCTGTCGCTTTGTCTGTGTACACACACACACACCCCCCATATATATATATATATATATATATATATATATATATATATATATGTGTGTGTGTGTGTGTGTGTGTGTGTGTGTGTGTGTGTGTGTGTGAAAATATATAGAAAATAGGAAAGAACTCGCTAGGTAAGTAATCCAGCGTTGGAATCATATTTTTAAATAAATAAATAATTATATATATATATATATATATATATATATATATATATATATATATATATATATATATAAAAATAAAATATGACGCAGAGCTATACTTTAATAAAATGTCTAATCAAACTTTTGCAAAACATCCAGTAGCCTCTCACTAAACTTTACATACTTTAACATCCAGAATGTTTTCTTACACTTAATTGAATATTATCTGTTCTGTTACTTCAGTACACGTTAAGCGTATCCAATCAAAACATCCTACTGCATATTACTTTTACACACATAAGCGTCGAGAATTCTTGACACACATATTTGAATATTATCTGTTACTTCATTACACGTGACAGGTATCTAACCAATAAGAAATAGCCAAACACATCATACCATTAAACTGATTCTCTTTCTTTTTTATCACATTTTTGTTCTTTGTCCTATCATATATATATATATATATGTGTGTGTGTGTGTGTGTGTGTGTGTGTGTGTGTGTGTGTGTGTGTGAAACATGTTTTTTAAAATAATATTGACAAGTTCTGTCTATCATTTTTTTTTAATGAATCTTTCAAATTTACGAATAAATTGTTTTGTTTTATCGGTAAATTTGCTAAAAGTCATATTCTTTTTTATGATATAAATTTTTTTCTGAGTACGTTTGAATGTAACATTTGTTTTCACTAATTGTTTTGTGTAGCTATACAAATGGTTTTTAATTAGATTAGGTGTAATCAATTAGAACTCACTTAAGGTGACGGCATATAAACCGTCAAACTAAAAATTTTTATGAAAACGAATAGAGTAACATTCTAAAGCCACCTGAAAAAAATCAGTTATGGATTTTGGAAAATTTACCGATAAAACAAAACAACTTATTCGAGAACTTCAAAGAGTTAATAAAAAAATTGATAGGCAGAACAAATTATTTAACAAAACATGTTTGAGAATGAGTGAATGTTTACTTCCGAAATACACCTTCTATCTATCTATCTATCTATCTATCTATCTATCTATCTATCTATCTATCTATCTTCCATTTTTATTGTTTTATAGCCTGGTTATCAAGTCACTGATGACTGAAATCATTTATGGTAATTGACTGTTATTATACTTCCTTAACGTTACCTCAGTCACATTCTCACTCAAATCCTCCAGTACACAAGTCAAGACTGCCTCTTTTTTTGATTTTCGTCAACTTTAAAACGCCCTAAATATATTAGCTCCTTTCAATAAATACATTCAGATAAAAACCTTATATTCTACGGAATAAGTTATTTAAAAAAAAACATTAAGTTGAAATAAACATGTTTTTTTTTTTTCGAAAAACAGAACATACAAGTGATTAAAGATTTAAAAAAATATTTATAAAATTAAAACAAGAAATACATTGCCTGTTATGTATGATAGGACTGATAGGATACAGCTCTCCACAACCCGACTAGGCACACTAATTTTATTTCATTCTTTTTTTTAATTAACATTCTTTGTTTGTTTTCTTCTTTCTTTATTCTTTCTTTCTTCTTTATTATGAACAATATGAACGAAATGTATTTCGGTTAATATTTTGAGCCACGGAGTTAAAACGATTAAGTTTTTTGTCAAGAATGTAAACGAGGCACGACGAAAGATTTTTGTTGCTTTGAATATTTACTTGATGTTGACTAAACCCGACCCCTGGAGTCACCACTTAGAGAGAGAGAGAGAGAGAGAGAGAGATTAGAGCGAAGTGGCATAAATTTATTTCTTTGATATCTATTTGTTTACCAAAAAATAGATCAAATACTTGAAATTGTTTCTCGTCTATTTACAAATTATTTTTGCCATATCTAAACAATTAATAAAACGTAGGAATTCATATATTAGATTTATAACCTTTAACATTCATTTCTGCAAAAGAAAACATTAATTGGCATTTTTGTCGGTTATTTTTATCTTAACGGTATCATATGCAATTCTGTGTGTGTGTGTGCGGCTACGCCGAAATACTTGAAACCCATGCAAAGTTTGTATTTTCAATAAAAAATAATAACTTTATTCTAATCCCTGTGTTATTTTAAACATAGTTAATATTGTTTGTTTGGCAAAGGTGTTAGATTTTATTTAGGAAAACAAAGTGAACATTTATCAGTCAACCATTAGTTCGTCTATATTACTGCTACACCTGGCCTGATTTTATGTAGAGATTCTTGACAAAAGCGAAAGAAGGATCTGCTACGTTATCCGTACTGACCTGGCATCTGGCTTCAGTCAATTTCCCATCGTTGTAACATGATTTGCCTTTGTGTATTCTATACATATTTTCATGGTAATTACTCTGATGAACTTTGCTCGTTGGTGCATGGATTTTATGAGCATGTTCCTTACTAGATAGGCACCTAGGTCTCATAATTTCACTGTTGAAATTGCTAGTTGCAATCATAGATTCTATGGGAATAGTTTTTGTTTTACTGCACTTCTCTTCTGTGAAATTATCTTCGGCTTCCTAATTTACAGTCGATTACAATCTTAAATAATTTATATTCAATATAAATTGCTATTTCCTGTCTCCTTGAAGCCTTTTTTCTTATTGTCTTCTCTCGGTTAATTTTACTGATGGATTTGACTGTTTTGCTTTCGTGAAATTATACATACATACATATATTTTTTCTGTTCTTTTTTGTTTTTTGATTCTCTGGTCACGTGGTTTTATAATTTTTATGTTTATGTTAATTTTGGTTTTCAGTTTTGGTTTTATCAATAAATATTGTTCCGTGTCATTTCCTCTTTAGCCAGATTATCCTGGAGATCCGTTCAGGTGAAACCTAGAGAGATAATTCCTCGGTCTTAAGGATCTATTTCATTTATCTTTGTTCTACTTTCTGTATGTTCTAGATTAGTTTTTCGCTTGTTTTTTTTTTCGTTGGACTGGAAACTTAAAACACTGGTCGATATTTTTCGCCCTGTTCGGACGTTTGTAGTCCTTTCTTTTTTTTTCCAATTTTTTCCCCGGAAACCAATCTTTTGACATTCTTGTGTTATCCGAATTTTTTACCAACCCAGTAAAATTATTAGTGTATATATATATATATATATATATATATATATATATATATATATATATATATATATATATACATGAATCATTCATACAAAAACAGATATAGAAGTTAATGATATAAATGGCGAGAATACATCTTCATAAACAAATTTAATAAAGTACATTAACCCCGAACCTGTAGATGAATGTTATGATCCCTGTTTATAAATTCCAGTTGCATAGGATCTTTTTTTTTATTTTTTGACAAGCTTTCATCTGTGCATACAGACATCATCAGGTATGGAAATAGATTTGTTTTTGTTTTTTACTTTCCGGTAATAACAGAACAACGAAAAAATAGATATAATCCGAAAGATGTTTTTAGAAATGTTTTATTGTTAATTGTAAGAAATTTTTTTCGAGCGTCCGGTCGCAACGCTGAGGTTGAATATTTAAATTTTAAGATTGTGCGTTTTTGTAATAATATGGTAATTGTACTGGTAGGTTTTTCAGTCAATGTAGCATGAACTAAATTGTTCAATAAATACAGGAATGTCACAGTTATTATCCGAAAGTTGCACGTCGGATCAGTTATTTTAATATCAAGTATGTGGTGCAGTTCAATTTACATTACATGAATCATTCGTACAAAAAACAGATATAGAATAATGTTTGCGAAGATGTATTCTCACCATTTATATCATTAACTTCTATATCTGTTTTTGTATGAATAATGCATGTAATGTAAATTGAACTGCACCACATATATATATATATATATATATATATATATATATATATATATATAAAAGTATGTGGTGCATATATATATATATATATATATATATATATATATATATATATATATATATACATACAAATATAGATAACTATACTCGTTTCGAAAACCCCTCGAATTTTTGATTTGCCAATAATCAAATCAATCTCGAGGAAAAAAAGGTTTTAAAAAAAGAAAGAGCTAGAAACATGAAAGTCTGTCTAAAAAAATTGCACAGATGCAGGTTTGAAGCCCAAAGAAAAAAACCCGATACGAGTAAACAACTAACTAACAAAAGAGCTCAATACAACCGTAGAGCAGACCTAGATACAACTAGTGAGCCAGACAAACCTACCTAGGTTTCACCTCAACGGATCGTCAGGGAAAGTCGGCTCTTTCCCTGACGATCCGTTTAGGTGAAACCTAGGTAGGTTTGTCTGGCTTACTAGGTCTATCTATCTATCTATCTATCTATCTATCTATCTATCTATCTATATATATATATATATATATATATAGGGTGAATATGTTAAGGAACAATGATTAGACAATTAAATATGGGGGATATTTTTAGAATAGGAATTATTTTAATTTACATATCTTCCAAACTCCTAGTACACGTGGAAGATACTGATCGGGAAATGTATCCCTACATTCTGATGAAAGGAATTCTTCGAATATTACCAGACGTATATTTGAACAGAAACAATATTACTGTATGAGGCTTATCTCTACGCCATTATGGAATGAATAAATAAAGCTATAGAATAAACTGTTTTGTTTCAAAGTTTTAGTCTGTCTCTCTTGATATTAATTTAGCTAACTGAACAAATTTTGATTATTATGCTTTGTGGAATAAGAGAAATACCCACAAAGCCTTCGTAAAAATTGCTTTGTCTTATGATCGGACAATGCTTAAGAAAGAGAATGTTAATGATAAGATACGCTTTTTCTTTATAAAGAAACGTTTGACATTCATTGACTGAGCATCACTACCACTGTGAATTGAAATTTATAAAACATTTCTATTAAAACATTTTTTCAGAAAAATATGTTTCTCAAGTCCGGTGCTCTTTCCAATATTGATAGGGTAATCCTTCCTAAAGTTTTGCTTAAATTTGTGTAAAAAATCAACATTTAGATTATGCCATTATTTTCTTTTTGAATTATTTGTAATATTCATTTCAACCGTTGCCGCTGTTGAAAAGTTTCAGGTGATGTCGTTTCTGTTATTTGGTACGGTTCTTTGTGATTATATTTGCCAGTTACCAACGTTTATAGAACAATAACCCTTTCTAAGAGTCATAGTCTTCATACGCTTGCAAACACATTTTAATCATCGATCTGAGATAGTGATTTTATACAGAATCCATATATTTTTGAATGGGTTTGGTGCCATACTTGACATCTTTATGAAAAGTTTCAATTGACGAGACAATTTAAGAAATTGAATCGAGTTTTTAGGTTAACGTTAGGATTTTGTAGCAATTCGTGGTGTCGTGTAAAACTACACCTAGCACAGCCTATTCTGAGTTCAGTTTCCTTGTTTCCTATACTAAACGTTTCATAACTAAGATATTTCAACAACCTGAATTATTTAGAGTACATGCAATCATTACTTTCATTCGAATTTCAGTTCAGAGTTTGTGTTCATGTATGTTTTATCTTGAGTTCTTGTTCTTGGAAGAGGGTGTTGAATAAAACAGATAAAATTCCTTCATAAAAAAATTAGAACCCTCACATCTGCTATCACCAATTTCACAAAAAATTAATTTTACAATATAACAGTTATTTGAATTATCCAGGTATTTAAATAACAGGAGACACGGTAGAGTAATGGATAGCGGCTCGGATTGAGAAAACGGAGAGCCGAGTTCGAATTCCAGTCTAATCCATTAGATTCACATCCGTGCTAATACATTTGGGAAAGGTATGGATACTCTATGAGTAAATAGCAGGACAAACCGGGTTCTGTAGCCTTGGATGGCAACTGGTGTACCACAGAAAGAAATGCGGGGATCATCTGCCTCGTCAGTCATGTATCAAAAGATGCATGATCACCTAAGCATGGCACATAACTAACTGACTGATTTAAATAACATGTTTTATTTGAAAACAGACATATCGACACTGGGATGTCAAACGTTATTCGAGGATGTATCCAAATTTAATAACATGGCGTAACATCATATCTCAAGACTTATATCGGTGGTGAGTAAATTAGGAACCCCGGCTAGGCTGCTCATAGGAAGGTGACGTAGATATTGGAGTCCGATCAGAGGGATCTTCAGCAGTTCAATACTACATTCTTATGTTTCCATTGAATATCGTAGCAGGCGACCCACCAGAGTGACATATTAACACCCTACATGGAAAATGTGCCTCATCAGGGTTTATGACGCTGGTAATTGGACACTAGAAGATGTGTAGTGTGCTCAGATGTGTTTAATTTTCCAGTAGATCCGGGATTATGGTAGGGTTCACGTGTAGGTCAGATGCCTTGAGTTCATGCAACCCAGTTTTCAAACCGGTGATGGTTCGATGGTAACCGATATGTTTAACGGCTTCGCAGCCTTTTGCATGCGTTTATGGATTCCATTTACCTAAAAAAAAATGACATA
>CAHIKZ030005588.1:870000-880000 GCA_903632075.3 Acanthosepion pharaonis | reverse complement strand
ATGTGTGCATATATATATATATAGAGAGAGAGAGAGATAGATAGATAGATAGATAGATAGATAGATAGATAGATAGAGAGAGATAGAGAGATAGAGAGAGAGAGAGAGAGAGAGAGAGAGAGAGAGAGAGATGTTAATCATAATATATCTTCCGGTGTAGGTCTGATTGACAATGACAACAGTTTCCTGTGCTCGACAATGCCGAACACCGAAACGTCTTCATATGAGAGAATATACTTCTTTCTGCTGTTTCCAGTATCAGTTGCATTGTCGATGTGCTATTCTTCTTCTGAGATTGACCACTTTCCTGACACACCGACGAATGTATCTGTAATCAAATACAAATGAAATATGGAAGGTAATCTGACAGAATGATAGGTTAAATAAGAAATAGGCAACATTTATCAATCAAATATGTTTCACATTTACTAGAGTTTTATCAGACAATAAGATATGAATAAAAAAAAGTGAGAAATTCTGGTATTTTTATTCTTGTGTTGTTTGATTTTCATTAGTTGATAATGCATTTGACTTGTTAAACAACGATAGTGTAAATTATGGCGTTATGAATTCAAGGAAAGACAAGGCGTCTTTTCGAAGCTGACTCTCAGTTCGACTTTCTCAAACCAAGAATCATGGAGCCCTAGAACTGAAAGTCAACATGCAGTGTCGATTATTTGGACCCCACTCTATATATGTATAAAAACTCCATCTCCCTCACAGAGAAGTTTCCTGTAAAAATATAACAACTTTTAACAATATATTATATATATATATATATATATATATATATATATATATATATATATATATATATATATATAATTGTCCATACCGCATAATGTTAATAACTAAAAAAACAAAAAAAAGACGTTTAGCCATCTTGACACCATTTATTGAAAGAATCGCTAAAAAATCCCTTCAATTATTCAAGTAAAAAGAGGCCAGCTTAAATCGTTTTGCGTCAGACCCACTGTCTTCCCAACTTAGCAATGGTGAGAGGAAAAAGATCATACATGCCTGCAGTAATGTTACCGGCATTTATATTCTGGCTTCAATCTTTAAATTCTATTTAAGAACCATTAAGAGAATGGTGAATAAGTTTAAAAAAGAGGGAAGAGTAGAGACGAAAACTGAATCAGTAGGTCACAACAGGAAGAGGGATCAACTTAGAAGGAAAGAGATTGTTTTATTATGCAAACAAAGTCAGCCTATAGTGGCCGTGTTCAGAGTTGATATTATTAAGTTTTGGGTTTTTCATTTTTATTAGTAATGCTTCCATTATTTTTAGCATTTTTGTACATATGGATGCTATCATATTTGTATTATTAACGTGTATATTACGGATAGAGTTTAGTAGGCCTCCATGTGTATTTAAATGATACCTATTGAACTATGGTCAGAGAGATGCAATGTGTATGTTATTGTTAAACATGTTTTAGTATATCCAATATAATTATTTACAAGTCTAGATTGGTCAGGAACATAGCTCCTTAAGGGACAGGTAAATTCGTAAATAATATATACACCTAAATACATTTCTGTTTATATGTGCATGCTTGTGCATTTTTTGTGTATACACTGATTAAAATGATATATCACACAGACATAAATATATATATATATATATATATATATATATATATATATATATATATATAAAAAGACATTTTTATGTTTAACATTCTTTTTATAGATGGTATTTATCAATCCACCCACGGGGATCGAATGTGGCACAAGGCCTTTTTAATGTGGGTATGTCTGAGCCCGTAGGCCCAGCCAAAAATAAAACCCATCTAAACCCGTCCAAGCGGGCTAGTTCCGTCAACCTCCCCGAACGAAACCCCACCCTTCGGCGGACCTTCGTCCGGGTTCCCCTCTGCAAGCAGAGAGTTCGACAGACACCCGACCCGGCAGATCACAAAGCGCAGATACTACACTTTGATCCTAGCCACCGGGCCGAGCGGGTATTCTTTTTTTAGATACAAGTCTTTTAGTAAATGCTCTGTTTATAATAAACAGTATTAAATAACATTTACCTGCCTGAATGTCGTTAAATAATTGTCGGACCTTGTCCATTTCATTATATATATATATATATATATATATATATATATATATATATATATATATTATGTTATAATTTTTTATAAAAATAATCATATATATATATATATATATATATATATATATATATATATTTACAACATCTAGTAAGAATTATTTGAAATAGATTTAATTAAATTCAATACGCCCTGATAGAATGTGCAAACATATATATATACACATTTCTGTGTGTGTGAGTGTGTGTATGTGTGTGTGCAGCTGTTGTGTATATGAGTGTGTCTGATCAGATATCAAGAGTCTAGGTAATACATTTAAAGACATCTTGTTATCGAAGGAGATAAAGAGATATACTGATAAGAAGAATGATAGATTAGCATAATGAAACGTGGCAGGACACGGGCGGTATCGTGCTTCAAATTAATCGGTACACATTGTTGAAAGAGGTCGTGTCAATGGTTTGACATCTGAATTGCTAAACAATCCATTTATTCAAATTGCTAAATAGTGAAGTATTGGTGACACTGCGAGCCCCACTTTTTTTTTTTTTTTGCTTTACGCTCCCCATCTCAAAACTTCTCAGAATTCGACTGATAAAACTCACAATGACCAACTTCAAAACACTTGTCTCTTTTGTTGAAGTAATTTTTGTGTCAACTTTTAAAAATCAATAGAGTTAATAAACCAATATTTTTAATGTTTTTGTCTTTTGTGTAGTTACAAAATATTGGTTATAATATTTTTTTTTAATTTAGTTCAAGACTTGAATACGTCGCACGCATACATAGATTAAAGCACACACACACACGTACGTGTGTGAATGTATATATATATATATATATATATATATATATATATATATATATATATTCAATAAGGAAAAATACTTGTTGGCAAGACTAATATATTACTCCACATAAATAAACAAATATTTCAAATTCTCAAAACCACTATATCAAAAGCAACCAACCAACATTCAACAAAATTTATTACGAGAGTAGCAACAATGATTTGAAGTACATTTAACCAACATTTAGTGCTATTTTGCATTTTTACCAATTCTGTTAGCCCCTTTACATTGGGACGCTTGTTTTGCAAAAATTCCATAGCTACAACGGATAAATTTAAAATTTGAAAGTAACTATAATAGAGGGTGTTCATGCGTGTTTTTAAAAAAATCATCACATTTACAATCTGATTGTCTTTGTAATTCAGGGTTGACGATGATCTCAAACGAGATCAAAAGTATTTGGGTTAACAAAACTACGGCGCATTCCTTTATGAATTTTAGATTAACCTGAAGAAGCTGATTTGATGAATGGAAAGGATCTTCATAAAAATAGACATAGTATGTCTATATTATTCAATGGAACATGTTTGAATGGAAATATATTAGCTGTATATAATGAGTGTAACAGCCAAATTGTCCAAATCATGTAACAGCATATTTACCCAACCTACAAATATTTAATATCTAACAGCACCCCCACCACCACCACAAAAAAAAACCCCACTAAATTTATTGAATTTTTTTATTCCTGGTTTTCGGATAAGACGTTTAGCAATCTTGAAACCACTTGAGTTATTCAGCTAAACGGGTGCATGTTAAAATCGTTTTGTGTCAGACCCACACTCTTTCCAGATGAGCAATGGTGAGAAGAAATAGATCATTCAAGTTTTCAGTAATGGTACGAACATTCGTACTTTGGTTTCCATCTTCAAAGTCAATTTAAGTTTCATCAAGAGAACAGTGAATAAATTTTTAAAAAGCGGTAACAGTAAAGAGGAAAACTGGATCAGGATGTCACATCAAGAAAAGGAGTCATCATTTCATCATAGAGCTAAAAAAGATCAATTAGAAAAGATCTAACTTATTCATGAGACGTTTGACACGTGAACGTGGAGTTTCAACTATGGCAGTTGTCACGAACTAGTAACATATGTGAAACGAAGTTTGCAAAAGTGGGTCGTCTTTCTCGGCGCGCACTCAGGAACCCCGAATGACGCAATGAGACCAACGATAAACAAATACAAGACAAAAGGTATTTAATTTAATAAGACATTTATTTACAACACACACACACACACACACACACACACACACATACATATATATATATATATATACACACACATATATATATATATATATATATATATATATATATATATATATATATATATATATATATATATATATATTAAGAAAAAAAGCAGAATGTTCAGTTGTTATGGGGGAGGAGTTGAGACAAATTATCCAATGAGCACATATAACAAATTCAAATCAATCAAAATCTAATCTTTCATTTCATATCTTGCTTTTTTATATGTAACTCCTGTATGCTATTCTTACAAAGCATCCTTTTGCGAAAGTTAAGTCTTTGATAATATTATTCTTTTCTAATGATAGACTGATAAATAGTCCTTTCTTGCATAAAAATATCCTTGTCTGTTTTTCACTTTGTTTCTGATGTAATAATCTTGATTTCCCCTAAGCTCCAATTCTTTTGGGTTTGTCAAACACTGGTGAGGTATTCTGATTGGTATTTTTCCTTCGTTATCTTCTTTAACATTAAACTTAACTATCGGTTTTTGTAGATACAAAATAAGATCAGATCCACAATTTTATCTGTCTCCCTTTTTAAATATTCAAAATGTAAATCTATTGAATTCTACTGATTGAATAATAAAATAGAGTCCACAAGTTTCGCCCGTTCTCTTCTTTTTAAATGGTGTAGTGCAATCCCTGGAGGGGGCGCGATATAATATAGCCTGTGCGCCCAGATAAAGATGTCACAGGAGGCCAGCTAACATTTTAAAAATAAAGACGTGAATTCTGACAGATCAACAAGAGGTCAACAAAACGATAAAGTAATAATTAATACAAAAATTATTTACATCATATACAAAAATAGAGTTTCGATTAAAGGAACATGAACAAACAATGGATCTAGTAACGGAGGCAGAATTGTGTAAATGAAGGGATACTGGCCGGTTAGAAGAACGTAGATAATATAGCTATAACTAAGTTAAAAGTAAAGTTTAGATAAGTTAATTTGGCATGTAAGACCACAGTTCGAAAGTTGGGAGGGGTCTGGTGAAAGTGGTGAATAGCTTGTGGTAAGGATCAATGAAGAACCTTCCGTAGTATTTAACCGAAGGGTACGGAATAAGTTGTTTGAGTTTGAATGATATAGCCAAAGAGGAAGTAAGTTCAATTTAAATGTCTGGTGCTGGTGTTGAGTAGTTGCTGGTTAAGTCCAATGGTGAACATTCCGTAGTAATTAAATCAAGTGTACAGGATAGGTTGTTTGAAGCCAGGACAATATTCATGCAGCAACTTCCTAAATCAGGTGAGTTAGGTTGACAGGAAACCTAAATTGATAGTTGAAGATAGGGACATCAGGATGAATATGTTGACTACAAGTATTAACCAAAGAATGGTGAGATATGATGGGCACTGGAACGACATGACGGGCCTTTGAATAAGCTTCTGGTTCGACCCAAGGAGAAAAATGTCAGGAGAAATATCTGACCGTGTCAATTAACTAATTACTACGTCAGAAAATAGTAGCAATATTGCGTTAGTATGCCGGTATTTTCTGCTTATGCCCAATGACGGACCTTCTGTAAAATTGAAACCAAGAATACAGAGTAGGTTGTTTGAAGAATGGCCGATATGCATGCAGAAACTTTCTAAATAAACCAGGTGAGTTAAGTTGAGGAGTAGGGATACCGGAAATAGTGACCAATACGTAGCCGGAAGTTCAGGCTGTCGTAAGCGGGTCCATTAACACAGATCAATCAGGTGAGTTAAGTTGAAGAAAGAGCCGGAAGCAATAAAGGCCAAGTATACCGGAAGATAAGTGTCCGTTGTAGCCGGAAGTAGTAAAGGCTAGGAATGTCGGAAGTAAGATGCCGGAAGAAAGATCAGTAGTAGATCGAAGTAGTTTAAGCCAAGTTTGTCGAAAGTAAGGATCCGAGGTAGCCGGAATTAGTAAGGCCAAGATTGTCGGAAGTAAGAGTGGACAGGAAAGCCCAACTAGCATCCAGTTGGTAGACAAAAATAAATGTGGATGTAACTCAATGCATAACCTGTCCATGCGTCCGGATCGCAATGGGTAGAGGCCCACGTTTCTCCTCTTTTTAGGCGAAAAGTCGCCCGGTTATATGATAAGGGAGTATAATAGGATTAAGTGGGCTTGTATACCTACGTAATATTTAAAAAAAATAAATTCAGATTTGCTCCGAAGTATAAAAAGTATAAAAATGTTTACACATAGTATTTAGCTTAAGTTAGTAATAATCAACAAAATAAAGAGAAATTAGGTTGATAAATCTAAAGAAACTCTTTATATAGCAACGAAGAAAACGGGCAAGCCATAAAGATATATAGCGTCTTCTCATAATCACATGAACAGAGGCTACGATAATGGTCAAACTGTAATTCTGTAACAGAAATTTGGTGGATTTGAATAATTATTCACAGTAATTCATCGAGTCGAGAAGAATCCTCAACAGAATGCAGAAAGCGCTAGAGGGCCATTTCATCCTACTTGGGACTCGGACCGTTATATATATATATGTTTGTGTGTGTGTGAATTTTTTGCAGATAGTGTGTATCTGTAAAGGAACAAAATGAATAAAAAGCGGAAGTTTATTAAGGCATTTGCCGTGATAAAGTTCATCGGTGGACGAAACACTTCGGCTAAGAAAAGTCGTTCTTCTTGTCTTTTTCTTCATATAAGTCTCATTAAAATCGAGTGACAAGGCATCGCAATTAAAAATTTTTATTACATCCGTACATATGATCTCTTTTGTGGACGTAGAGTGTGAAAAAACAGTTAATGCACACTCAATGTTCCAAAAAGAAATTACATGTAAGGATGCAATAAAAAGTTTAATTGCAATACATTGTCACTCGTGTAAAATCAGTTTTTACACACTCTATGTAGGTGGACTAAAATTCCGTAGACTGTCTTGAAGGAATGGCGAGCTGTGGAATCCTGTGTGCATTAATTTCATCTCTTCTTATTAATAAAAACATTGTTGATTTCTAGGTAAACTAACATCTGACTGTTCAAGAGTAACCTCAGACGTAAAGAATAAATGGAAAACATTTGGCATCAAGGTGTTAACAAATATTTGCAAAAAATTGGTTAACTCCCAAGGATTTTCATGTTGACAAATTTGCCACATTATAGGATATCGTTCCAGCTTTATCAACAGTTCAGAAGTAGACGGCTGAATCTAGGAGGTCGAGGGAGAGTCTGGAAATATCCGAAAATCTGAAGATCACGGAAATGCCACCCCCGAGGAAAACATTGATCATGTTCTCCACATGGTGATGGATTACAGACGATTGACTATAAATCAAATAATCAATGCTATTAGCAATATCGTGTGAAAGAGTTGAGGATATTCTGCGCATTGATCTAGGGCATCTTCTTGCACCTGATCATGCTGATCACATCACGGGAAAATTTGATATTGTTTGACGGAGATCCAGTTGATGTCCATCAATGTTCTCAAACCCATAATGAGTGTTGAATCAGAGACTGTCCATGCAATGAAAACACCTCTCCTCACCTCCTCAAAAGTAGGCCAAGGCCATTTCATCTGCTTGCAAGTTGATGGTTTGGATTTTTCGGAATGCATTGTATTTGGTGACTATCTTCAAAAGGGCCATACCATCAATGGAGAGTAGTATGCCACATTCTAATGCAGTTACGAAAGGCTATTATGACCGAACACCCAGGAAAACTGATGAAAGGCTTCAACATACAAATCTTTTATTTCAGTGGCTGCTCTGTGTGACTGTAAGTTTGAACCGGTTGCTCCCCCTCCTTCTTCTTTTGATTTGACATAATCTGACTATTATCTGTTCACTAACATAAAAAAAAACAACACGCTTGACTGGGAACCAGTAAGGCAGTAATGATGGCGAATATTTTGACTAACAGGATGAAAGATTTTTCATCAATGTGATCCAAGCACTGCAACACGGAAAGAAGAGTGTGTACCACCAGGGGTAAAATGTTGAAAAATACATTGGTTACATTGTATGAGAGTATCAGCCTATCAACTTTTCAGCCGACACTCGTATGTCCAAAAATAATTCAGCTCTACGAATGCATGAAAAACATAATAGAAAGCTTAATTGCAGTGCCTTGTTAATATTCATCTTCAATGAAATTTGTATAAAAAAGGTTTTGCTGCCCAATATAATATATATATATATATATATATATATATATATTCAAGTGTAAACTTATATTTCATATTTGTTAAATTGATATGAAATTCAACTTATTGATATTTAAAATTTATAATTTTATATAAAATCACATGATTTATTAGAGTTTTTTAAAGAAAATGAAAAAGTAGCAACAAACCGAAATTTTCTCGATTAGCGCTTCAGTATATGAAAAGTACCTTATTATCAGCCACAGCAGCAAGGTCACTTGGAATACTTGCTTTCGGCATCAGCAATCTAGACAAAAGTGGGTTATTGACTTCTCTTGTCCGTAACGATCCGCTTGAAGTATTTGCTTTGTGCCTGTTCCTTTTTCCCTTCACTGAATCTTTCTTCAATATGTGTTCGCAGGTGTTTGCTCGTATCAGTAAATATTTACGGGTGGGCGAGTAATTTTTAATATATATTTTCCCTTCTAACCCAAGAGTATTGCAGATTTTTTATTACTTTACATGAAATTTCTAAAGTCATCGACTTAAAATAAACAAGTTAAAAAATATTTGAAATATAACAGGTTTTGTAAGAAGTAGACAAATCCCTTTGTAGACTAATGCCTGAAAGTGAATTTAATGCAGGATTTTAGGTTAAAAATATGTCTGTGTTAAAATATCTAATATGATTATAATAACATGAATTTCTTTATAATTATTTACATTATTTACAATTGGTCTGTTGTCCTAATACTTGTTATTATCACGTTACTACTGGTGCAGCCGTAAGAAAGCGAAACCACAGTGAATGTAGTCAAATGTGATAACAACAGTAGCAGTGTAACCATTAGGCAGGATAGATTTAATTAGATTTAAGGCTTCAGTTTCTAAACACAGCATTGTCCAAAGCGACATTAATCTAATGGATTGCAGCAACTGTTCATGAATTCTGTGAAATCTCTGTGACCTTAATGCCTGCGCAAACTGAGCAATATCTGAACAGTGCTAAATAAGAAGGCAATGTGGAGTAATAGATAGCAGTTCGTTTTGAGGAATCGAAAATCCGAGTTCGAAATCCAGTTGAGTTTATTACATTCATTTATGTACTATTAACCTTTCAATAGGTATGAATCCATAACTTATCCTCCCAGCTAAATAGCAGGGCAGACTGGATCCTATAGACTAAAAACATCAACCACTCGAGGAGACTGACAACTCTGAATTCAAAACCTGAGCCGCATAATATTCCGTGGTTTCTGCTGTCTCTCAGTAGCATGGAAGTGAGATGGGCGCCGGCAGGTGATCTGAAAGACAACTACAAGAATCAAAAGAAAGAAGAATGAAAGTCTGTTTAATCCTCGTTTCGATGAGTGAAACACTCGATGGGTCGGATGGTGATGATAACTATATACGCCTAGACAACGGAATGAGAATAATCTACACGCGTAGATTAAATAAAGGCTTCAGTTCGCAATTCCCTGAATGTTATCCGGATTGACAAAGAAAAAATGGAACCCAGAGGTCAAAATGGTCAAAAAGTTATAACAGCAAAAGAAATGAAAACAAAGTTCTGATTGTAAATAATGTAAATAATGACTATTTCATATTTTAAGAAGTCAGACAGAGATTCTTCTTTGTATACTTTGTGTTCATAACGACAAATTTATAAAGATAGCATAGTTCCTAAAAAGCAGGAATTAAGATAAATCTTTCCAAAACAGAAACTATTCAATGCAATTGGAATGAGGGC
>CAHIKZ030005588.1:842500-865000 GCA_903632075.3 Acanthosepion pharaonis | reverse complement strand
GTAATGTATAACAGCTCGGAAAGTAGGTTTTGTTGCATTCACTTACAGGAAAGGCATGAATCCATCTTTTTCTGCCAAAGCTTAATCTAATATACACTTGCAAACAAAAATATAAACAGAACTATTCAATCTAAAATTATGTTTCAACTTTAAATAACCTATTAAAGGTTAATAAGGTGTAAAACTATGTGGTGAGTATATTTCTTACTTGTTTCTTGAGATTCAAAGAGGATTCTTTATAACGGATTGGTGGAATCGGAGCAATATTTCTGTGCAATGTTACGGTTTCACAAAATGCTCTTTTGAATGCTACCCGATATTCTTAAACTTCTTTTTCTTAACAATAAAATCCTCCACAAAAAAACCAAAACTGTTTCAGACAAAACAGATCAACAGTTGGCCAAATTCTAACCATCCTCCATCTAATTGAGGGTGTAAAAGCTCAAAGCTGTGCGTGTAGTTGTTGGTTTCTCCAAAGCATTCGACTCTATCCATCGTGGCACACTCGAAGAGATCAATTTAGCATATGGGATCCCGCAAGAGATAGGCATTAGGATGCTGTATAAGAACCCTCGCTCAATGGCCTGATCTACCGATGAAGATACGGAGTTTTTCAACATTGTCATTTTCTGTCTAGTTTATGTCCTGCTAGCATCCGCTGATCTAAACACAGAGCAGAACGTCAAATCTGCACAGGGCTTTTTTTTTACATCGGCAGCAGCATCCAATCAACGGAGAGAGACATCAAAATTCGCAAAGGCATGTCCTGGGGTGTCCTTGATAGTCTGAGCACCACCTGGAAGACCTCTCTCTCTGTCAATCTTAAGAGGGACTTCTTTAAGGCCACGGTAAAATCTGTCTTGCCCTACGGCTCAACAACATGGTCACTGACGAAACACGAAGAGGCATCACTTAACGGAACATACCCAAGGATGTGTACGAGTTGGACGGCATCTGGAAGAAACAGCCAACAAAGAAACGCCAGCATGGACACATTTCTCCTATCTCAGTTTCGCTAAGAGAGAGAAGGCATCAGCTAGCTGGTTTCTCCTGAAGAAATAAGTCAGGACTTGTGAGTGACACTCTCCTATGAAATCCATTACGCGACAAAAGATTGAAAAACCTCATTACACCTACATTGACCAACGTGTAGTTGATTCTGGAGGACCTGCCAACATTGATGTTTGACAGATGGTTGGAAGGAACGAATCAGGAGAATCTGAGAATTCTCGACCTGATAATGATGACAATAAACTCCACTGGTCGTCATGGGTATGATTATAAACTGCATCGAGAAGCAAGGCCTCCGATCAGGGGGTTTTGAGAAGTGTGGAACGACCTCTTAATAACTGTTGACCCTCAGGTGCACACTGATATAGGGTGGTAGCACATGTTAGGGTCCCAGTTATGGGAAAATAATTAACCCCTACACTGGGGTCAAAACAATATAAGTATAAAAATAGATTTTTATAGTAAAAATAATAATACATTTTTGAAAAAAAAGTATTACCAGCAATAAATTTTTACTCTCGATAAAACCCCTCTTTTCAAAAATACGTCAATGAAACTGATTTCTTACGAAAAATACATATTCTATTCATAAGAACCTATCCTAAAAATCTTGTCGGAATGAAATTACCCATTGAGGTTGATATGTTGTGAAACAAAATAAATCAAACCAATTCAGTTGGGGATTTTGTTGATAGTAATATTAAAATGCGATTTAGCTAACGATAATGGAACTTAAATGATAAATTCTTCGATATGAGGAAGATTCTATATATTTTAAATATCGCCATTTTTACTCCATCAAACATGTGAAAATTTATTATATTTTTTTATGTACAATTTTGGCACAAGGTGGAATAGGGTGATGATATTTTTACTGACTATTCTAATCTGGTTCGTGACCCGTTCATTTGTTGAAATTTAGACATTCAGCACAAGAACACATCCCTTTTCACCCAATCCTACATTTACCAAAATGCCACATACTTACAGGGGAATCCACTAAAATCCTATGATCTAAAAATTCCTGGATATTTAAAAATTTTATTTTTTCAATTCTTTTTCTCATTTTTGTTTTTTTTTACAAAAATATAAAAATTATGTATGAAGAAATGAGTGTGGAAGAATGATCATAATAACGAAAATTAAAAAACAAAAACAAACGAATATTAAAACTACAAGAAAAATATGTTAGTAAGAACTGTCTACTCCATAGAAAAATAAGAGAGGCCGCTGTATTCTGTCGATAGAAAAAATCAAGACGTTCGTTCACTAAAGGTAAGGGAAAGAGAAAATAAATTGTGAGCTGGGAAAAATGAATCAATATAACAATGAGGTATGTGTTCAATACCTGTCCACAACTGTTGAGGGGTTCACCCCTTTTTATACAAATGGACTCACCCAGTATATACATATACTACTGCTACGGGAAGACACGTAAGTCGAGAGCAAGACCGAAGTCTTTTTGAAACCCGTTCATCTTACGTCTTTTGCTCAATCCTACCTATGCTAAGACTTTTCTCTCATTTTCATTCCCTGTAACCCCCTAAGCACTAGTGAAATAGACGCGTTGCTAGGGGTGAAATGATTTCATAAAAACATCTATGATCAGGAATGTTGAGGGGTTCTCCCTTTTTTACACTAATGAATTCACCCAGTATATACATATATTACGGCTACGTGAAGACCCGAGAGAGCAAGACCGAAAAGTCGAGTCGAGTCCAGAGTGACAGAGTAAAAGGTTGTCAGTAACCGGAAGAGGGAGGGTGAGGTAACAGCGTTGTAGAAGTCACAGTGAGCGAGCACGTAGACTCAGTAAGAAGTCATACAGCGATACATCAATAACAAAGACTGTATATATATTTTGCTACTAACACGTATTCCTGGAACTACTAACCTTCTTTACCAGTTTGTATTATTACGTTAATACATTATTTTCATATATTCATTACTGACGTTTGTTATTTATTGGTACCGGATTTCAACCCGGAATCCACAACAACAACAACAGAAGTAAACAAAAACTTGCAGCGTTGTTACTAAAGGGAAATAACGGAGACTGATTTATCGTGTACACGGAACTAGAATAATCTGTTACAAATTCATGACGGTCGTCTTCGAGTATAGAATCCAGAGGTTAGCAGTGAATATTTCGCACACAGTAGGAAAGTGTAGTTCAGGTTCGTAGTGGATATCGCAGCAAAGTAGAAGAGCGTAGTTCTTCCTTCTGTCATCTTCGCCTGTCAAGTTGGCACTGGTCATTCCGGTAGAGTAAACAAAGATGGCCGCCTTTATACACGACGGATACAATGTTCTGCGGCTTCTGATTGGTTAGCCTTCTATTGGTGGATTATAAAGGGAGTTAAGTCATTTTCCCTAACTTACTAGTTACATAACATATATACACAAAAAACTGTAACATAATCGACCTCGGTGGATGAAATGAAATTTTCGGTTCTAAATTCCAACGTATATCACGGGAAGAAAGCCGGCGTATACAACGGCCAAAACGTTGTGAAGTTGTGAAGAAGAGGACAACAGACCGGACAATGATGAATAGTGTGTGTGTGTGTGTGTGTGTGTGTGTGTGTGTATATATATATATATATATATATATATATATATATATATATAATTCACAAATATATATTTATTTATTGTTTATATATATATATATATATATATATATATATATATGTATATATATACACTGCGTGCCAAATTATTATCGAGATAATTTTTTTCTAATATTTCAAAAACCGTCCAATCAATTAACACAAAATTTTCACACAATGTTGGCAACACTGACCTGCGCAATTACACAAATTTTCTTACTGATCTGCGCAATGTAAACAAACTGGAGCCATATTTGATATCAATACGGTGATTTGAGCGTGCCAAATTATTAAAAAAGTGTAAGAATTTAGTGAAAAGATGGGCAGTTTAAGTGAAGCTGAAAAGAAAACTATCACCTCAGAACACTCAAAAGGTAAATTTACCCTAGAAATTCCTATAATAATAGGGAGGTGGCATCAAACTGTGAAAAAGTTCACCGCCGACCCTGCACAAGTACGCAAAAGGGCAGATAAAGGCAAGCCGAGGGTTCTCGTCGTCTCATGTCACGACCTAAACGAGAGGCCACAAAAAACCCTGGACTTACCAGTCAAGAGATTTTCAGTCGCATTGGGGATCCTACTGTGTCTAAAAGTACTCGGTGTCGGTATCTGAGGGAAATAGCAACAACAGTCAAACGTGTATCGAAGCCTCCGTTGACGAGAAATCACATTCAAAATCGATTGAAATGGGCCGAGGACAATATGAAGATTGACTTTTCTAAAGTTTTTAAAGTTTGAGACGCCAACAAGGCGGTGGAGGCATAATGATCTGGGGTGGTATTATTGGAAAAACATTAGTGGGCCCATGGAGAGTACCAGATAGCGTCAAAATGACAACTGATGAATACATAGCGTTTATGAAGGAGCATCTTGAACCGTGGATGAAAAGGCAAAGAGTTGGCTTCAGAAGTACCATTGTTTTTTATGCAAGATAATGCTCCCTCACATGCTGCTCACAAGACTACTGAATATTTGAAACAGTTAGGATTCGATGGACCTCGAAAAATGAAGTGGCCAGTAAATTCTCCGAAGACGGTACGCCAACGGACGACAATTCGGGAGCAACGTTGAGTTGTGGGAAGCAATTCTTGACATATCTCGCGGCATTACAGCAGATGACATCCTACAATTAACAAATTCTGTGGATCGTCGACTTCTTCAAGTAATTTCAAAAATTTAATTTCATCAATATAATTTTTAATCATAGTGTCGAAATAAATTTAATATCGGATCTTTCGAGATGTGTTAAATTTTTCCTTTGATGTATTTCATGTATTGAGGTCTCTTCGTGGATGTATTTTTTAATATTTTATATGAAAAGGACCAACTTAGATTATCCTGTCCACTTACAGATTTGATATCTATCTATCTATCTATCTGTCTATCTATCTCTCTCTCTCTCTCTCTCTCTCTCTATATATATATATATATATATATATATATATATATATAAAAAATAAAAAAAAAATAGGTTATAGTGGTTCCAACGAGAGAAAGTGTATATATTAAAAGAAGAAAGGTGCCACAAACGTTTTTTGGTTGTGATGTAGATTTTTTTAAATATTATGCTTTAAAATAAAGCATAATATTTTTTTTTAAATCTTTAAATATAAAGCATAATCTTTAAAATAAAGCATAATATTTTAAAAAATCTACATTACAACCAAAAAAACGTTTGCAGCACCTCTATTTTAATATATATATATATATATATATATATATATATATATATATATATATATATATATATATATATATAGACCGAAAGTAATGTCTATTGTTTCAGTACCGTTTCGCATAAATAAAACACATATCGCATGTATCTTCTCTGTTGAGAGAAGTTCATAAAGACCTAATAATACAAATGTCCCTCTCTCACACATCATCATTGTTCAACCATATCTCTCTTTATATATATATATATATATATATATATACATATATATGTGTGTGTGTGTGTGTGCGTGTGTTCGTTTGTGTGTGCGTGTATTGGGTCAAATATCTGATGTTGTATCTATTAAACCGCTGGGAATTAGCAAACCCTCCTGATTGAAACCTGTAATTCATCGTACCGATGCTTGGATATCTGATGCGACGATCACGCCTACCAGGAAAAGAATGTTATTAACTTTTAAGACCCACTGAATCTCTTCAGAAAAGATGGCAAAGAAGCCAAATGTGTGAGCTAATCCTTACAAAGCTCCGAGATGAGTTTTAATCCTTCTTAATTGTTAGTGTTGGAGTCGAAAACCCCTTTTTCAACTCTGCCCGGTGGAGGTCTTTTGTTGACAAGGAGATCAGCTTAAAAACAAAATTAAATTATTCAGAAGGGCGTTTACTGTAAAAATTATATTGGTGCACTAAATTACGAACACCTTATTATCACAACGAATAATACACACAGACAAAACTGTGGTATATATATATATATATATATATATATATATATATATATATATATATATATATATATATTTTTGCGCATTTCCACGGTTTGATTTTGAATTTGTAGCTTGTGCAGTTGGACACTATCCGTGATAAAACAATCACCATGACGCAATTATCTCAACCGGAAACGGCATAATGTACTGCTTGGCATTCGCGCCGATAGATCCAGTAAGAACATTTCAGAGTTTTGGGTATAAAATCTGAGAACGGTGCATAGGATTCGGAAATATATGGGTGAATCTATTGGTCTGGTACTACCATCCCTGGCCTTTACAACTGGCACTTACCATGCAATGTACACAAGGATGAATTATCCCCATGCTCTTTGTATTCCAGTAAGCAGTACGTTCCATTCGGACGGATTCTTCCAAAAGACGTCCAGCAGGTTCTTTTTTCCATTCCCTCCAATCTTGACCTCTTCTAGTCGAGGGTTAACCTTTATTTTTCATCCATAACTCCATGAACTTCACTTCTTGCCTTTTCTTAGGCTCATACAACACAACAGAGTAACTTTCTGTTTTGAGTGGCTCTTGGGACTTGTATTGTGTAAACATTAGGATAAAATATAGAGAGTGTAGACATAGGAAACAACACTTATCTGTCAGTTTCACGCCTTGTTACTTCCGCAGCCGCACCTCCCGATTTGCCACAGCTGCACCTCTGTATTGTTGACGCTTTTGTTTCCGTAGCAAGTAGGATACTTACGGACTACCATACAGATGAAGAAGAGATTTAAAGCAACAGAAATGTTGTTCTACAGAAGGATGCTGAGAATACCATGGACAGAACCTGTGACGAAGTTTTATTGAAAATGAAAAGAAAAAAAATGAGACTTATACTTAACATCAGAAAAGAACAGTTGAAATTGCTAGACCACATAATAAGGAGAGAGGTCTTGGCAAATTTTGTCACAGGAAGTTTCCCATTGAAAGCAATAGGGTCAGAGGAAACTAACGCAAACCAACCTAGCGAGCTTGAGCAAATCGATGGAGTTAGCAAGGTTTAGGAGAGATAAAAAAAACGAAAAAATATTAAGAGCTACAAAATACAGGGAATTGTGAAAAGCCCTGATCGCCAACGTCCTGAGAAGTGGACAGTCCCAAGCTCGATTGATTTTGAATTCAGACCAAGCTTAGCGTGCTATGCTATTTAACCTATAGCTAGTGGAGAAGAAACTGTTTCGTAACATTGTCGGGATTACTCGTGCGAAAGTAAATGCAAAGACCTCGGTCGGAATTTCAATTCAGCATACCGATCCCGCATTTTATTGATAATTATTACGCTACTTTCACTCCTTTATAGATTGCTAAAATATTGACATGCAGTGTTGATTCACATGTTTACACTATCTAGAGATTTTGAATTTTGAATTTTACACGTAGAGATTTTGAATACTTCGCGAAAAAAGAGCATACCCTGATGCATAAAGGCCACAAACTTAATTAACAAATTTTTAATTTATCGTCTAAATGTTCATCATTACAAAGAGGAAAGACAAAAGTATTTTTTGATTATTTTAAAATTTTTT
The DNA here is from genome assembly GCA_903632075.3 of Acanthosepion pharaonis. Classification (NCBI taxonomy): domain Eukaryota; kingdom Metazoa; phylum Mollusca; class Cephalopoda; order Sepiida; family Sepiidae; genus Acanthosepion; species Acanthosepion pharaonis. Next base: position 857,401 of record CAHIKZ030005588.1, on the reverse strand, counting down.
AATCCTCCCTAATACGTCGGAAATTTTAGTCAAAAATCTTTTTTTTTAATAAGAAAATTGACATAAAATAAATCATGTCAACCATTTTGAGAAATATGTAAAAAATGTTAAATTCTCCGTTTAAAAATCTTGTAAAATTCAATTATACTTTTTCAAAAGTTGTTTTAGGAAAATTAGAAAATTTAAATATTTAATTAATGTAATTGGAAAGAAATATTAATTTTTTAGCAAAAAAAATAAGTTGAAAATAAGGAAAGTGTATCTAACGGGTTTTGGAGATGTGAATTGACGTTTGCGTCAATATATCGACAACTAACGTCAGAGCAATTTATCGGACGGAAGGACAGAAGTAACATTATTTTCTAATTTTACTTGACACAGCTCTTCTAATTATAAAGTGATTTTTAAAAATTGAATACTTTCAAAAGTCTAATAATCTATTGATTTTCAGGTACATTTTTAACGAAAATATGTTCATAGCCTGCACTATTTAAAATTGAATCTAAAAAAAGAAAATAATTAATAATCGTAGTATGTCTCTCGCTGTAAAAAATTGAATTAATGATATTCAAAAAATGAAAATAAAATATTTACTGAAATAAGATGCAAAAAAGAAAATTTAAATTTAAAAAATGCATCGATAGTGGTCAATCAGAGAATTTGATATGTGCTAGACAGAAAGAAAGCAATTTCTTAAGACCTTTCTCTTAAAATACATGACCTATTTTATATGAACCGTGCATCCATACTTTTAGAGAAAACGTTTTAAATACATTTTTTGGAATATTAAGGAAATATTTAAAAATACTTTCGTGGCGCAGATTGTAATAAGTTTTAAATTTATGATATGCAAAACTAGATCTTTTTAATAACAGCATTTTCGACAATGTACATATTCAAACTTAATTTTAAAATATTTAACAAATTTATCCCATTTTATATTTAAAATTGGAAAAAAGAAAACAATTCTGGTAAAAGTTTTCTTTTCATCGGAAAATATTTTGGCTTCAATATACTTAATATATATTATTCATAAAAGCCATTAACAGTTATTTTAATTAAATTATGTAGTATTATTGGTTTTTTTTATTTTACAATTCAGAGTTGAATTTTGGGTAACATCGGATCGAAATTTACTACAAAAATCGATGATTTTAACATATCAAAAATAGAAAAAATAATTTAATTCATTTGTGAATAAGTTCTGAAAGTTTCACTGAATTTCGACAAGCATTTGGTTTTTGCAAGAATTTTCAAATTAATGTATTCCAACTGAAAAAGGCGCTCACTGTAAACATCAAGTGACCAAGACGATTTTTAACCAAAATTGCGAACGTTCTAGAAACGATTAAAAAATAAAATAAAATATAATTAAAAAATGCATTGGTCCATTTTGAAGATGAACATTTTTATAAAATATTTTTATTAAGTTTGAGGCCTTTTTTCATAATGGTATGTTGTTTTTTTCCGCAAATTCTTGAAGATAACAAAAGCTCTGTCTCTGATATTAAGCACTTTTCACACATAAATATAGTACATTAAAACACACACACACACATGTATTCATGTATAGATATGGTGTACTTTATCGTCGTAAACGACAAATGGGGGATCAGTAAAATACAGTAATACTCAAATGCAGGTCTTTCTGCGGGTTGGGTGCGGCAAAGTTACAGTGGCGCGTAAGTCTACCATTGAGAGGCGCAGCATGCTAAAAACTTGCTTTAATATTTGCACAGATTTGATCCCGATGTTCAAGCCAGCTTGGCTCAAAACTTTGTATCGATGAGATGCAAGACAGATATCATCTCCTTCGCTCTGACGCTTTGTTTTCTCAGAATAAAAATATAGTTTAAGGTATGGAATATTTATTGGTAAATGTGCTCAATGTCAGTGAAAGAGACCGCGGAAATGAAAGAGGCTCACCCAGATCAGTTTCACAATTTAGCGCAATCTTCAGGCGACAAAACAGTCTGTCACCAATTAGTTTTAACCTTAGTATCCACTTATATATATATATATATATATATATATATATATATATATATATATATATATATATATATATATGATCCCAAAGCGCCAATTACCTAGAGAATCAGCTTAATATTCTCTTTCCGTATTACAAACAATCTTGTCATCTCATCATTCAAATCAGAGTAGATTGTAATTTTTACAATCACCTTGTTTGCTATATTTGTATCATTTGGCATAGCGATATCAATAATATAGTAGTTCTTGGGGTCCCCATTATTATTATTATTATTATTATTATTATTATTATTATTATTCACACTATAATATTCTGTTTGTTATTATTAGTAATTGAGTGACAATGATTTCAGCAAATGCTTGCAACATTCCTCATTATTCTTGTCTACATTGAATGTATTCTGTTCTTCAGAATCTTTATGCTTTCTAGAGTCTCTTATGTCTTCAGTTTTCACACGAGGTGTTTGGGATCATTCTCGGGCCTCATTGAATATGTTTATGACTCATAAATTCATGTTGTACTTTACATTTTTTATCGTTTATCACGGAAGGTCGAGATATTTTTCCAGTTTTTCACTTTCTTTTCATTTTGCTCTGCCATCTGCTGGAACAGCAATATTCATTATTTGACAAATTTTCTTGCTCACAATGTCTTGAACTGATTTCCTGACCTCGATTGGGTGAATTATTTGAATTTCTTTTTCATTTCTTTTATTACTTTCTCTTCTTCTTCTTCTTCTTCTTCTTCTTCTTCTTCTTCTTCTTCTTATTATTATTATTATGATTATTATTATTACTTGTATCAGCAATTAAGTAATAAGACTCCGAAGTTTTGTTGGTCAAATCCAGAATGGATTTGGTGAATTAAAAAGCAATTATTTTTTTCTTTTCCAAGATTCGAATTTCCCTGTCATAACAAATCCCAGATATAATAATAATTCTATAATTAAGCCATCCGTAAAACAAAGTTTCTTCATTTTCACTTAAAGAGCTATTAAGAGGAAAAGACGCCTCAGCGAGATTACCTGCTTTAAATGATTAATTACGAAGAATGAAACTGAACTGTAAAATGCACCTACACATATTATATATATATATATATATATATATATATATATATATATATATATAATGAAATAGATACACATATATTTGGTGTGTATTTTACTGTCTAAGCAATTCTTCATTCACAGGTCAAAGAATATTTCAGTGCAAAATTATCCAAAGACAATATTCCTCTAATGAATAACCCTTATGCAGGCAGGATGATTTCAAATATCAAATATAAAAATAAAATAGCAAATTCTTACATTAAATCGTAAGAAATATCATTAACTTGATGAATTTGTCGTGTACATCATTTATTAATCATTAATCTTAATCTGTAATTTGTGGAAAAAGGCATTTATCATTTTATATCTTTAAACATTATGTAATTATAGGCACATAAAACTTTGCACACCGATACACGTACATAAGCAAACAAATATATATATATATGGATGTATGTATGATTTTTGAATATATATGTAAATCATTAAAAGTATATTTAATTATAGAACGTAAGCATAAAACGACCTTGCATTTAATTAACCTATAAACTTCAACACAAGGGTATTCTGTTGGTGGATTCTGGAGTCTGACGAAAGAATATCATGCCCAGAGGCAAGACATCGCACAAAAGGGACCATCGAAATAAATATTATGGACCAGCGAAATAAACGGTATACTTATATATGTACTTATACTCGAACCAAGGGTTACGTTGTGTCATTTCTTGGTTTCTAGCAGCCTATTTTTGAATTGATGAATTATTATCGAATATCGAAATGATTTTTTCTTGAACGGTCACACTTCTAGATTTTTTTCCATAAATGCAGTTGTCCCTCAGTGTTCTATCCTTGAACCTACGCTGTTCCTAATCTTCCTAGGAATCACTTCTTCCGAATGTAACAATTTAATAGATTCGATCACAACAGATACCTGTTTGTTTAAGTTGGTAATAATTGTAAACGTGTCCTCAGAAAGGCTGAGGTTTTATTTGCTGATAGCCTCTAACAATCTTGGCTCTCGTGACTACTGGCGGCTCTAAAAGGTGTTTTAAATAAGAGTAAACAACCTATCCCCCCGACTATGTTAACATCTATTGACAAAACAGAATGTTTTGCTCGTAAATTCTCTTCAAATTCTACCCTTGACACATCTGGAGTATCTTTGCCTGACTTTCCACTATGAACTCAGTCTCTATTGTTTAATATGCATATTGTCCATGGGCTCTGTAGACTGGATCCCCTGAAAGCATGAGGTTTTGTGCTTATCCGTGCAAGAGTATTTAAGGAATGTGTTCTTGAGATAGCTCCTGTGATCTCTAAACTATAAAATAAATACACTGTCTTCCTGCTTGTCTAAAATCTTATTCTGCATTTCCTGTCTTTAAGAATGTAGGTAAACCTCCTCATCCTTCTAAATCTAATTAAATGTGAATTGGTTAAGCATCTCCCCTGACAGAGTCTTCTTTCAAATAAGCAATATGACTTTCGCTTGTCTAGGTCAACTGATGATTTATGAATGATTACTGCTGAAAGAGTCCGATAAATGCTTTAGATAAGAATGGTGAAGCTCAGGCTGTTTCTTTAAATATCTCAAAGGCATTTGACAAGGTTTGGCAAACTGAGCTTGGTAACAAGTTCAAAAGTTATTGTGTCTTTGAACAAATTTTTGAACTGATCAATCTTTCTTATTGAATCGCAAAATGAATGTTGTCTTGAACGGTCATTCTATTAGATTTGTTTGAAATAATGCAGTCTTCCATCAGGGCTATCTCATTAGACTTAAGTTGTTCCTAATTAATTTCACTGATGCCATCGATATACAACTATATGCCCCTGTCTTAATAGTGCGCCTGATCTGATTGATCAGGTCAAGTCAGTAGCTGATATAAAAAAGACCTACATTCTGTTTTAACTAGAGCAATGAATGCCTCCAAAACGAAAATGCTTTTAAAGCATCCGAACGAAAATGCTTCTTCTAGAGCTAACATTTTCTACTGTCATGAAGTATAAATATTATCCTGAATCAATTGCTAGGTCTGCCGTTAAGAATCTTGGTTTATTGCGTTGTACTAATCTATTTTACATATTTATAAATCGGCCATTCGTCCCTTTCTTAATGCTGCTGCCGCATATGGTTTGCAGCTTCTGCTATATGTTTAGAGATTCTTGACAAAATCTAAAGAAAATACGCATCTCGACTTCAGTCATTTTTCTAGTGTCGTAACGTAACTTCCCTGTGCCTTTTCTATAAGTACTTTCATGGTAATTGTTCTGATGAATTTCCTCTATTGTATTTAGTCTTTATGAAATTAAGCGCAGATTGGCGAGAGGGTTTCATCATTTTAGAGTTGAAATGGCTAATTTTAACCGTAAGTTCTATGCTAACAGTTTCTTCTCTCACATTTCTTGCTTGTGGAATTCTCTTCCGACTTTTGCCATCCCAGTCAACTTTGATCTTCAAAAATTTAAATGCAATTCCAATAGTCATTTTCTGTCTTCTTAATTCCTGTTCTTTTATTGTTCCTTCTCCTTAATAATTTCTCGTATATTCTTTCGCAATTAGTAACTCCTTGCATCTTAGTGGCTTTATTGTCTTGCTTAGCGGGAAATGGTTTAAAAATGATTATATAAGCAACAAATATTTACTTATCGTCGATCCAAGAGTCATTAATAATTTCCGTTTTCGTAAATTTGTATGATCAACCAATATTTATTTGTCCTCGAAACTTGTCAGATAAGGGGAAACTCTTCGCTTCGGTCTTTGCTTCAAACTTACGTCATTTGACAAAGCCTATCCACTTCCCGATTCAATCTCAGTAATATTTTCATAACAGCAAGGGACTTCCAAAGACTTATCAAAACTCTTGATTCTAAGAAGGCCACCTGCCCAGACAAAATACCAATGGTTTTACTTAAGAATATATACCCGGAGTTATTCCCGAAACTATTGAACCGTTGCTTAAAAGATAAATCCTTCCCAAGTCTGTAGATGGTACCAAGTGTATTCCCGATTTTCAAGAATGCGGGGGAGCACTGAAAGTATCAGTCTTATCAGTTTTATTAGCAAACTTTTTCAAGCAAGAATCAACGAGAAACAACCTCTAAGCAACAAATAATACAGATTTTGATCGGCCGGGTTCACTGCGATTACACACAAAATCAGTGACAAGGTTTGGTGGCAGAAATGGTTTCTGCATAAGCTCTCTGCGTGTGGAATCACTGGATGAGTCTTCTTAATTGTTAATTCCCCGAACGTATTTGTTAACGACCAGTCTCTAAGTCCCAAGCGACCAAAGCAGGTATCCCACAAGGCTCGCTCCTGAGTTCAACTCTACGTACTTTATATAAATGATCTGCCTAAGAATATGTTCCGATCATTTGTGAATATCTATGCTGATGATACTCGGACAACGGTACATGGGTGCACCTTTAAAATTCTACATGACCAGACGTTGGCAATTGATCTCTCTACAGTCCTAGCTGTAATGACATTCCACCATCGCCGATCGAACTTTCAAAAATTGCGATGAACGGATGTTCCCCCAGCGAGGCACCACACCTTGCGCTCCTATTATGATTTAAACTGAGTCCAGCCCACAAGTAGAACTCATACACACGATCCTTCGCTAAAGATGCTGAAAAATGGTTGGTTCCGTCTATCTCTCTAGGAAAATGTTCCTGCTATTCTTTACCTTTACAAGACCGAAAGTGGAGTACGACTGCCGTATAGTTATAGGAGCTTTCCAGTTTTCGCTTTACACTCTCGATAGAGCGCAAAAGCGTTTCCGGTTTCTTGTGGGGGAGGAATTATTTTCCACGTTACAACAAACGCTTTATCACGGACATTGGAAACATCTCGCTGATCTATTGCTGTTTCCATAGAAAGTGTTCAGATGAACTACACTCCTTAATTCTGCCAGTGCTGATCTTCAGGGCCAGGACCCGTTATACCATATACATTGCAGTGAACCACCCTCATATTCCTTTCGTATTCATTTGGTGTGATATAAGTTTCACTCGAGCAGCTTCTTCCCATAAATCACTGCCTTGAAATCGACTTCTGATCATTAAAATCTTGTCCTGTTGAAGTTTAGTATATTCCCCACATATCTTCATAAGCTGAATCTCTTACTTTGTAACCCTCTACCTCAAGCGGGCCTTGTGTCTTGTACAGGATGAGCATCATTGTAAAAAAAAAGTATTATTTTGAGTCTAATTTCTGTTTTCGTAATTATCTGTGATGCAATAAACAAATAATATGTACTTATACTTAAGCCAAGTATTCCGTTGTGTTTTAAGTATTTTTCCTGTATTTGTAATTATGTATGACTGGCAGCATGGCCCGGCGTTGCCCGTGCTTGATTCAAAAGTCGTACGACTCATACAGCAATTGCTATCACTTGACTTAAAATATTTTTGCCCTTCCTTGCCTTTAAAGGAGTTCCCTTTGCCGTGCTTATGTTGCTACATGACTTAATTCTTGCGAATTTTTTCTAAGCTCTATACTAAACATTAAATCTGTTACGAAAAAAGAACTAAACAAAATGAACACAAAACAATCAGCTTTAAAAAAGCACTCGTAACTGGAAAAACCGATTGAAAAAAGAATGTTAACAACAAATACTTTTTCACGCCCAACCCAGTTCTGCGGAATCAGAATCAACGTTGAGTTTAAGCAAGCGAATGAGCCAATTGGAGTAAAGTGCCATACAGATTTAAATTTTTCCCACTTGTGACGAATGCAGCTATAGATTTTTTTTGCATGCTAGCATGCTAGTTAACATTCGTGTCAGTCAGCTGTTGGCTCTCACGCTGGCCAATAGAATCTTCCTGCCTATTCCTGGCAGCCAGCTACATGAGACCTGCCGTAGAAGCATGAAAAAATCGATTATTCCTCTATCGATGGGAGTTGGGAAATGCAAAGTCGGTCTTGACCTTCCCGCTAACTTGGAGCATGTGCATGTAAATTTTGGTGTAAATTGGTCGAAAATTGCGGCCGTGCATTCGTTACACCCATACACACACATGCTGTCTTTTATAGATAGAGATCCTATAAACAATCAATAATTGTTTAACCTCGAATCAATTATCCTGTTGCGTCGATAGTAATTTCAATTGGGTTAATTTTTTAGAACTTTTTCTTACGAGATTTGGTAACTTGTTTATCCATGTTATACCATTGATTTGTTGTCCAATCAGTGCTGAATTATTTATTCCATTTTGTCAATTATAACAATTAAACTTTAATTGTTTATTATGTATTTTACAGTTATGATCGTGAGTGATCAAAGAATTGCAATTAGAGCCATTTTACACAGCCTGTTGACAAAGGACTGAGTGCAAAGGCATTGGCAGAAGACAATAATGATGCGAGAAACCTAGGAACTGTCAACGACGTGTGACACAAATTGCGTCTTTCTAATTATGTAAGATCCTAACTTAAATATATCATAACTGGTGATGAAAAATAGGTTACATACAACCAGAGCCGCATTATGACCTTTTGGGTCCTTATACTAATGAAAGTATGCCTCACACTCATACTGAGTTTCCTCTCTTACGCACCTATCATAAATATTTTTTACTCGTGATATATATGTTAGCGACATTTTCAAAGCTTGAAGTAAAATTATTGCAAATTCTTTAAATAAACTAGACTCTTTCGTTTCTCAAAAAATCTAATTTGTAAGAAATAACACTATTCTACTATTTATTGCAAACTACATTAGCACATATAAACACAACCATAGTAAACAAACAGATTTTATAATCAGCATTATAACAATAAAACCATCAAAATAAATATAAATTTGTCATATTTATATTATTTTAGTTTATGAAAGTATTTACAAATTATAACATTTAGGAAATTAAAAGCACAGCTAATATTTAAACATTCTGAACTACAATCAAATACACAATGACGCAAATTAAAACATTGCTTCGCTTCATCTATTTAGAAGCTATAACATAAAATAAAAAAAATATAGCTTTATACAACTTGAGTGGCCCTAGATTGAAGCATATATATATATATATATATATATATATATATATATATATATATATATATATATATATATATATATATATATATATATAGTCTTAAGGAGTGCTATATTTATGGGATAAAGTGCTCAATATCAGAGATAGAGCGTGTGAATATAAAAGTGAACATAGAAGACAACACTTAGAGGCGACAGTCTGTTTCATGCTATATGCAATCGTCAGGCCACGTGTGCTGTTATTTTCTCGGCTATTTATATATATACGGGTTAGTGGTGCATTATCTCTCTATTCTATATATATATATATATATATATATATATATATATATATTCTAAAGAATTAATTGGTTTTATTTATTAATCCGACATATTGTTATCATTTTAAACGTTATTTTAGTGGATACCCATATTTTAGCAGATGTTCTGAGACTCTATTTTTATTCTCATTTCGTCTACCAGCCTGAATATTCATGAAATCTCACTTAAAAAAATGCTTCCTTCGGCAGGATTTGAACCTATATCCCCGTTTGCGGGAGAAACTGTCGTTAGATTCGACGTACCAATGAAGAGCATCGTAGATTATTTAAGATTTCATTCTGCCTTTCCAATATGTCAAATTCCTGGATGTTTATAATTGCTCATTTTGGTATCCGGATCGTAAAAAAAATATGTTTTTTTTTTAAGGAAGGATTTTTATTTATCAATTCAACATATTTTGTATCACTTTAAACGTTATTTTTAGTTAATACCCATATTGGAGTAGACGATACGATTATTTATTTAAACGTATTTTATTTTGAAAAATCTAAAATTTGGTCGTGATAAATAAATCTGAAGGCACATGGAAATATTGAAAGACGCCTAACAAAAGTTAAGAAATATTATTACACGGGACCGTTCTATTAGAGACAAAATAAAGCATAATGAAATGCTATGTAATGGTAGTGAATGCTGGGAACTTTCCATACAGATAAAAAAAAAAGACTTAAAGCAACAGAGAAGTGAAATTTCATGGAAAACGATGGACAGAACATACAAGCATCAAAGAAGTTTTAAGGAAATTGGAAACTAAATGGACTCAGTAAGTCAGAAAATAACTGAAATTTCTAGAACACATAATGAGGAATGGCGGTTTAAAAATTTGACACTTACGGGACATCTGGAATGCAAGAAAGACAGAAAGATGTATCAACTAATTATGCAGCGTAAAATACTGCCAAAAAAGAAATTGTGATGGTGGTAAAAGGAGATATGAAGGATAGGGTGTTGTATAAAGCCGCGATCTTCCACATCTTGAAATGGATACAGAAATTTCATCTGGTTAAAGTTTGGGTATTGCGTTTGCTTGATTTCACATTGCTTTCAAGAATTTTGAAACAACTTGTCTACTCGTCATCTAATTCACTTTGTCTCTTATTCTTTGGTCTTTTCATATTTGGCCGCTGATGGGGAAAATACTGTTAATCAGTCACTTTTTGGGTTTAATTAGAGGAACATTTGATTGAGTTTTTTTTAACGGATACTTAGCCCTTAAAATAAGCAATTAAATGCTAGTGAATCAATTTAACCATTAACCCCTTTTTTAAAATATTGTTCATCTTGTTCAAGGCCCAAGAGCCACTTGAGGTAGAGCGTTATAGATTAAGAGGCACCGTTTATGGGGATATATGAGGAAGATAACGGTTAAACCTAGATTTGAACAGGTTAAAATTGCAGTGTTGAGGAAGCATCCTCTTGGGTATTGGTTCCACAAAGCAGCTGTTGGTGGGGAAGAAGCTGCTCATGTGGAACTTATATATGAAATACGAAGGGAATGAGGATGCTTTGCTAAATGTGCGTGACATGGCAAGTGAAATTTAGAACTGGTGGAACTAAGGAATTAATTCTATGGTGAATAGCGATAGAGTAGAGAGAAGCTTACATCGCTTTGTCTGAGAAAACGGGTTTATTAGGTGGAAAATAATCCATCACACACAAGGACGCGGAGATGCTTTTGAACGCTATCGAGACTGAAAAGTGAAGACGTGGAAGCTCTTGTTCACATATGACCGCAATACTCCATATTTGCCCTGATCAGAAAGTTAGAAAATACCAGATGATAGGCACTTAGTAAATCCGTAGAGACAGCCGATAATTTTTACAGCATCTTTGGCGAAGGATCGTATGCATTAGCTCCACTTGTGGTCTAAGTTCAGCTAAAATCCAAGTAGGCGATTTTGTGTAAGTATATGGTTGTTTAATTACGCTTGTATAAAGTGTTGTCATCTCATAATTACTCGCATAGAAAATTTATGTTACTATAACACTTACAACTGAGTAGTCAGTTCGATCCTCACTGGGTGCCACATACATTAGGCCCTTGATGCATCTAAGCTACAGTTGGAAATACACCATAATTGCCCGCCTAGGGCACTTTCACGTGGTGAAATTTAGCAAGATTATCATGCAAAATCAATTACGATGAAGTGCAGAGTTTGATCCTCATACTTTCGGCCTTGTGCCAAATTCATGCAACACTTAGTAAATTGCCTTTTAAATTTGTAAACAGTTCTGAAATACTCGCAACTTTAAGTAAAACCCCAAACATGTGGACAAACGACGAAATTTTAGAGAAAATGGAAACAAAAAAGGAAGAAAAATTAGCCGTTGTTTTAATTTCCAGAGAAAATAAGACAAAACTGCCCAAAATTTGCATATTTTTATTATCTTGGAATATATATATATATATATATATATATATATATATATTATTTAGTAGGGGATATCGAAGTCAACACGTAGAGGTGACAGTCTGTTCCATGCTAGGCGAAAACATCAAGGCTAACGATTTGACTGCATCTAGCATGAAGGAGACTATCGCTTCTGCGCGTTGACTTCAATGTCCACTTTTTTATATTTACACACGCTCTACCCTGATATTGAACATTTTAAACCATAAATACAGCATAACTCACAATGTGTGTGTGTGTGTGTGTGTTTTACACACACACACACACACATATATATATATATATATATATATATATATATATATATATATATATATATATATAATATGAAAACGATCCATAACTCAAGCCTATACAGCGCGAGTAGCATTTCTGGCACTGTCAACACGTGAAAATTTGTTGCTGCGATTGGATTGTAAAATGCTTTTTTTAAAGAAATTTTGACTTTTTACCTTTGGATTAAGTTAAATTTATTATTCAAGACAGTGAAGTAGACTAATGTTTATATATTCTATTTAAACTTGCAATATTTTATCGTTAAACAAACTTTCTCGGTGAGTGTCATTAAGAATTTTATCATATAAAAATGAAAATTTGACATTAATTAATATTTTTCTCTATGCTATTGTTCTTCAATAATGGCGATATTAAGTATAAAATTATTTTTATGAATAATTTATGTTTTTCTTTAGCAGAACAAACAGCTATTATTTTCTTTTTAAAAGTATGTTGAATTTCTCTTTTATTCATAAATAAATAGAAGACATTAAAAACCAACGTTACGTTATTTACTACGAAATTAATGAAAAAAGTATATTTATTAGAGAATTTATCACAAATTTAATGTCAAATAATTAAATTCAATAAACTTAATATTTTGCAACTATTACCACAAATTGTAACGGAGAAGACATTGTTTTCTAGTCAATATTGTCTTTATCTCTTTTACATTTTTTTTCAGCAAAATTCATGAACAAAAAATCATTATTAAGAATTTTCTCACAGAAAGTTAATTTAAATTTTATTTATGCTATTATTCTTCATAATGACGAATACCTTGATTTTAAAATTCAGTTTTTAAAAAATAACTTGTGTTTTCTTTATAACACGTAAAGTATGTTGAGAACCGTCATTGTAAGAAAACAAAATGAATAAATCTAACTATTTGCACGGCTAATTTTCAAAAATTACGATACAGAAACTTCCACATTTGAAGAAAACTGAAGTTTTTTCTATGATATTTTATTCTTCGTAACAAACATTGATTTTAAAAAAATCATTATTTACACACGGGTAAAAATAATGTATGCTTAATTTTACTAGCATTCTTGTTGTTAAAATGTAAAACAAAAAAAATAACCAGTTTAATATTTTTTAAATTTACTGTAAATATAGTAGACAGTTTAATTTTGTTTCGATAGTCGTATTTTATGGGGGATGAGATAATCGATTCATACCCCACCGTAAAATACGATTATCAAAATATTTAGTTTGGGAGGTTCGGTTTACTATGTTACTTCAACATAAAAACGATCCTGACCATTGAAACAATTTGTAAATCCTTTGGACGCACGTAATTACTTAGAGACAACGGAAAGTATATAATAACATCAGATGAAAACTTTTCACATTCATACAAACTTTAAAATTCTTAATTTCTGTCCTTCAGACCTTAGAATATAAGGTTCATGCTCTTTTTAGAAGCATAATATAGTTTTTTTTACAAAATAATAGTTTAAATTAATATATTTTTTAATTTCAGTACTACAAAATCTTTTTTCAAAATGTTAAAAAAAAGTACTGGGTAACAGGTTACCGTGGTAACTATGATTAACAAAATAAGGTTTGTGTATTTTGAATTCCCCAAAGATATAGAATGAGTGAGACTTATGGTCAAAGGCAATACATCAAAACAATAACTCTGAAAAACCAAACTCTTTTGTATGTAAAACTTAAATTAAAATTTTTGAAAACTTGACATTTGAAAGTTACAATGCTGTATATATACAACATATTTTCTCTTTCAAAATGTTGAATATCAATGTTTAAGCACTGGTCACAAATCAATGAAGCCATTTGTTATCTTAGTAACTTAAAAATTGATAATAAGAAAACAAATTAAAAGAGCTTATGAATGTTATATGCCAGATATTTGTTTTATTTTCCCCTTTTTTTTTTACATATATTTAATTGGTTAAATCCTCAAATTATCCTGTTAATTAATTTTGTGATCTTGTTAATATGATTCAATTTTGAAAACTATGTGTACTGGTAATATCTATTATTGCACTATGGCAAAATATGTATTTTCTTCATCTTCTGTGAAACATTTTTTTCTGTTAACAAAAATTACAATAAATTTTGTAAAGATTATCAAAATTATTGTTTCTCGGAAATTCACGTTTTTGTAAAGTATTTTCAGACTTTGTTGATACGCGATTTTGTAAAATGCTGAAATTGTTTTCTGATTGTATTATATAATTATATTTTCTGTAATCAGTTCTTATAATTAAATTAACCCATTATTCTTGCAATATTATTTAAAATTGTCTAATTTATAGTGAATAAAGGGATTTTGTACATTTAATGATTTTATCGTCGAGTAGGTTAATTTTGTTCATTCTTTGTACATGTGTATTTATGAAAATAAGTCAATTATGGTAAGACAATTCCTAATATTATATATATTTTTAATTAACTAATTACTTGACATTACTAACAAGTTCCTTGCTAAAGATTTTCTAAATAATTGATATTTAGTAGTAATTCAGGCCTCCAAATGGCCGCCCCCAGTCATGGACCCAAGTCGCATGGTTGATAGGCCTGGTATAAGAATCGCCATATATATATATATATATATATATATATAAAAGAAATATGTTGTAGTGGTTCCAACGAGAGAAAAGTATGTATATTAAAAAAAGAGGGGTGCCGCAAACGTTTTTTTTAATTGTAATGTGGATTTATTGACAAAAATATTATACTTTGTTTTATAATTTCACGACAGAACTTCTGGTCTGGTCTCACAACCGTCTTCAGAAAAGTGGATTTTTACATATTATTAAAAATAATTAATTTTTTTCTTCATGTTCAATGAAATATTCTCGATATGAACATTCT
>CAHIKZ030005588.1:742500-837500 GCA_903632075.3 Acanthosepion pharaonis | reverse complement strand
TTTTCTTAAATTTCTCAAGTCACCTTATGAAATCCTTGAAACCATCAGCATTCATACCGAGGTATTTTTAGCAGGTCATCATGCAATCACCTTGCTTTTTGAGAAATAATACTCTCAGAAACCCCATCAACAGCAAACAGTTACTTGGTTATCGTAATCATCAGGAATTCATCAACTTCCAAGTATCTAAGTAATTTCACCTGTCTTTTCCTGGTATATAAGTTTTTTTTCTGTTTTTTACTCGCTCCCTCCATGGAAAATTCAGTATCAGTAGAACCGCATTGGTGATACTTTTATATATTTTCCTTATTCTGAGGGAAAATGTCCAACATTCACTGCTATATAAGATAATGCATACTACATAGAAAACTTATCTATGTCGTATTTATGTTTCTAACGAAATGTTTCAGTTTCTTCAAACTTATCTATTGGAAAGCTTCTTTCGGTAGTCTAATGCTTGTTCTGATCTCAGTGTCTAATTTTACATCCTCTGTTAAACACTGTCCAAACAATTAAACCTCTGCACTGGCTTAATGTTTATATTTTCAGTTCTTAACTCGGATGTTGCTCTTTTTCTCTTGATGATGACCATAGAGTTCTTGCAGTTGATAGTTAATCTCTTCGCTTTCTGCTACCACCCTGCCTAGGTTGTCCTGTAGTTTCCTTTCCGAGTCGGCAATCAGTACAGTGACGTCTGAGTATCTTATATTGTTAAGATTACGCCCACCCATTATAAATTCTGGTAGTGTCTTCCCTTCCATTGGGTTAACGTCGCTGTAGGAGTTGAATAAATCTAAGGAGTGATTTAAAAAAAAATGAGAATGCCATCCGATCGGATGAGGTCACGCTTTTTAGTGCATATATGGGTGACGTTACCCTGGAGAAGTTATGGAACCAGTATGCATCCTGCTAAAAACAAAACAAAACAAAACAAAACAAAACAAACAAAACAAACACAAAAAAACAAACAGCTTTGAGTTCGTTAGGTCAACGTTGTGCAGTGAAGTAATCGTCTTTCCTTCAGGAGGCAAGTACATTTGTCACTTTCCATCTGCCTCAAGGTTACTGATGACAAAGTACACTCCTTGAAAGCAACGGTTTTTACGATGTCAGCAGCGCCTTTCACCAGGAGAAAGCGCACTTCCAAAATCCTAAAGAAGACATCACTGTGGTGATTTCATTAAGAAGTTATGGGAAGAGGTTAAAAAAGATCGATGCTTTTCGAAAACTTTACCACGTAATTTACAGCTGCTAAAGACCTTCCGTTAGCATCATAACACCATTCAAGCGTTTACAAGCCTTGTAGAAATATGTTCTTATATATATATGTATGCTTTGTTTATGGAAGAATTATTAAACAGGTTGCTATTATATATATATATATCTAAACATAATAGGGCAGTGAAAGAAATTCGAGTTAAAAAACAATAACAAATAATAATATTGACGATAACACCATTAATATTTATTGCATATTAGTATATTTTTTGAGCAAATGTAATCATCATGAATTTTTTTTTTAAATCAGAATTTTCGGACACGTCTGTGTCCTTTTCCAAGGAGATTTTATTGGTATGTGCTATATTACGGAAGACATATTGTTTGCCACAATTAGGGTTGTAGAGGTGTCAATAAAATAAAGCATAAAACACTTATGAAAAGGAAAAAGAGGGTCTACGTACACAAAATGATAAAATTATTTATGTCTCTACATATCACGATTAAGCTTCTTCAGTTGGAAGAATTAATTATTTTCACTTGTAGAAATTCTAACGAATGACCATTTTCAATTGTAGAAATTCTAACGAATATCCATTGCAAACCCGATGAACAACTGTACCTCTTTTTAGCTGAGCACTATTTCTACTACAGAAAATCCAACAGTTAAAATTTTTATAGTGGAAGTACCAATAATTCTTTTTAAACCGGTGGTATCAACATATATTATCTTTCACCAATAACACTTACAAAAATATGATATACCTTTTTAAATATATTTGGTTTTCAAAAGAAGTTAAAAAAATGCCTAAGGTAAAAACAAAAATACTAAAAAAGCTAGAACCTGTAAATCTTCAAATGAACCATGCTTCTTATGCTTATACAAAAAATTAGAAATTTGTTGACAAATAACTCTGCTAAACCAAAGAAGCGAATTAACTGTAAATTGCCGACACAGTTTATCTTTTTACCTTACCTAGTTATTTTTTTTAAATTATGTAATACCATTACTTATGGCCATAATTTAAAATCAAATAAAGGCCCAACGTCTACGAATATTCTTATTTTGTTTATGCAGATTTAGTATTGCTATATATTGCCGTACAATTAGAATTATTTATATCGTATATAGATGTTCCATATTTTTAATTTTATCTAAAGGTTCCTTTAAGAAGCTTGCTGAATCTGAATTATAAAAAACATTCTGTTGAAATTAAAATTACGTCTGATTCTCCTACTTCCCCTCCCCTCAGCGTCCTTTGAATAAGTGACCGTCATATTTGCCTACAATTATATATATATATATATATATATATATATATATATATATATATATATATATATGTGTGTGTGTGTGTGTGTGTGTGTTTTTGTTTAGGATGACACTCAAATATATAATGACGCACATTCATACAGGCGTATGTATGTTAGTTCGTACATACACATCCATATTCATCATCTTGGGTTAGGCGCATTTACACATTCATAGGTATGAGCACACGTATTTACGCACCTTTCATTCTGTCTTTTTAAATTTTCAAAGTGCGTCTAACCCAAGATTATGAATATGGGTGCGTATATACCAACTAACATTCATACTCTTGTTTGAATGTGCGTCTATTCATATGTGAGTGTCATCCTAAGCAAACACAGAAGAAAAAAATTACCGTCTCCATCACACACAAATAATCAAACACAAAAAATGCATAAATAGGTTCTCTTTTGAAAAAATAAACCAGTTTGTCTGAAATCGCGAAAGGGTGAAACCTAGGGTTACAAACTAATATCCATGGAACCACATATATATATATATATATATATATATATATATATATATAATAAATAATATAATACAATTTATACAGTTGTATATATATATATATATATATATATATATGTATATATATGTATATATATATATATATTAATGAATAATGAATACAATTTATACAGTTGTATATATATATATATATATATATATATATAAATATATATATATATATATATATATATATATATATATATTAATGAATAATGAATACAATTTATACAGTTGTATATATATATATATGTATATATATATATGTGTATATATATATATATATTAATGAATAATGAATACAATTTATACAGTTGTATATATATATATATATATAAACATATATGTATATATATATATATATATAAACATATATGTATATATATATATATATATATATATATATATATTAATGAATAATGAATACAATTTATACAGTTGTATATATATATATATATATATATATATATATATATATGTATATATATGTATATATATATATATATATAAATAATGAATAAAAGTTATAATAAATATATATATATATATATATATATATATATATATATATATATATATATATATATATATATATATATATAACCGTTTTGTTTAGACCTTATATTAAATGAAGTGATTATTTATCCGCTTATCTGTTTATGCCTGTTAACACTCGCATATACAACTGCTCATATGTAATCATTTGGCTTATATCCAAACTTACATCTCTACCTGATAAATTTATAACCGATTATATGATAAATAATTATAAATTTATTTCAAGATCTTTTACATTTATATATATATATATATATATATATATATATATATATATATATATATATATATATATATATAACAGTTGAAATAATTTTATAACCGATTATATAATGACTGATTATGTCTGTTTCTTATTATTCATTTATATTGTTTTCTATTTAAAATTATACACTGAACTCTCATTATGGAGTTAAATTTTTCATGTTTTTATATTAAAAACCTCACTGGAATAATGCTTACCACCTACGGATTTGTAATATTTATGGAGGCATAATGTTTATTTTCAGGAATAGAGTATTTTACATATAGATAATGATAATAACACTGCTTGTCGAGTGGTATTTTTCAGGTATTTTATCTAATGTCAAATTTTCCTTTCCTCCATCTCTCTCTCTCTCTCTCTCTCTCTCTCTATATATATATATATATATATATATATATATATATATATATATATATATATATACGGGCGTAAATGTAGAAAGGAAGTGCAGTCTATGAGGATATGAAGGATAGATAGCGGCCGACATAAAAAATTATGCGGTTAAGTTTGTAGTGATCGGTAAGATTTCTCTCAGTTCCACAAAGTAATCGCTCTCGGGAAGAAGCTGTCTGATTGGAACTTCCTTCCTACCAACGGTATACGAACGGAATGCGGATAACGCGATCCTGCGTACTCGGTATGACTGGTCATAGTTATAAATGCATGAAAATTTGGAACTACGGAATATACTAGCAATCAACACAGGCATCTCAAGAGGTCAATTTTTGGACCGTCTTTTTAATGTACATAAATTATATATCTAAGATTATACTCAGATCATTTGTGAATATCTATGTCAATGATACTACGATGTATGGACACACTTCCAAAACTTGTGATGACCAAAGATTGGTAGCTGATCTCTCACCTGATGAAGCTTTAACGTCTCAGTGGTGGAAAAACTGGTTGTTTACATACAATGACTTGATAACCAAACTATAGTTTGCCAAAAGAAACAGGAAATTTTGTACCAATTATTTAATTGTTTGAATCTTTGTTATAGTTATTTGAAACAAAAACAAAGGATAGATACGTAGTCACTTAAAATAGAACAAAAACACAAATGTTTAATGTGGTGTTCAAACTTAAGAACACTGGCGACTTTCTGTAATTTTTCAGTCTTCAAGATATATGTTCTTTCTTAATGAGAACAATCACCTCGCTTTGAAAATTTTATAACTGCGTATACTGGAACAAGTGGTTAAAAATTTATATGTTACTTAATTTTTTAGTTCATTCATATAGTAAAATATATAGTTATTCTTTTTATATGTTAGTTAATTTTTTTCATCATACAGTCATTCGAAACCTTCCTGGATTTTTAGTGGTCACCCTGATTCCATAATCACCAATCGGACCCGAAATTCCAGTAGTCAAGATGAATGGATGTCTCTTGGGGCGCCCAGTGCCTTGATCGACTCATATGTATGAAAAATGGTGGGTTCACTGTACCGCTACAGCAATTACCTGACTCCGTGTGTGATTCTCTACTTTTACAATAGCCAGATCAAGCCTAAAATAGTGTTCTGCTGTTATATTTGGGTAGGAGCTGACCAGACCTCACATTTCGGTCTCGATAGCATCTTCGACATATTATTTTCCACCCTGAAATTCGTCTCTACCAGACGGGATGTAACATGCCTCCCACTGCTCGATCGCTACTTCCATGAAAATTGCTCGGATGAATTGCTTTCCATCGTTCACCCAGTTCTAATCCTTTCCATGTCAATCACTTTGTAGCGAAGCATCTTCATTCTTTCCGTATTCAATTGGTGAGAAGTTCCACACAAGCAGCTTCTTCCTGCGGACAAAACGACACGACAACAGGTTGTTAAGTCGATCATTAAACTCTTAATCTATTCAAATTTGTTCACCTATCTGCATATACTGTGTCGCTCACTCTGGACATAGTGAATTCTACCGTGAGTGGCCCTCGGGTCTTATACAGGGTGAACCTCACTGTCAAAAAAATAGCTTATGTGAATATTTCCTAGAAAAACAATGATAGAGTAGTGATAAGCTTGCTAGATTTCGCCTGTGGTAAAAAAAAGTTGTTAGGTTGAAAATTATTCATCTCTCACAGGATCGTGCAGAGGCTTTTTAAAATATATTAAATCGAATTACTTACCGCATAAAACATAACTCAGCAAGTTTATTCACATGTTTTCATCAGATTTATTCGAAAACAGAAGAACCCAATCAAAATAATAACGCACGTTCCTTGTTTAATTGAACATATATAAGCGAAGGAATGCTACCTAAACATATTCATAATCTTCAACCCAGAAGATTGTGTTCAAGCATGAAACAGCTTCTCAGTGTTGAACTCAGTGTCTAAACTTCTTATACGCATATACCTTCCTCGAGGTGGTGTAATGGTTAGCGAGTTTGTCTCGCTAGACCAATTACAACTGAGTAGTGAGTTCGATCCTCACTGGATGCCCTATACTTTCAGCCTCGTGCCACTTTTAAGCTACGCTTGGAAAATCACTATACCTCCCAAAAATGTCTGCCGCATAATGGTAAGACATTATCTAGATCAGCGGTCACCATTCTATGGCCCGCGGCCTGAATCCGCCCCCCTCCCCGATATCATTTCATCCGGATCCCGATGTTAGTTTATCCTGCCCGTCGCTTCACTGCGCCACAAATGAGCTAAAATATAATTATTTATATGGAGTTATCAATAGATTGTAGTTAAACTTACTATGTAGATAAAATTAATGTAAATAAAATGTCAAGATTTGCCCAATCTGATTTTTGCATCTGACAGTAAGTTTAAGGAAAATCACTGAAATAAAATATTTGGCAACTTTTTCTAACTTTTAATATTCGAGCGTTTTTGTGTAAGTGCCTTCAATTAACTTTCTAAGAAAAGCGATTAGGAGCCTGCTGTAGCAATTATGTTTTATCTTGCATTGCCGTGTTTAAACCGGTTTGAAGAGTGCCGTATATAAAAAAAAGTATTGACTTCAACGAATTATGTCATATATTTTGCCTGAACTGAAAATTTAAAGTATGTACAGTCAGCACATGTAACGAGTTTGACCGATGAACATTGAAAATCATTTCTCTTGGTTGGATGCAGTAATACCAAAAGAAATATTAATTATATCGTAAAAGGTAACCACCACTTTGACAAATGCCACTAACCTTTTGTACTGCTTCGTTTGTCAGATTCGGATATGTGAGCACTTGGTGTGATATAACTATTTTATTGCTATTGTCGATTTATTGGATAACGTTTTATTAAATAAGTATGTTTGTTGTTTTTATTTTTGTGCATTTAGTGCATTGTATTGAACAAAATGGTTATCCGGCCCGCACCCGTCATTCTCTCTCTCATCTGGCCATCTGTATAAAAGGTTTGGTGACTCCTGATCTAGATGAAGACAATCATTGTCAGTATCTTATGTGGGAGGTATTTCTGCAGCATCACTATATTTCTGTACGCTCTATGCCAGATAATGTGTACTTTTGTCCTATAAATATAATATATCTTAAGAGCTTAGTTTTTATATAGGCACGGTGGAGTAAGGTATTGCGATTTGGACTGAGGAATCCGAGTGTTGAATTCCAGTCGAATTCATTACGTTCACTTACGTGCTAATACCCCGAGAAAAGGTAAGAATTCATCTCTTATCCCCCAGCTATAGGTAAAGTAGCTGAAGTTCAACTCTGAATTGAAAACCTGCGAAAGAGTGTTTGGATATATTGTGGCATACTGTGCCCCAGTTGTCTGTATGCCATTGTTCCCAACACTGTGGTTCGTTCTTCACAAACGACGTGAGAATTCATTCTATATATATATATATATATATATATATATATATATATATATATATATATATATATATATATATAAATTAATTGATTTAAAATATGTTTTTTTCGCTAAACTGTTCTAACCATGTTTCAAAAATGGAAGCTAAAAGCCCCGAATTTAATTTTGTGATTAAATTAAAGACATTAGTTCCATTTCATCCTCAAGCGAATTTTGGAGTAACTTTTTAAAATTACTGGGTTTTAAACACACAGCTAAAACAAAATTCATGTTTCAAAGGTTACAGATAAATCTATTTTAGCCGTTAACAATATAATAAAAAAAATCTAGACGACAGGCTTTTAACGGAAGTTAGATTTCATTGAAAAATACATCCCTTCCCACGACCCAAATGTAGCAATAACTGATATATTAAATTATAGACATTTTTAATCAATTCCAATTAGTGTTTAAGTCTTTTTATTATATCCTTACTCTGTCCTGGACATTGAGTTCTACCTGGATTCTATCCTCTTGGAACTATTTTTATACATATGTATATGTATGTATGTATGTATATATATATATATATATATATATATATATATATATATATATATATATATAGTTTAGATATATGATTGTATATGTATGTGTATATTAACCACTAATATTATCAATCTACATACATACATACATGTATATATATATATATATATATATATATATATATATATATATATATATATATATATATATATATATATCACATGTTGCAAAAAGCATCAGGTATTGTAATTCATAAATGAGCAAAAGCTGTTCTGGTTAGCCGTAATATTCTGTACAATAATTAATTACAACGCTAAAGAGTAAAAGAGAAATGCCGCACAACACGTTTATGAAACTGCTGTAAAAAATTTTTGGAACACTCAATAAAGTGGCACTCTCTCTCTCTTTTGCCCAATGCTGGGTGGTACCGTCTTAGTCTTCCTATCAGACAACATTATTACCGTGTAATTTAATGGATAACAGGCTTATCCTATCGAGAACATTCTGCAATAATTGTCTCATGTGGTAGAGTTTACCCGAGATATTTTACGTCCCGGTAAATTTATATTTATATTTTCGGTACGTGTTTTTTTTTTCTCAAAATTAATGTTTACCTATGTTCATTAAAAGCTATAAAAAATGAATCACTTTTGACATATGGTAAAATCATGTTGTTTTTATCTATATTGTATCAGTTTTTGAAACTAAGTTAATTCGGAAAAGATTTCATTTGATGAGGATTTACGTGTGAAATATAATCGACTTTTTCAGAGAGTTATACGCGTTTGGTTCAAGGACATGCTCTTGAAGCAATCAGTGAGAAAAAAAAAACAACCCTAAGTAAAAGATTCGTGGCT
Organism: Acanthosepion pharaonis; assembly: GCA_903632075.3. Classification (NCBI taxonomy): domain Eukaryota; kingdom Metazoa; phylum Mollusca; class Cephalopoda; order Sepiida; family Sepiidae; genus Acanthosepion; species Acanthosepion pharaonis. The sequence continues at coordinate 828,471 of CAHIKZ030005588.1, read as the reverse complement.
TGCAAACACTTTTAATTTAGATTGCAGTTATTGTAACTTATATGGAGGTAGTATAGTTTTATATTTGCTCAAAATATAAAAAAAATTATACATGTTAAAATAATAAATATATAGAAACTATAGAAAAATATATGTTAAAAGTATATATAAATATACAGTAACTATAGAAAAATATACACGCTAAAAGGATATCTAAATATATAGAATCAATAGAAAACATACTTGTTAAAATTATATATAAATATATAGAAAATATAGACAAATATGCATGTTAAAATATATCTCAATATATAGAAATCATACCTGTTAAAAAGTATATCTAAATATATGGAAAAACCAAAAATATATATGTGAAAATGTTTTTAAATATCTAGAAAATATAGAAAATATATATGCTAAAAGTATATTTAAATATACAGGAAATATAGGCATATACATGTTAAATGTTTATCTAAAGATGTAGAAAATATACGTTTAATGTATATTTAAATATGTAGTAAATATAGGAAATATACATGTTCAAAGTCTAAATATATAGAAAATATACATACCAAAAGTACATTAAAATATATAGAAAATATACATCAGAAAAGTATATCTAAATAAGTATTAAATATAAAATATATATGTTAAAAAATTATCTAATATTTCGAATTAACTCCTGTTGCGAAAAAGCCTATCGTAAAAGTGCGTATATTTAAAGACGAAAATGGAGGATATTTACATCGTCGAATTTTCCATAATTAAATAGGAAGATATTTGGAGTGTTTACATTTTTATTCAGTATTAAAGTATTTTTTTTAATGGTGGGGAGGAAGTTATCTGATTTTTAAATCGCGATGTGACTTCAGGTCACCTAGTTTTTCTTCACTTAAAATGTCTGTTTTTGAAGGCACAGAAAATAAATGATATGTGTCATATTTAAGAATATGAAACCACTAATTAAATTATTTTCAAAAAAATTTCTTTGGTTGCGAAGGTTATTTGTGTATACGAAAATTAAGAAATTACCAATATTCATTCTTTGACTTAATACAGCATAGTTAATTTAATTGGGTTTGGGCCGTGTATGCGAGAAACGTGGAATTTATAATGAAAATAGAAACCAGAAGGAAAGTTTTATTCAGAATCAGGAAGAGACACTTTAAATTTCTGTGATATATAATGGGGAAAGAGGGATTGAATATTTTGACACGCACAGGACATAGTGAATTCAAGAGTGTGACCTACATAACAATCTTGCGTAAACGGATAGCAGAACAGCTAGTGGGAAGGATAATCAGAGGCAAACGTAACTTAGAGTTACGAAGGATAGGAAGTAGTGAAGAAACATGAACAACAACGTCCTGCAGGGTCGTTGCGTATAAAAATAATATTGCTTCAACGAAATATTTCGCATCTATTTTCAATAGAAGAAAATTTGACGCCTTGCTATTCAGAAACAGGTATATACTTATATATTTTTACTATTCGCACAGAAATCTATTATTAGTTTTGGGGTTCATCATTAAAACAATATCAATGCAATACGTCCATATATGTGTTACAATACATATGTTTTTCATATATATATATATATATATATATATATATATATATATAATATATATAAACAACTTTGGGATACTGTTGAGGTAGTTACCCCCCCCCTTACTATTATGATTTGATCATATTAGTCATATTACTATTCTATTCAGGCTAAGTAGTTCCGGGTAATTGTCAACGGGAAGATAATACTATTGCATTCAGGATTACAGAAGTAGTGGGAGTTATCTTTTCACAGGTCTGCTTGACCAGTGCCGAGCGCTTGATTTTATTTGTTCAGCTCAAATCCTGGAATTTTTGTTTTGTGAACTGAAGTTTACATTAAGTTTTAAAACTTTTAATTTTCTTCTGTCTTTTTGCTGATTATTTCTGACTAAAGTTTTGAATTTTCTTTTTCAGTTTTTATTTTCTCACCCTCTATCCCAGTCCTTATTTTTCATTCTTTTGCCGCTATTTTTTTTTTGTTTTAATTTTTTAGTTATGTCGAACTTATTTTTTCTCTTTGTATTCCCTGCCCAACATTAATTTCAGTTTATCCTTTTTATAAATTTTGTTAATCTTTGTATATTTTTACGTGTTTCCTCGTTTATCTGTTTTGTCGTCCCGAATAAAGTTTTCATAACTTCTGTGTATTATTTTCCTGTCTATCTTTCTGTTTTTTTTTATTTGTAGTTTCTTTGTTATTTATTAGCAAGGCATTTTTTTCTTCGTGTAACGTCGACCATTTTGGTTTAAATTGTAAGATGTGTTATTTTTACGTATTTCGATTCTCCTCGTATCTAATTCCCCTGTTTTTGCTGTCGCAATTTTACAAAAAAAGACCTTTTTTATACGTTTATATATATATATATTTTTTTGCTTCTTTTTTCGTTAGTATTACATTATGTAATTTTTACGCTTGCGTTTTATTCCCTTTAGGTAAAAATTTTGCATGTACAACCATTTTTTGATTTGAAACAAGTTTTTCTCTTTTTTCCTTACATCTTAAATTTTGTTAAAATTCTTTCTTCATTTTGAAGGACTGTTGTGTTTTGATTAATGTGTCTAATTTTTTCTGTATTTATCTTTTCTCTTCTTTTATAAGTTTAATTTCTAACTTACTTTTTGTTTTATTTAAAAGAAAAGAAAAAAGTTTTGCTTTGGAAAAATTTTTGCTTTTCAAAAAAATATACTTTTAAGTTTATTCACTTATTTAAAAAAAAGTTCGACTGTAAGAATGTTTACCAGAAATAGGTCATTAAAAGACAAATTATTTGGTCCCAAGAACGACCCTCTTGATAAAATGAAAAAAATCCTAATGCATTTAATTCTCTGAGCAAAAGAATGGTGGCTGAAATAAGAACATTATGAATATTAACAAGTGACAAAGAAAGTATGGTGTCTGAAAAATGTCAAAATATGGATATTACCAAGTTTAACGACAAACAATATATGGTGGGCGAAAATCGCTAAAATTCTAAAGAAACGACCAAAAACCCAAAAAGTATGGTGGCCGAGAAAAGCCAAAGTTCAGAAGAGACACGAAATACTACCCAGCATAAAGGCGACGACATAGCGATCTCTGAGACGCCCCATCCGAAATACATAATCAACATTACGGAATTCCTGGAGAAATACAAGAGTTCTACACATCTTGACACAGAAGATGAGCTCTTGACAAACCCTGAAGAACTACAGAAAGTTGAAAAAGAATTTTGTCAGTATTTATGGTGTACAAGCATCGCACAAAATTTGTGGCTCCACAAAAGACATCGTTATAAATTCGTTGACGTCCCTAGAGGTTGAACCACAAAGATTCCTTAAACTATAACTTTAGCTAAGGATTTAGCTGGTAAATTAAAAAGAATTCCTTCAGAGGCAACGAATATAGCCGCTGAATTCCGTGCAGAGTGTGTTACGAATGCACCCCGTCGATATATCGGGTGCATCACATTGCCACATAATCGGACTGTGAATACAAGCGCAGGAATATGAGACTTATCATGACTACTTTCAAGATCTGTTCACCAGGGATCCCGGTCTGAGCATTGCTCAGTTCGCCCTGCATTTAACCAACTTTCCCTGCCTCAAGACAGCTGAAACGTTTAGTTGCGAGGGTCCCATTACAGAGTCGGAAATCTGGGAAGCACTGAACCAGGTTGGCCGGGACAAATATCCGGGATTAGATAGTCTACCTTACTCATTGTACTTGAGGCAGTCACCCATTTTCGTTCCTTTGCTGGCACTGATTTTCAAAAACTGGTTGAAGCAAAGGTCTATACCTTAAGACTTCACTAGGGGTGTGGTCAATTTGCTTTGCAAGAACAAAAACTGTAGGAATGGGATATGTAACTTTCGGCCTTTAACGATGTTAAATACAGACTTAACTTTTTTTTTGCCAAGATCTTAGCTAACAGTTTCCAGACTATCCTTTTTCATCTGATTGGCTCAGACCTCATATGGTACACTTGATCATCGAGCAAGTCGGCAGTAAACAGTAAATTTCTGGAGGCTTTCGTAGGCCGATTTTGAGCCGTACTTTCGCACCTGGATCCAACTACTATATGCGTCTCCCGGTGCGTTGGTGGAAATGAATAGAGTACGATAGTTGCGTGGAAGGGAGTTCGACTCTGGCCCCAGAAAATTTTTCGGTAAAGGAGAGGACGGAAGTATGTGCCTCGCACATCTACCTGATTCACTTTTACCGACTTTCTGTACTTCCACTTCCGTCTACCACACTAATGACAATAGGAAGGCTCTTGTTCTCCTTGTGAGGAGGTGAGTTCGCTAAGATACATCGGGAGATCTGTTACCGCCACCCTACTGAATGCGGTTTGGATAAGCTTAGCGTTGAGACTCGTTAGCATATGCTTCACATCGCGTTCTAAGATCGAAGGTGTTGCGATTCGAATGAGGATGGCGAAGTCTGGAAGGAAGACAGCCGTAATAGATTCCTATCCCTGAGAAGTGTGCGCTCGTGCGAGGAGGAGGCCCACTGTTTGTCCAAGCAGAGTGAATGTCGTATTGCTCTGAAAATCCTCTTAAGGCCGTCCATGGCCTCCCCAAGGCGTTTTCTCGAAGGGCATCATGTGTCAGTTAGGGGATCCATACGAGATTATCAGGTTTACGAGCTGGGTCTTACGAAGCAGGAAACTCTCCTTGGACACCCGTGTTAAATTTCCTCAATAATAAAGAGGCACCACTCAACTGGCTGGTGATTCGTAGGGCCTTCTGTGTCGGCAAAAGATTTTGTTGGGAGGGTTTGGAAAAATCTCTAAATTGCTTTCGCTGTGATGGTGATGTGGAGACACTAGTTCAAGCCTTATTTCATTTCAGGGTCGTAGCTCCGTTGTGCAAGTTTGTTGAAGGCATCATGGTTCGCATGTTGCACGGAAAGTTTTTCGTCCTCAAGGCCAGTTCTGTCTGTAGCAAAATAGCACCGCCGATGACGAAGGATGAACACTGTGTTCTTTTGCTTGGTAGGTGTTATGAGAGTCTTGATATTGACGACACGCCAGAAAGGATTTTATGGCGGTGTGAAGTTCACGTCTTTCCAACTGATCTTGTTCTTTAAACATCAGCTTAAAATCAAGATCAGGACAGAAAGGCGATAGCTCCCTCCATCAGAATTTGGAAAAAGGTGGGTGAGTCTTGCGCTTTTGTTCGAGTAAGAGGAGCCGGCATAGAGTTGCAATTTGATATCATTTAATCATTAGGAGATTGCACTGTTGAACACTGGCAACCTCGTCTGAAATTAGTTTAGTTTCGGATTGTTTTCGTCTTTTAGTTTCTTCCGTTAAGTTAACTTAGCTAGTGAATGTATGCTCTTTTAATTATGTTCCCACTTTCTTTAGTTAAATGGGAGTGAATTCGAGTACAGTGCAGAAGATTCCGAAAGAGTTTGATGACTCTAATAGTGATTATGAAGTTAAGGTGGCTCGAAAAAGTTACTCTGATCGTTCTGACAAGAAAAGAAATGCCGAATTTGTTGGTGATGGCCTCTGACTCAAAACAGCAGCTTACATCAAGTGCTGTGAGGATATAGTTCTGCTCTGGAATACGCTATGTCTGCATCCTGCCACAAAAGCAGGAGAACAGAGTAATGGCTCTCAGACAATTTCTGCGATTACAACACACCTTATATCTTGCCAAAAAAAATCATGAGCTTTTTTTTGTAGATCAGTTTCAATATTTTATATTACTAGAATCTACTTGGTTTATATGTCAACAAATTTGTTACCTTTACTCTCTCTCTCTCTCTCTCTCTCTCTCTATATATATATATATATATATATATATATATATATGTGTGTGTGTGTGGTGGACTCTCCTGTCGTATTCGACATATGAAGGTCAAGCAGCTCAAACTTCGATCAAGATATTCAAGGGAGATATTACAACCGATTTCACAAATATTCAATGTGCGCGCCACTTGTGACAATACACGCGTCAAGTTGGTAGTCCAACTACTGCAAAACACGATGTAGCATGCTTTGCGTAACAATATCCAGCGCCTTAGTGATTCTCTGCCTAAGTTCTTCTAGGCTTGTAAGAAGAGGGGGATAAAGACCGGTCCTTTCACATACCCATACAGATGAAATAAGCATTTATTAACTCATAATTTACAAGAACCCTTAAGGAAAATTCTGGTAACCACGCAAAAATCTTTTCAAATCACATAGTCGTAGATAATTTACTTTTAGACAAGCATTACTAATTAAATACCGTTCCCCTTCTATCAATCTCATACTGTTTAGTAGTGGAGATGGTGTGTTAAAAGTTTTCTAAAAATAGAAGTCATGCCCAGGTTAGCCTGCTGCACATAGTACGTGGCCGTCAAAAACGTATACACTCCTCAAGAACAACACACAACTAAATTACTATTTAGAAAATAACACACGGAAATACAACATACCAAAAACAATATCCTGGTTAACTAGCCGAAATAGTCGGAACAATAATTTGTTTTTTTTTTTATTATTTGTGCCATGTTCTCGGTGCAACTGTAGCTGATTTTTACTGTGTTTTTGTTGAATTAAACGGTTCATATGAAAGAGACGTTGAACGACAAACAAGAAAATAACTGAAGACACCGATTTGATCGATTCATATTCTACGCCTTCTCAACCCTTTGCAGGTTATTTAAAATCAGAACATATTTTTGACTGCAATAATTTATTATTTCAGGAGGAGATAATAATAATTTATTGATACAGATTTTACTAATTAATCCATAACTAGAGCAAATGAGGTGGATTCATACATTTCCCAAGGGGTTTTGCGCATATGTGAATATAATCAACCCTACTGGATTTGGAATTCAGCTCTCCTATTAAAAATTACGAAGCATTACACCACCCTTACATCTAAGGTTACAGTACTTAGTATTTCCAAGCGGTCATTCATCTAAGTACTGACAAGGCGCGATGTTGCTTAACTTAGTGACCATACAGGAACCAATGTTTCACCGTGATGTGGCCGTAAGCATAAATAACCTGGTCGCACGAATGTAAACAGAGAGGGAATATACAGGATATTAAGTAAATTCTCTGAATGCATGACAATATCCAAACTAATTCATTTAACGTTAAAAAGAGACATATTTAATTGGATTGAAGAAATATATATGAAAGCATTTCTTGTGGGTGATTCTTAACGATGAATGTAGAGCAACATTGGATAAGTCGGATTAATGGATTACAACCTTGTTTCATCTTGGATATAATCAGTCAGCCCTATTTAGACAACAAGAGAAGATGGCTAGTATAGCTGGCAGTAACGACGAAGAAAATAATCTCAATAAAGACACAGAGAAGTAATGTAAGTTCTTGGCCAAGACGCTTTTTGAGTGTTACAGGTCTCAATATAAAAATCCCGAAGCTAAATCTTATATTCACCCAGGATAATGTTCCCTAAGATTTTGTAACAATAACTGTTGTCAACTTGGCTAAAAAAGGTTTTAAAGATACTAAATTAATGAAGCACCTACCTATTCCTCCATATATAAAATCAATAGAAAGCTTCTGGTCCACGATCAAAAGAAGTGTATATCATATTGCTACAGAATAACCAAGCAAAGCGCATGTCTGAGAAGCAATAAAATAATTGAAAGTAATATTCATAGTGAAACAGTAGAAAAATTAACACATTTAATAGACAAAAGAAATATGTACTGCTTTGAATGTACGCTTTTTAGCGCTACAGGACGTAGTCAGTGATGTTCTGGAAATGGATCATTGGGCAGTTTCGGGTCTTTCAAACATCATACTGACCTCACCAAATCGACCCCCTCAGAGCTGATCAGACTCTGAAACACCCTCTAAAAATGCTTGTAGACACTGACTTCTATAAATATACCCCGTTATCACACATTTGATTGGAGATTGACCAACAGCCAATCACAACGGTGCGAATTCTATTTAAGCTGTTTACGGTTAATTTTTTTCATTTTTTAGTGAACACCCCTTCATCGGATACTTAGAAGGTAATTATGTTTTCATAATATCAGTCAGTTATACGCAATGCGTGATATACACTTAGGCGATCATGTATCCTTAAAGGCAAATGTTTCCCGCAGTAGACCAGTTGCCATCCAAGGCTATAGAACCTAGTATGTCCTGCTATTTACCCATAGCTGGAGGGAGAAGAAGAGGATTAATACTTTTCCCAAGGATATTAGCACGTAAGTGAATGTAATGGATTCGTCTGGAATTCGAGCCGTTATCCATGACTCCACCGTGCCTCCTGTAGAATATCAATAAATCGATGGTGAGAAATAAAGGTAATTATTGCGGATATATGGGATATGGTGTTAATCAAATATTTTATTTGGTGGCTATCGGTTTCTAAGAAAACATGCTGCACATTTGCTTCCGTAATAAAAATCTGATGTCGACAAAATAAACTATAAGCTATATTTTAAGAAGGATAGATATTATAAAACGAAGCCTACTACTGATACAACACGTTCTTCAGGTATTGAACTTAGACTGACCTGAAGATTGCGTTGTGCATGAAACTCTGAGTCTTGCTGCCTTGTGGGGTAAAAAAAATGTATATTTATTAATATATAACTTATATCTCGAGCACTATTTTATTATCACCAACACTCAATGTTCGATATCATATATATATATATATATATATATATATATTTAAAAGAAAAACAGACCACTTTAAGGTACCATTATAATAATTTATTTCAAACAGAGCCCTTTTAAAGGAAGCCGGATCATCGGATAGCACTACCAAAAATGAAATGAAACGAAAAATGAAATTAAAATTGATGGGTAGTGTAAGTGTTTGTAATTTAACAGAGAGTGTAAAAGGAGTAGTTAAAGAGACATGGAAGAGTTTAGGGAGGGATTAATTTCATATCTCTCTCAAGCATACTTTGTATTGGGGGAGGAGGAGTGACCAGACCTTGACCTATTTAGACGGTTAACTTAACGGAAGTGATATATTGAAATGGAAGGGGAGGAAGAAAGAAAAAGGAAAAAGGAAAAAAGAAAGAAGAGGGAGAGGGAAGTAAAGAAAAAGAGGCTGTAAATGGTTTTTAGCAATTTATGTAAAGAATACATTTTAATGCTTAATAGTAATTTAGATGTCTGAAAAAACGAGAAGAAATTAATATGATGCTTGCTATCAATTTAAATATTTAATTTTTTTAAACAAAATGTTTATGGATTTAATATAAGTTAAATACGATATTTATTAAGACATTTATCGAGAACATTTTAAAAAATATTTTAAATTATAATAGTTTGTTTACCCGATTAATCGTACTTTTTAATATTGTAAAAAATAGTTACGGTAACATCTTTATCAGTTTGAATATATATATATATATATATATATATATATATATATATATATATGTATTTGAACTCTTCACTGCCAATTCAAGGAAGACATTTGGATTACCAACAAAAAATAGAGAATATCATATCGAGAATATTTATCAACGAAGAACATAAAGAAAAAAAATTAGTTATTTTTAATGTGGAAATCTCCGCATTTTACCTGAAGACGGTCGCGAGACTAGAAACACGTGTAGTAAAATTATGGAAAATAAAGCATAATATTTAAAATAAAATCCACATTAAAACCAAAAACGTTTGCGGTACCTCTCTTCTTTTTAATATACACACTTTTCTCTCGCTGGAATCACTATAACCTCTTTCTTATACACACACACACACACACACACACACACATATATATATATATATATATATGTGTGTGTGTGTGTGTGTGTGTGTATGCATCTATATATGTATGTATGCATTTTATTTGATTCTTTATTATTTCCTCAATCATGCCCCCAAGCACATACACACATATATGTATATATTTGTGTGTGTGTGAAGGAGAGAAGAGGGAGAGGTATGTGTGTTGACGCAGATAAAATGAGGGAGAATACTGAGTGCAGAAAGGAGGAGTAGGAGGAGGAGAAGGCATTTATCCATCGTTTCCATAGGTTGTATATACGATATTCGACATCTTCAGCACCCACTGTGACGAACCATGCGTTTTTCAACAATTTTAAACAATAGGTGTTACATGACATAAAAAAGGTTAAAAAAAACATTAAATTAAAAAGCAGACCTATCCTATACTCTTTTGGGAGTTGGCAAGTGTTTTCTGGCTGGCAATCATTTCTGTCAGACTCAAAGCTTTTTTTTTCTTCCCACCAGTACCCAGAGTGAATACAGAAAATACCATTGGGAATTAGCGTCTCTCCGGGTCGGGAGAGCCACTACTATGTTGACAGGAAACATGTTTGTAAACATACACCGAGGCCATCACGAGACTCGACAAGATTAACTCCTTCCATAAGTAGAAGTGGGGAAAGAGAGAGTGAGAGAGACAGACAGTGAGAGAGAAACAGAGAGAGAGAGAGAGAGAGAGAGAGAGAGAGAGAGAGAGAATAGAATGTGCAAGGACACTGACAAAAATTAAAACAAAATGTGGTTGCGGACCCAAGCAAGTCAGGCAATGTTATTGGGCTGAATCTATGCTTTGGGAATTTCGGTTAGCTTTGAACATTCAGAACAAAAAAAAAAAAAAGAAGTTTAAATTGATCGAAACGTGTCGAATCGAATCCTGTTATAATTGTTTTCCAACAGTCATTGGAAGACTACTAAAACTACCGGTGCATCCGACAGAAAACGCCTATAAACGAAAATATTTGTGGACGCAACCCGATTTATATATCCACTGGAAAATAACAAGACAAAACACAAAAAATACCACACAATCACCATGTATAATCATTTAGTTCTATGCCGATTTAGAAGGGTGCTCTATATATTATAGAAGTGATAATGAAATGAAAACGAAGATGTATTAATTCCAAACTAAATGTATTTATGTTCCTTGTTACCTTTCTTTTATATTAATTAGCCAACATTAACCATATTCGTTTTTATTTTTTTCCCTATGACTTGTTTAAAATCATTTACAGTCATTTTGAGTAGTTGGTGTCGACTATCTGTTTTGAGGAACAAACTAACCTGTTGTTAGACTTTTTTGTATATACTGTTAGTTAATTTGAGACGAGGCCCAAGGGTCCCACAATGCAGAGGACTATATAGTACGATTGTTGAACGGGAGAGAGAAAGAGGAAGTAAGAAATGTATATTATGGGGAAGAATAGGATAGATATCGGTTAATACTCAACCAAGATTGTAGTTGTTAGTGAAGTACACACTCGGGTGTCTGTTCCACCAAGTAACTATCCTGGGAAAGGATCTGTTTAAGTTGAACTTGCACCTTATCAAAAGAATACCGCAGTGAATGGAGATGGTTTGCCACCATGAACATGGCAAAGCTGGTTCTAGCTTTGATGGTCTGCGTGGAACTAAGGAATGTAATTTGTCGGAACTATCTGCCATAGTAATCGTTATAGTGTAGTAAGAGGCTAGCAACGTTTCGTCTGTGGGATAAAGGTCACAAGGTGGAGAATAATTTATCACCCACAGGGATCGAGTTTGCACAGTGAGAATTGGGAAGTTCCAGCCCAAATATGGCGACAGTACTTCATTCTTGGTTTTACCTGAATTTTGTAAAGAGAGATCATGGCAAATTTTGTTACTGAATGTTAAATATTAGGATTTTACCAAACAGCTTGATTTATTGATTGGCGGATTCGAAAAGACAATGTAAAATGTAAACGTGATCTCCAAAATAGAACGTAATATTATCTATCATTCATCTAGTTTTCTTAAGGTAGACATATTTACTAAGCGTAGAACCAGTAAATCTGGGATAGAAACTGAAGTTCAAAGACATGATTCTATTACGGCAACCTCCGGCGCCCGGGACAGATCCGACACGCGAAGGAGTTTTGTCCGGACCGCGAACCATAGAAATAAAATTGCATATTTGGTTGATTGCTTTGGGTGATATCCTGTTATTTCTGCATTAAAATAAGGGACACTGTTTAAATAATATAAAATTAACTTCGTTGTTTTTTCTTTAACGCTCCTCAACCAAATCTGCGTTCTGGATGGAGGGGGTCTCAGGTAGAGGCAATTTATTATAGTACATTTAATATCATGCCCACCTGCGAGACATTTCATAGCCGTCTGGCCCAGGCCATCCAAAAAGGTGCCGACCCACGTATTTTGACACTGATAGGGCATGTTGTAGGGAAGATGGAAAGAGCACACAGAAGAAGATGAAGGTTTTTGCCTTTTTGGTATCTTTCCTAAATATTGCTCCGCAATTTATTTACTCAAGCTCTCTAGGAAGTTTATGCGTTGATTTCCCCTCTCCTTCTTACTGGCGCAAAAATGAAAACACCACCTCTTCATATGGAAATTTGATTTTTTGATGGTTGCGTCGTCTAAAGTCATCACCTATCCTAAGGTTGTCAGCGAGGATTGAAGTAAAAACGGAATCACCGTATCAAGGGTGTTATATGTGAATATGTCATTTCCTCTTCTTGTTTTATGTGCTCTCCATGGTCATAACTCCTGCTAAATTCCTATCCTTTGCAGTACAAATCAATGGTTGTCGCCATCACTATCATTTACAATTTGTTGTCAGATATCAAATTATTCTATCAAGTCCCCTTTCCCTTATGACGTGTCTCAGAAATTTTTCCTGTCTTCTTCTGAAGTACAACATCTCTGTTGTCTCAATTCTCTAGCATTCACTACATTATTGAAGGTTTGATATGACATAGCACACTTTTCTTTGTTTCGAACGAAATGTTCCTGTTTCTTAATAGTAATATATACTATATATATATATATATATATATGTGTGTGTGTGTGTGTGTGCATGTGTGTAACAAATATATGCCATATATATGTATATATATGTATATCATATTATATTTATATATATATATAATATATATATTTAACAAACGTATTTGAATGAACGCACACGAATATACACTCACTCACACACGCACACACACACACACACACACACACACACACACATATATATATATATATATATATATATATATATATATATATATAAATACAGTGCTGTTCGATAAATTTAGCTCAACTTATCCTTTCAATTTAGAAGAGACTTTTCGTTTCTACGGTGAAATTTTTTTAATAGTGAGCCCATTCATGTCTCTTGGCATTGTTGGCTTTACTTATTAGAGGCTTAAACCTTCGTGTACAAGATTTGTAGCCTTGTTTTAACAGCCACCGACGGATTGTTGAAGAGGTAAGACTATCACCTTCCTCTTCGCTTAGACTGGCTGCAATTTCTTGGCTATTTATAGTCCTATTTTCCCAACTTCTCTCTTGATTACCCTGCCAGTTCTCTCATCAATCTTTTTCTTTCGTCCCCTTGTTTCCTTCCTGGGAACAGGAGTGGCATCATTATGTGCCCTAAGCACTCGATAGACAGTTGATTGCGAGGTTATAGCAATTTCTGCAATTTCTCTCGTAGACTTGCATGCTTTTGAGAGGACAATAATAGATGCCTTAAGTGGTTCTGATGCGTGTTTGTACCCTTTCATCTGGTTAGTGACTTGAGTGGCTATTTCAAGCTGTTTTTATACTGTATGAGGCTTTCTGGAATATTCTGGAATACTCTGGATTTAATTTAAGCAGTTCTAGAATTCTCTAGAATATTGTTCTGAATGTATTGTAAAATAGTTTTCAATATTTTTTCAAAAGCTCTTTAAATTTACCAGATCAATCAATTAGAATGCGATATCTGAGTCATATTTTTTGCGTTGAGTTTGTTCCTGAATCTCATTTATATCAAAATTTATAATTATCAATAGAATACCTTAGGGCGAATAAACTTTTTTCCTAGGTGGTCAGGAAGGGGTCTTTATATTAGTAAGATTAAAAATTATTTTAACCACAAAAACAATAGACAAAAATATTTTTAGTAAAAAAATCAGGTGAGTCATTTTTATCGAACAGCACTATATATATATATATATATATATATATATATATATATATATATATATATATATATATATGCAAATAGCCAGAATAACATCTAAGGTGTAAAATAAGGTAGACAGATAAATAGATAGATAGACAGACAGACAGATAGATAGACAGACAGACAGACAGATAGATAGATGGATAGATAAGGTGGGGCGTAAAAATTATGTATTGTTTGATATCAGCACATTTCTGTCTATATTTCTGAGATAAAGTCTCCCTGTGGATCAACATGACCCACTGGATAAAAGTTTTGGTTGAGCAATTCAGACTTGACCCAAAGAACCCTGCCACAACAGAGGAAACACATAACATGGAAAGTTGAGTTACTAAAGGAAATTAAGTGATACTGAGACATCCCCCCCAAAAGACATGACACATGGAATTAGAGCAATCTGTCATCATAGACTAAATAATGGGGTTTGTTCTATGTTCCAACGTATATCAACATCAGCTGAAATGTCGTCAATATAGCAATAAAGACGAGAACAACAGTCCGAACGATGTAAATAGCATAAATAATCACTACATTTGTATGAAACCGAGTATATTGTGATCATTAAAGTGGTAGGATTTCATTGCTAATTTCTGTTTTTATTTCATAGTAACAAGTTTAGCCCTGGAGGGCACAACGCCTGACATTGCATGGTCGTGCTCAGCTTACGAAATGTGGCTGTCCATGGTACAAATACAAAGATGATGGTGCAGTGATCGTATACATCGTTCCTCAGTAGGTGATAAAAGCATTAGACATTCTCATTTTACGAGGATAATTACGCTACCTGTATTAGATATCCATAGAAACGGTTGTCCTGCATCATCCAGATGTGAAAATGTTGCAGGAAATCTTCCGTACTGCACTTCTATCATTAAACTCTTCAAAATACAATGTTCTATTAAAATCGATAAATAATTAATAAAGTTATTAACTATTTTAAATAGGGTGTTTCTTTCCTCCACCTCTGTATATAGGGTTATGCGAATAATGTAGACTGACACGCTGTTAATTATTGAATTTTGACTAAAAATCTCATTTTGAAATGTTCTATAATTTTATTAATATTCACTAATCTACTAAATACTCAGCGAGAGATTAGAATTATTTTGAAAAATATATATACTATTGTTTAAAATAAATGCTGTCTCTTTTTTCTACCTATGGACATGTCTGTACGTGTGTTTGTGTACACACGTGTACGTGTGCCTAAGTCATTTATGATTTAACTGAAAACTTGCACGGACAGCTTTTCACGTGAGTACACGCGAAAGAACGTCTTCCACACGTACCAGGTTTCATCAGGCTACCCAATCCTACCAGCGTCGTTATGGGAAAAATACGTCTCCCTCAGTCGATCTACATTTGGGATAACAATTTGCCACCGCAGCCAGTAATAACGCATGAAGCACAAGCAGACGTCACTGCTACCCATTTTCTAATTTACCGATAGTTGTTCCCGCCTTTGTTGGTACCGCTGCTATCGTTGTTATCTGCGGCATAGACAAAGATGATAATGACACTTGTGAAGGCAGGGGTTGTGCAGCCACAACAGTCAGTGTCTAGAACGAGGTAGTAGGTATACAGAGGGCGTGTTTTTTTTTTAAGTGTTTTTTAGTGATAGCGATTGTATGAAGAGAAATAAAAACGGCGGAAAATTTATAGCGGAAATTTTTGCAAAAATAATATCTTGGATATAATAGATGTCAAGGTAGGAAGAAAAAAAATAGTAACAGTTGAAATATTAGTTGTGGTAAAGTTCTTAATGAAAACTAAGTTGTCGTCTTGTCAGCGTTAAGTCGATGATAAGGTCATCAAGTGGTACAATGTAACCAGGTGTGGTGGTAGGGTCGCTGCGAATTGAGCACCAGACCAGTTTCTTCCTCATACCTGAGGCAAAAGCCAGATAGTTATTCATTTATGCGTAGTATATCATGGGAATTAGACCTGGCGGAAGTTATCTCTCTCCAAGTCAAACCATATTATTCTTCCAACTTGAAGTCATGCTCTGGCAGTTTAATTCATTCTAGTTTCTTTCAGTCTAAGTGCCATACATGATACATGCTTAAGCGATTATGTCTGTTTCGATTCGTAACTGAATAGCCAGAAATTTTCCCGGACTGAGTTGTCGTTTCTTTCTGAGGTAGACTGGTTGCCAACCAAGGCTATAGGATCTAGTCTGTCCTACTATTCAACTCATGGCAGGAAGGAGAAGAGATGGATTTATATCTTTTACAAGTATACTTTCGCGTGTGAATGTAACAAACCCCACTGGAATTCGAACTCGGCTCTCTGATTTCTCATTCCGAGCCGTTATCCATTACAACAAAACATTTTCTTAACCTGAAGATAACGTAAATTGCGGAAATCTCAGATCTGACTGTAGTCTTGGTTCAACAATACTTGGATTTAGTGAAAAATAATTTTGACGCCATGGAAATTGTTGTCAGTAAAAAGCGTGGTTAAAAAAATCTGTTACATTGGGTCCATGTGTATCAACAATGCCACTCGCAAAACCAAGTTGTGAGTTTGTTCCTGTGGAAAAGTATGACTTTTTCTTTGAAATTTTTCCTGTGACATTATTTCTGGCAACACCGTTAACACCGTTCTGCTCGATAGCCCTTGAGCCCTACAAAAAGATATTGGATTGAAACACATGTTCGTAGCATTTTTTAATATACGGCGATTGAACACATGATTTTGTCGCACATGACTGAAATTTATGGCTTATTCTGAAATGTGATATTCCAATACGTCGTTCTATATGATTCTTGTGTGGCTTGTGAGTTTTAAATGTTTTTACTTTAAAATTAAAATATGGATTGAAAATAATTTGCGTCTCCGTCATTTGATGTGCCTCTATTTCCGGAGCAAACAGCAAAACAATATATATGCCATTTATACAGGTAGATTCATATGAGTTAGAGTATTGTTTATAAGAGTTTGGCTAAGTAGAGAAGTGGGAATTACTACATAAAAGACCGGGAAAGTTCTGGGATGTCTGCAGTACTAGTTGATGGCCAAATGGAAACGTTAATTAATAGTCATCTAGGTCACTCAATGCGGGTTATCGCAGTGATACTACACATATACCATGAGAACCTTGTAAAGCATTTCGAAACACTTGGATATATGAATCTCGATGATGTTTGGACGACGAACAATTTAACGAAAAAAAATACTTGACTGCATTTCCATTTGCGATTCTTTTCTCAAACGAAATAAAAAAAAAGATGCATTTTTAAAAAAAAGGAAAATGAATTGTTTACAACAATGGCGATAGGAAAAAATCCTTGGGAAATGAACAGCCGTTTTACATTCGAAGAATGTTATTTTGTTTATCTGGTAAGATTGGAAGGTGGTTGCGTATTACCATCTCCTGCAAAATCGAACTTTGTATTCAAACAAGTACTTTTTTCAATGCAGATGAACCGATTAAAGGCAATAACCGTTGAAAATATTCCGGGGTTGGCCAATTGTAAAGGTGTCGTCTTGATTTAGGACAATAATTGAGCGTGTGTCTATGAATTCTCGTCACATTTTGTTAAAGAGATGTCCTACTAAACTAACCATAGTGACTTGGCAGTTATTTCGATTCCTACAAAATTCTCTCAGTTAAAAAAAAAAGTTTACTTATTCTAAATAAACATTTTGAAAAAACCACTTGGATCAATTCCTTACCCAAAAATATTCCATGTTCTAGGAGAATGGGATCATGTAGCTGCTTCGAAGATAATGAAATGCAGTGGAACAAAACGGTAGTCATATCGTAGAATAAATGTGTACAAATATCGAAATATTACCTTTGAAAATTCAATTAGAAACGCTACAAATTTTGTTCTGTTTCAATAGTTTTAAATGAAAAATATTAGGCACTGGAATAACATTTGATAGAAGACTACAATATTGTAAGAAAATCACAAGTGGTTTGTAGAATATTTATGTTCTGAATGTGCTTAGTTTCACGCTGTCCACTGACATGATGTGGAATAAATACATTGAATCAATAGCTTCAACTACCGCGAGGAACGTTGGTGTCTGTGTCGTGTTTGAAAGTTTTTCTCGTCTGAATCCACCCTTCAAATCTATAAATCAGCCGTCCTTGCATGGGATATTGCTGTCATATATGGTTCGGTGATCCCGCTGTATGTCTCGAGGTACTCGATAAAATCCAGAGACGAATATGCAATATGATAGGTCCTGATCTGGCATCTAGACTACAATCGCTATCCCACAGATGTACCGTGGCTTCCCCTGTCTCTTCTACAAGTATTTTCACGGCAACTGTTCCAACGAGCTACTTTCGCTGGTTCCCAGACTGCATGAATTTAAGCGTGCTACCAGGCTGGCATCTCGGTCCCACGATTTCACTGTCAAAACGGTTAAATGTAACCGTATCTTCTACTCAAACACCTTCTTCTCTCACACTTCCCGTCTGTGGAACTTCCTTCCCCTTACTTGCTTCCCCGATGACTATAATCTTCAAATATTCAAGTGTAATGTCAATCAACATCTGACACCTAGAGCTTGTTCCCTGTCCTTCTCTGTATCTTTTCCTCAAATAAGCCTCTTTACTCTTGTTCTCAATACTCTGTAACCTCTTACGTGCTAGTGGCACCTGCACCTTGCTTGAGGGGAATTGCTTTAAAAAATAAAAAAATAAACAGCTGATATATTTTACAAATAATAATTTAATGCTTTGGGATGCGCGGATAGCGTAAGAGTTTTCGGTGAGAAAATGGAAATCAGTGATCCAAGCTCAAATTCAGGTCTAGTATATAGTTCTACAGAAGGTTGCTGAGAATGCCATGGACTAAACAATAACGAATCTTAAGAGAAAATTTTTAGATTTAGACATTTAGACATTTCTGCGACACATGATAAGCAAAGAGGGCTTGGAAAATTTGACGCAGATAGGAGATATTGAAGACATGTGGAACAACGAAAGCATGGCATAACCTGCCTATTGAGCTTGTGCAAATAGATGGAAGGACAGAGATTAGGAGAGATAGCAGAAAGTCAACATTTACTAAGAGCTAGAAAGCACAGGAAATTGTGAAGAGCCATGATCGCCAACGATCTGAAGGGGCCTGGGATTCAGTTATGCGTTAACTCACCAGCTTGGACTGGGTTATCGGTCCTTAGATATCAGTAAACCTAAGAGAATTCAGAATTCCAAACCTTGGAGAAAGTAACAGGAAAGGACTTTACTATATAAAAGAATGATGACAATTTCTAGATAACAAAAAAATGTTTATGTAGAGATCTAGATATTTGAGGAGACGCCGTGCTGAATGCATGTCTTTTTAATAAACATTTTATAAATATCTCGAAGTTGATTATACTGAATATCTACCTGTATGCTCAATCTAGTGATTGTCACCATGTAATATTCGCCTATAATGATGCTCGATTATTCTCCCGGTGTGGCTCTTTGCATTGAAAGCCTGGCATTTCTCATCAGACCTTAAGTGCAACTCGTATATACGATCCATCATTAATCATGATTGGAAAATGATTGGTTTCTTGTACCTCTCCAGTAATTAATCTTCAGCCATGCTTTATCTTTACAAGGATCAAATGACACTAAAAATAAAGTATTGCTGTTATATCTGGGCGGAAACTCCCCTTTTCTCATTTTCCAGCCTTGATAGTTTACGCAGTCTTGTGGGAGATAAATTATTTTCCACACGAAACCGCTTTCCCACAGGTGAAATTTCGCAATTACTATCCCCTGATAAATGTTCTGACGAGCCACATTATTTAGTTCCACCAGTTCAGACCTTCACAGCTAAGATACACCATGTCACGTAGTCTGGGACGAAGATACTTCTCCTATCACTACAGTGCTAATATATTCAAGTCAATCGTAATCTTTCCTACATAATTTTATTTGTCCTGGGTCTGACGATAAACTACATGCGTCAGCAAGTCGTCTGATTGAAGGTTTTGAGAAGGGTGGCTTATTAGGGTCTCAGCTATGCGGAAATAGTAAACCCCTAAAGAAAAGTAAAACACTGTTAAAGTAAAATTACCAGCAATACATATATAAAAATTACCAACAATACATATTTATAGTAGAATTAGCAACAATATATTTTATAGTAAAAGAGTAAAAATACATTTTATCTGTCGATGGAAGTATAAAATATATTTAGCTGAAGCCATAAAACTTTATTCAAAATATTTTTACTTCGTCATTATGTTATGTCGCTAAATCAACCAACCAACATATCCTCGAAACCTGCACTTCTTACATCCTTTTTATGCTCATTTAGAAACTATCCGCCTTCAGTGGCTCTTTGGCACTGCATTGTATGCACAATTATTTAAAAAAAAAAGATGGCTTCCAAAACCCGTGTAATATCGTAGTTCTCTTGGGAGATTAAATGATAGAAACTCTCATTGATATTCTCGCATTCTTCTCAAAGTTCTTGTATTTTTAACAATTGTTATACAGATGGTTTCGATTCTTCGGATATACAATACTTGCCGTGTTTTTTCTTTTCTTTTTTTTTGTAAAAGCCTCTGGAACCTTTAGAAATAGCACAACACAAAGAAGCGCCTGTATGTTCCAAGTTTTCTCTTGTGCGCATTTGATATCTTTCAAGAGTTTTCAATTCTGTCACATTATCTCGGTGATCTACTTTAACAGCAACATTCACAAGCAACTATTCATCTTGTTTATAATTAAAACTGGTCTATTGGCATATTGGCTAGTCGGGCGCGTCTAGATTACATCGATTACTTACCCTCCAGAGGGTTAAGACCTCCCTAAAAAAAGATGTCATAGACTTGATTATAACCGACCAATATTTACTCTCTCTCAACCCAGTAAATACTTACAGACACATATAAACGACCACCATTTACCTATCAGCAAATAAAGAAATGCCTATAGATTCAAATATAAACGATCAATATTTACCTATCCCCAAACAATGCTTATAAACTTACATATAAACGCCAAATATTTACTTATCACTGAATAAAGGAAATGCTTATAGGCGCAAAAATAAATTACCAATATTTACTTATCACCGAATCAAGGAAATTCTTATAGACGGATATATAAAAGACACATATTTCAACATTGGAATTGCAGGACCCAATAGGCGTTGACATTTCCTTAAATCAACCAACCAATCCGATCCACATTTCGGTCTGGATTTGATTAGTTTAAATGTAAAACTCCCAGATAACTTTATGCATTTTTACAAGATAGATATTGGTGTTTGTACATGGTATTATTTTTGCATCTAGAAATCATACTCGTTTGCACAGTTCACCTTGAATCAGTTTCCTCCACCCCTTTTGATTCGCTAAGTTGGTTGCATTCTCATATAAAGGGTGCAATGGGGATATTGTCACCATTTTATATTTTTAACTTCGCGCATGTGCGTTGTTTTTATTTAGTCGACAGTACAATATAGTTTGGCACCGTGTGTGAGAAAAGAAGAACCATGACGCAATTCACTCCACCAGAAATTTAGAAACGGCTTGGCTTTCACGCCGAAAGCTCTAATAAGAACATTTCAAAGTGTTTGGGGGTAAATGTGACGATATTTCAGTGTAGGATAAGTTTAATGGGGATTGCGAAGGTACGGTAAATTGGAAATCGTTCTGATAAGAAAAGAACTCCCGAATTTGTCGGTGATGGCCTCAGACTCAACACTGGAAGTAGTGGCACCCTGGGTGAAAAGGGAAGAGGCTGCTGGAAGATTCCATGTCTGGGAACAGGACTCTGCGCCATGACAGACAATTAGGAGAACCCAATCATAGCTGTCAGGCAATTTCACATCAACCTTAAATCCTGCCACCTGACTTCCCATACCGCAAGCAAAGATGAACTGAAGGCAAGGATTATGGCAACATTCACCAACTTAAGGAGGCCGTCCATAAAACATGCAGGAGATTCCGAAAGTTGTATATAGGCCGGGATCGAAGATAATGGCGATTTTATTAAATAAATTAACTCTTTAGTATTTCAAGATATTTTTGTGTAATATAGATAAATATATCTGTTAAATTGAAATGGCAGTGTTATTTTCATTTTTGCGTAATTTAGACGACAATGCCACTAAGACGCAAGGAGTTACTGGGAGTGGAAAAGAATGATAAGACTTTCATGATAAGTGAACAGAAAAGATAAAAGAACAGAATTCAGGAATGAAACGATTGCGATTAACGTTGCATTTAAATCTTCGAAGATTGTAGGTAGCAGACAAGCAAAAAATCGAAAGAGAGGTCCACAGATTTAAAGTGTGAGAAAGGAAACTATTAGAAAACAACTTATATCTAACTATTTCAACAGCAAGATGATGAGACCTAGCAGCCAATCTAGTCGTACGTTTAGTCATGCAGTCGAAATACCAAGGAAGAAAGCACATTAGTACACCTGATACGAAAATAGTTTTAAGAAAGATAGATTAAAGACACGTAACGGAAAATGATTGAAAGCAAGATGCATTATCAGGACCTATAATATTGCAGACAATTCTTTTGATTTTGTGAAGAATCTTGCAATATATAGTAGGAACGCGAGGTCAGATATGCCAGAAATATTCAATAAAGATTTAATGGCATATTTATAAATGCGCTAGATGGATTCTGACAAAAGAAATTGTCTGGCACGACACATTGAGATACTTTCTTAGAAGAAGTCTTTATAAGTATGCATGATAGCCTTAATTTCTATTGATAATATGTTAATTTGTTTCTTTTGGATACAGTTGTATGAAGGCGTTTTAATTATTTTCCCCATAAAGTATATTGTTTTTAAAGAATATCTGGTGATTCTGCATAATTTCACACATCTCAACTATCTTTTTAAAATGTCACCGTTATATTAGAATGTTTCTTTCATCTTATTTAGCTACCCAGTGAACTATTAATTTCGAGTTTCGTGTTGACATGTTAGAATTTTGGTTCTGCTGCGTTGAGAGAAATAAAATTCTTAAGTCAAGTAAAAGTATTCTCTTAGTAAATTGTAAATGAATGCTCTTAGAAAAAATGACTCCTGTCAAAACCTAGTTGTTGCTTATAAGAAATAACTTTGGAAAAATTACATACATTCGTCTTTCCATTCTCTTTACGAAAAGGAATAGGTCTAGGATTCTTTCAGGAGTATCTCTGCTTAGTATATTAAACGCGGTGAAATATCTGCTGCGAATTGAAGGCTCTCCACTTTTCGATTAGACAATCGTGATTCTAATTCCATTTTCACACGTTTTTAGAGGACACTCAGCCAAACGAATACAAAATAAAATGCAGGAAACGATGGTACATGTATATCTTAAAGAAATACAACTTGTAACAAAGTAATTCAGATTTCAAGTTTTTAACAATATCAATATTTCTGCTTAAGGGACTCAAATAACAGTAAAGTTTAATGAATATTAGAGAGTGAGGGCAGGATGGAAAGAGAAAAATAACGATTCAACTACCTAGAGAGCATGAATAAATGGATGGCAGAAGAAGATTTTAGGTATTGAAAGCAAGGGCTCGGAAGAAAATAACGCAAAAACTACCGAGAGAGCTTGCATAAAATGGCAGAAAATTTAGGAGATTGAAGGAAAAGCACACAGAGGAAAATAGTGCATAAACGACGTAGAAAGCTTGAATAAATAGATGGCAGATGAAATTTAGGAAATTGAAGGCAATAGGCACGGAGAAACAATACATAAATTACATAGAGAGCTTGAATAAATGGATGATGGAAGAAGCTTTAGGAGATTGAAGGAAAAGGGCACAGAGGAAAATAATGCATATACTTCTTAAAGAGTTTGAATGAAGAAGATATAGGAAACTGAAGGCAATGGTATAGTGAATATAAGAGAAAGATAAATTGTAATAAGTACTACAATGAAAGGAAATAGTGGAGAGCTCTGATCCCTGTATCGATACCGCACATAGACAAAGAATATGAGCACTACTGCTTCCCTTGGACTACTGTCAGGGTTGCATTTTACCGTGAAGTAATTTACGGCTACATGTCTGTGATTATAGTGTCTGTTTAACTTGGAGAACAGCGGCTGTGGTTTGACCTGGTGAGGAAACACCTACAGTTGCTATAATTGCCCAAAACTCACTACTCATGAATCAATAACTGTTCGGCTTTCAACACAGATACGTGTAGGGAACTGATCGGTTACGCAGCAAGCCACACCCGTTCAAAGAACTGATGATTATGATGATGGTGATCTAGACTCTTGCCAATCCGACCATTGAGGGTCTATGTTTGAAACGTGTCAGTAACGCTAAAATCATAAGTCTGTTAATTCGTTTCGATCTTTCCGCGATTTTCAGTCAATACGACAGTTCTTCAGTCTTCGAGAATAATAAGAAATATATTGAAGATATGGGGAGACTAGATATCACACAGTCTATAGCAGTAACTACTAAAATACCTATAATTGTAGGTTTTTAATCTTTAAACCTCAGCATCAGCAATATCACCCATGGTCATAATCTAATATCCATATCGCCGGAGACTATCGCAAAGTTGTTGATAATAGCATGAAGGATTTTAAAGTTTATACTGATATTTTATCAGTGGTTAGTGAGAATGGGAAGTTTAAAAACAGTTAACAATTTTCAGCAGTCTACCTTCCATTTCCATGCTGAACAATTAAATATATTTTATTTGTGCCTGTTTGATTCGTTTTTGTTATACCTTCTTCACCGTAAACCGACCTCCGTCCCTCTTTTCTACGCGATTCCACGTCGTTAACTATAAATGTCAGACAAGGTCAAGTCGGAGCAATCTCACGTCTCCTCCCGCACTAACAGCTTACATAAGTCATCTGTTTTTACCCTCTCACGCTTTCACCCCGCCCTCACATTATATCTTTTTCTCTCGTTCTATTATCCAATGTTAAAATCTGAGCAGAGAGTTGAGAAAATATAAAGCTTTTGTCTGGTTATGTGTCAGCACTCTTGTTAAACTGTTTCTCGGACAAAGAATACTTTGTGTTTTAAGTATTATATTTGTTGAAAAAAAAAAGAAACAAACAAACCAAAAAACGTTTCAGTACTCGTAAAAGTCATATTACATATATCATATCTGGGAAGTCGTTCAATCTCTCGTTACTTTTAGTACAGCTCGGGATGTCACACGTCTTTTATTTTTCTAGTTGTTTACTGTCTCTTTATAATCCTCCTCTATTTGTGGACACTACTCTCATGTTTCTGTTTAATTTAGATAGTGCTGATTTCAGTTTAGGTTTTAATATTTCTGGTCCTTTTATACGGATGAAGAAGGGACTTGTCGCAACAAAAAGTTTGTTCTACCTAATGATGCTGAAGATACAATGGACCGAACATGTGAAAGTTTTAGAGAAAATGGAAACAAATGGAAGTATCAGAAACAGTTGAAATTTCTAGGCCACATAATGAGGAAAGAGGGATTGGACAAAATGATACTCTCTGGACAGATTAAAGGCAAGAGGTACAAAAGAAACCAATGCGCAACCTACCTAGTGAACTTGAGTAAATGAATGCCAGAACAAGTTTTAAGAGATAACGAAAAAAAAAAATTATTAAGCGATACAAAAGATAGGCAACTGTGGAGAACCATGACCGTCATGAAGATGAAAACTCTCAGGTTTTATTTGTTTCCCTTATTTTTTCTATGTAATTTATTTTTTTCACATTCTTTTTAATTATCAAACTATATTCACTTTCTCTTTCTATCATTATTATTCTCCGATGTAGTGACATAAGAAATAAATTCTTCACATTTTTTCTACAAATTTTACTCCAACTTTAACACTTTCTCAAATATCCGTTATCATTACAAACTTATTAACAATATTTCATCATTCACTTGATGCTTCATACTTCCCCCCCCCATACGATAACCGAAGTTAAGCAACGTAGTGGTTGGTCAGTACTTGGATGGGTGACCACTTGCGAATATCAGGTGATGTAAGCTTAGATGTGCAGGTGGTCTAGCGGATAATAGCAAAGAATTGTCAATCAAAGAACCTAGTTCCATTTCCCGTTGGTTTTATTATATTCACTTACGCGCAAATACCCTTTTGAAAAGTATGGATCTACAACTTCTCCGTCAGTTAATTAGTAAGAAAAATAAAAACCATTATTATCTAAAAAAAATCTTAAAATTTGAAAAAAAATAATCTGTAATGGTTTGATAAGCCGTAGAAAACGAATCAATCAATCGAGTCTTTTCTGATAATTCACCCCAAATAATGTAAAGTTACTTATCGCTAAAATTAATTCACCCAAGAAATTATAAATCAAAGTTTGTTTTTTTTTAAATAAATTTTTGGCATTCTTTTGCGATTATAAATTTTAAATGAAAGTATTTTTTTAATAACTTTTTGGCACTCATTTGAAATTTCAAATTTTAAATCAAAATTTGTTTAGCTTGCTTCGCAACAACTCCAACCCCCAAAATGAAGAATTATCAACAATCAGAGACATATTAATATTTCTTATATGACATTCGAGGTTCTTATAACGAATCTTTTGCAATTTGAAAAAAGAAAAGAAACACAAATCTGTTTTTGGTTTGTTTATCGGCGTGAGCGCGGACGTAGACTCCACATTTAGAAATAGAACACCGGAGTCGTCCAACCAGGTTAAAAAAAAAAGGGCGTCACTCTGGGTGAATTTTTACTAAATATAACTTCTTTTTATTTTGGAATAAATTAATATTTATGGGTAAATTAACAGAAAAGTTACAATCAATGAATACATGTGGACTTGTGCCAAACCTAGTTAACCTCATTAATACAATATTTCATCCTAATGTTAATTAATCTGAAAGCATAATGGAGATTTGAAATATCAATTTTTGAAATTGATTTCTCAGATCCGTGATTTCCTGATAGTGAGAATGAGGCGATAAAAAAAAGAAATTACTTGAATCATATGTTTTCTGGTTTGAGCATTTAAAATGAAGAAATATTCTGAAAAATAAAGATGTGGCAAAACTCCAAGAATCATCTAAAGTAATTGCTATCCACCATTTTTAGCAGATTTATCGATTTTATTTTGGTTATAAAGCCATAAATTCTACTTTCCTGTATTATTTACCTTATTCGTACTAATGCTTTCAGCTTTGTTGGAATTATCATTACATTTAGTCCATTGTGACCACCGGCCTTCATCAGATGTAATTTGATCCTGGTATCTTTAAAAAAATTTAGAACTGAACCCTTATTCAATCTACAGTGGTAGATTGTTCTTCCTCCTCTGTCCACGTCGATGCATATCTCAGTTACCGGAAACCTTGTTTCTCGTGAAACTAAAAAGAAGAAAGAAAAAGGTAACATCCCTAAATATGGATAGCAGAATGAGAATCCTAAATGTGGATAGCAGAATGAGAACCCTAAATATGGATAGCAGAATGAGAACTATGTAACACGGCAGATTAAATAGAAGATTCAGTTCGAAATTTCCTAAAGGCAAATACTTAAAGAAGGCTGGAAAGGCACAATAGTCGAAACGTTGTAACAGCAGCAACAGAAATACGGACATTAGGTAGGCTCTAAATAATAACACCGGAAAATCTGACAGAAAAGTTTCTATAATTTTTCAATTTCTAAAGAAAAATGTCACACGTCTACCGCTTTGGCCCAGGAACTTCAATCATACGCATTATATTTTTTTGTCGACATGGCGTAAATCTTGACTGGATATTCAGCAGAAAACTGCACTGTCGGCGACATGTTAATTTTTCTTTATTGGCTTAATTCCCCCAGTCATTTTTAATATTTTCTGTCGATATCAAGTACGATCGCTTTTGTCGTCTTGGGCGGTATCCACCCCAAACAAGAAGAGTATCAGTTTATTTAACAAGGTTTCCAATGACATTAAGCAGTAGAATACATGCGCCATTTTCATGCAATATTAGATTAGAGATTTCCCATTCTTTTGCATTTCATTCACATCTCATTTAAACAATATATATATACACTATGTGCCAAATTGTTATCGAGATAAATTTTTTGTAATATTTCAAAAACCATCCAATCAATTCACACGAAATTTTCACACAATGTTGGCAACAGTGACCCTCGCAATCACAGAAATTTTCGTACTGATCTGCGCAATGTAAACAAACTGGTGCTATCTGTGTTATCAGCACAGTGATTTGAGCGTACCAAATTATTAGAAAAGTGTAAGAATTTATCGAAAAGATGGGCCGTAAAAGCAGTTTAAGTAATGCTGAAAAGAAAACTATCACCTCAGAACTCTCAAAAGGTAAATCTACCCTAGGAATTTCTAAAATGATAGGGAGGTGTCATCAAACAGTGAAAAAGTTCACCGCCGACCCTACACGCAAAAGGGCAGATAAAGGAAAGCCGAGAGTTATTTCACGTCGTCTCATGTCACGACTTAAACAAGAGGCCACGAAGAACCCTGGACTTACCGGTCAAGAGCTTTTCAGTCGCATTGGGGATCCTACTGTGTCTAAAAGTACTCTGTGTCGGTATCTGAGGGAAATAGCAACATCAGTCAAACGTGTATCGAAGCCTCCGTTGACGAGAAATCACATTCAAAATCGATTGAAATGGGCTGAGGACAATATTAAGATTGACTTCTCTAAAGTTTTGTTCACAGACGAAACTCGAGCAACACTTGATGGGCCAGATAGATGGTGCAAAGGCTGGGTAATGAACGGACAGAATCGCCATCAGTGTTTGAGACGCCAACAAGGCGGTGGAGGCATAATGATCTGGGGTGGTATTATTGGAAAAACATTAGTGGGCCCATGGAGAGTACTCGATGGCATCGAAATGACTGCTGATGCATACATAGCGTTTATGAAGGAGCATCTTGAACCGTGGATGCAAATGCAAAGGGTTGCCTTCAGAAGGGCCATTGTTTTTTTATGCAAGATAATGCTCCCTCACATGCTGCTCACAAGACTACTGAATATTTGAAACAGTTAGGCTTCGACGGACCTCGAAAAATGAAGTGGCCAGCAAATTCTCCGGATTTGAACCCAATCGAAAACCTTTGGAGCATCATGAAGCGAAGATTGTACGCCAACGGACGACAATTCAGGAGCAACGCTGAGTTGTGGGAAGCAATTCTTGACATATCTCGCGGCATTACAGCAGAATTAATTAACAAATTCTATGGATCGTCGACTTCTTCAAGTAATTTCAAAACAGGGAAAGCACATTCCCTATTAATTTGTTTAAAACTGTGCCTATGTTTGTATCTGTTATTATTTGTTTGATTATCTTATTTATTAGCTTCTTTTGATCATAAACATTCACGTGCAACATTAATAAACGTTTTGTTTGCTCAATTCTGGGAATTTTACTAAACCTTTCTAATAATTTGGCACGTTCAAATCACCGTGCTGATAACAAATATGGCGCCAGTTGGTTTACATTGCGCAGATCAGTACGATAATTTCAGTGATTGCGCAGGTCAGAGTTGCCAACATTTTGTGAAAATTTTGTGTGAATTGATTGAACGGATTTTGAAATATTATTAAAAAGTTATCTCGATAATAACTTGGCACGCAGTATATATATATATATATATATATATATATATATATATATATATATATATATATAGTTTTTCCTAATGTTCATCCAAGGCCCAAAGGACTCTCAAGGTAGAAGGTGACTGTTTGGAGTTTTATGAGCAAAATAAAAGGAAAGATTGACAGCTAATTCTAGACTTGAAGGAATCAATATTTAATTAGCGAATAAAATTTCAGAGTTCGGGTGGAGACGTTAGGAGGATAGAGTTTAGCAGGAATCGGAAACGCAATCCTAAACAGGAAACAAGATATACAGGACAGGGGAGTTGTGTGAGCAGCACGTGAGTCAAACCTATCTGCTCCTATTGAGGTGGGGGAGTAAAATACTAATAGTTACAGAATCAAATTTTAGATTTTAGGCGGAGACCCCAGAAATACAGAGTTGAAGTAACCGGAAACCCAATCCTAAACAGAAAACAGGGGATAAATAACGACTTAAAAGTCGGGGGGGGATATATGGGATAACTTTCATTCCAAAGAAGACGATAATGCCACTATTAAGCAGAGAGTTCCATGGAGGAGAATTGAAAGAAAATGAGAAGACTGAGAATAGCACAAAAAGATGAACAGGGCTCAAGAAGACAGAAGATAGCGTTTAGCGTTTCATTTAAAGTTTTTCAACATTTTAGTTATTAGGGAAGAACCGTCCTGGGTACGACGATAAACTACATCCACGTCCTGGGTAAGACGATAAACTACGTACCACAGCAAGGCCTCTGATCAGGAGGTTTTGAGGAGCGTGGAACCACCTCTTAATTGCTTGTGTTCCCACGTCAACCCTGACTCGGGGTGGTAGCACCTGTTACGTTTCCAGCTATGGCCAAATAGTTAACACTTAAACTGGAGATAAAATGCTATGAAAGTGTAAAAATAGGCTTTAATGCTAAAAATATATTTTTGTAAAAAATTATTATCAGAAACACATTAACAGTAATACATTTTTTTTAAAGTATTAGCAGTAAGAGATTTTTGAAAGAAAAAAACTATTACCAGCAATAGATTTTTGGATAAAAACATATTACAAGCAATAAAAATTTTTCGGCATTAACACATTGATGTTGATATACCGTAAAACAAACCAAACCAAACCAAACAGGGAAGAAAGAAAACGTAATTGAGCTCTACAGGTGGGAAATGAGAGAAAAGAAACTGTTGGAGTTGAATTGGTGGTTGCATTTAGTTATTTTAACAGTAAAACGGCGGGACCTAGTTGCAAATCTAGTAGCAAACTTAAATTCATGTAGTCAGAACACTCGGAAAAAGGACACCAGAGCAGTTGCCATTGAAAAAAAGGAAGCCACGTCACATCGGTATGAAAGTAACTGAAGCTGAGAGGACTGGTCAGGATCAATTACATTCTACAATATTCTTTGAACAGCAGGGGCACCAGACCAGATATGAAAACAGTATTCAATGCAAGGAAGAATGGTAGACTTATAAATGGGCAAGATGGATGCTAGCGAGAAAGATTTTCGGGTGCGACACAGTAAACCCAATTTCTTTGCAGTATATGAAGCTATTGATTCGATAGAGTCACTCCATTTCATGTCACTGAAAACCGTGTGACCAAGACGACCTAGTGTGTTGCTCCCCTGGAGTTTACTATCAGCCCTGCTGATGGTAAACAGAAAAGGTTCTCTGTAGTGATTAAATGAAAGTAGTTTTGTTTTAGAGGCGTAAACGTTATATATATATATATATTTTATGTATCGAGAACAATTTTGGAAAAAGTTTTCATATGAATGCTTTCGGCCTTTATAATTTTATCGGACTAAATTAATGTTTACATTGATGAGACTACATCTGCGCATGAAAAAAGCGGGTCACTATGATTTTTTTTTAAATTAAGGGTTTAGAATATAGAAGAAGAAACGGGTTTTATCAAACGCCTGTTTTCGGTTGGCATTTCATACCATGGCATTAAATGCAAGCTACTTATCCGTTGCTAATTTTGTGAGGAGTTTCAGTGGATGAAACATCTCGTAAACCAACTTGGTATATTTTCGTCATCAGTCAGATCTTGACGTTTCTCTGGTCACTATTTACAGTACCTATTTCAATGAGGAAGCAAACTTTGAACGCTTCTTGGATTTCAAGTTCAGTCGAAACCTCATATGGAGTTCCTATATTCCTTCTATTCGGAATGATGATAGCAAAAAATCATGAGCTCATTCTATACCTCCATGAAGTATCGCACACTTTCTTCCATGCTAATCTTTACAACATTAAGGTCATATTAAAACCCTCAAAATAGGATATTATTGCTGCTGTACGCGGCTACTGCTCAACTCACAGTTTAAAGCTGTAATAGAGTTTAATATCAACTACTGGTTCATATGTGTGATGATGTATTTTCCACTCTACAATCTTTTTTATGATCTAGCCTATCTAGTCAATCATTGCGATATAATAAACGCAGATTAGGTGTAGCACAAGGCCGAAAGAGTGGAGCACCCAGTGAGGATCGACCTCTCTACTCTATCGCCATTTCTGAAGCAAATGTTTAGATGTGCTTTATTCTTCAGTCCATATTTTTGCAATGTGTCGAATCAACCTTCTTTCCACTTAGACTTTTCCCAGGAACTGCCACGCCTTTGTGGATGTTTCCTTGAATATATCAATGTTGAACACTTCAATCGTCATTTGTAACTGTGTCCTCATAATCTTAATATCTTACCAATTTCTCTTCCATTTTTATCGTATACATCATTCCGTATTATCCGTTGAATAACCTTTTAACCTTGTGTTTGGTTAAATTTTAGCATATGTAAAACAAAACAAAAAACATCAATCAGTTAACTCTAAGCAAGGCGATCATGTCATTAAGACAAAAGTGGGCTACTGGGAACGAAATAGACTTTGGAAGCAACCGGTAACAAAATGCTAAACAATGAAAAGTGGATAAACCTCTACATCTGTTCAAAAGACGAAGGTGGAGTGTGAACCTGGCGATTTATTATTTAACAATATTTAGTATTTTTAATAATATCTTATTTTAGAAAATAATAATAAGAAAATATGGCAATTAATTCAGAAAATGGCTGTTCATATAATGTCAGTAAAATATTGCTTATATTTGCATCTTTAAGCAGCTGATTAGCATAATGACCTAAGAGGATTTGGCTAAGAACGGTGTGTGTTATTAAATCATAGTAGGAATACTAATCTTTCGAAAATATTTCTATAAAAATACTAATGTAAAACCTCTATTCCTGTTTAAAAGGCCGGGGGGGAGGTTGAACTGGACGCTTGGTGAATTTATTTACTCTTATTGATTACCATCAGAACAAGGGGGAGGCTTCTTTCATTTCCTTAAAAATATTTCTGGAGACGAGAAATGTTAAAGAAAAACAAGTAAATTTGAACCTAAAAAAGAATGATTTCGATTCTACCAAGGACAGGATGTTGTATACCATGATGGCCTGTCCCTAAAACAGAAAATATATACATTTTATATAGGAGGTGCTTTCAAAAAGTATCTGATTTTAATTATCTCGCCAAAACAAATGCTGCGTTGGCAAAATCCTTTGAGTCTGTGGTGATACTACCCTTCCAGCGGATGAGTGAACATTTACGCGCCGGTAGGAGCATCAGTATCCGGTTGTTACGCCCAGAGTACAGTATGTTGAGCACGCTCGTCGGATTTTCCTTTTCACGCAAGAGGACCAAACATATCGAGCAGCTATATTACATTAGGTTTTGTCAAATGCTTGTTGATATCAAAACTCAAAACCCTCCAGAAATTCAGCAGTCTTTTATTGATCATACTGTGGCAAAACACAGATCTAGAAGCAATTAAAGTGCCTCAAACATGGATGGACCTCAGTGGAGTGCGAGGCACGCCCAGGCAGGCCATCCACAATACGAAACGAGAAATTGATTGAGAAGGTTCGATCAATCATCAGTGAAGACCATCATGTCAAAGAAATTGTTCACGGTATTTACTCGTTCCCCCACCATATGTGACACAAGGTCGTATTAATGTGGAGACCCGAGCGCGTACACTCGGGTAAGGACAAAAATTCTCCTCAGCCCCCCGCAACCGCCGGTTGCGCTGGCCTCGGTGCGAGCACCGATCCCTCCCTATGATGCAATGGGAGGGCGTGGCCTCGGACTGCTGTTCCCCAGGGCTGGGCACCTCTTCAGTATTATTTTCTCAGTTACCTCTCCGTCTTTAGACAGAGAAGCCCCTGAGCATAGGATCATTGAATTTCATCTTAACGGAGGATTTGTGCCTGCGGAATGTATTGGCGAAATTCGCCCGCTTATTCCATCCACATAATCCAAGCTTTCTTGGCCAAGCACCACGCACCCCTTGTTCGGCATGATGACTACTCTTCCCCAATCTGAAAACAATGCTGAAAGGATAGCGATTTGAGTTGAGAGAGGAAATTGAGAAAAAACGACGTTGGAGTACCATACCGCTGGGAGAAGTGTGTGAAATCCCAAGGGGAGTATTTTGAAGATGATTAAATAAAATTTGTGAAATGTACAAAATTGATATTTTATGTCAAATGTCGGACCTCATTTCAAGATATAATGGTTATAATTTCTTTTTCTGCAATGACAAAAACACTTCAAATATTAAGTATATATTCAGATGAGAATAAAAATGTAGCTCATGTTTAAACAGTGTTGTTGGTTTTGACGTTTTGAAAGCATATTTGGTAATAACCAGTGAGTCTCATAGATAAGCTACCGGCTTATCAACGTCAGTATAATTTACATAACCTTTCCCTTAAGTAGACATGCTGAAGTTTTCCAATTATACTGATAATCTCTATTTCTTATCTTAGTAAGTATCGATTAACACTAATTAATCAGTCTCATTAAGGATATGAAGTTCATTATAGGCAGGCAAAAATCCTCTCTAATTTCAAATTAGTCTAATGAATTTAAATAGCAAACCTACATTAGTAGGAAGTCATGATAAAAGAACCACATTTCTCCAAAGGCAATTTAGCCCGTGATGCTGAAACATATGAAAACTAGCATGACATTTATGACATAGGTTTCTATCTCTGGACTCCTAGTGTTTGAGCAAAGCTCGTTTATTCCAAGTGACCCAATATTTATTGAGAACTACATTTGATTGGTTAAGATTTCCTTCTGCTTGTGTTTCATTAATATTTCTATCAAGTGCAAATCAGTTTGGTAGTTATCGGATTTAATAAACCAAACATATCTCACCCAGTATAATTTTAAATTTTTTTCTTGCCGTGATAAAATGACTCTGTTCATAATACTTCAAATTGAATGAGACATTGTTCGAGTTTTATCCCCATCACTGATTTCTTTTCAATGTTGAGAATGAAAAGGAGGGCAATCCTGAAACCTTTCATCATTCAAAACCTATTTTTTAGCTGTATTCTTGAAAAAGTGTTGCATAAAACAATTTACCGCACATTTTCAGAATGTACGGATACACTTTGTATGTATTAAAATAAAATACGATCCGATAGTTGGTGAAGAACACGATAAATAACTCCCGTGGAAAAGTCACCCACCTCTTTGCTCTAACATTTTGACTATCGTGCAAACCAAAACTATATCCACAATTTTTTAACCTTTTTTTTAACTATACTCGAGTATAGTACGAGTTTTTACGAAAATTTAAACGCCAAAAGCATGAGGCGCACTATATACAGGTAGTTCTTGGGAAGATGTTAAAATTATGCGTTTTATACACAGGTAATTTTCTCTGAAGAAGTTGGAATTTGTACAAAAAAATATCAATGGTTGCACTATACAGGAAGCCGACTTAAACATGAGCATATAAGTGTAAACCAGACCTTTATCATTCTATTATTTAGCAAAATGATAATTCGAAATTAAATAACTTGTGAAAGGTTGATATGCCACAAGCAAAACTTATATTCAAGTGAATTCTCTTTTGTTTATTGCTTGCTTTTCATCTAATATTTCTTTCTTTTATCCAGTAATATTTAATATTTTGACGTCTGAAGTTGTTCTCATATTTAAGATTTTTAACTGATTATTGAATACCTAATCTAAGATTTGCTGATCTAGAATATATTATTTATTGTTTGGACAAAATACCTGCGATGACGAGTGGATGCAAGCAAGCAATAATATACTAATTTTCATTGATGTGTCTACATTTTATGAGAAACATTACTCCGAGTGCATTTTACTTCACTTTCTATAGAAATAATCTCGAATAAAGTCTTTCTTTGAAGAGAAAGTTTTTCCGAATCCTGGATCAGCATAATGTCAGTAAAAGGGTCACGAGTGGTTCATAAATTTAATAACAAAAAAAAATACGCCTTGTTATGAATAATCAAGAGTAGTCTCCCTTTTTTCTTTACTCGCCTCTTTGAGAGATCTAGTTATATTTAATGGGACTATAAAAGGACACTATAGGCGAACCTTGCATTCTCAGTTGAATAAAACTTTCTTAAAGCCTATACCTGCGTACTTTTCTCATTACACACCTTTTAATCTTAAAGGAAGAGTAAACTGATTAATAAACCTGATAACGTTATTAACTTTCAAAATCAACCTTCTTGTTTCTTGTTTGCATTTTTCCATTGTTTTCTATGTTACGGGCAAAAATAAAAAGCTCAAAATTTGAATAATTCATATGAAGAAACAAAGATTCGCTTAGAGAAATTCAACATTTTTCAATTAATAACTGAAAAATTGTCGAAAGACGGTAGACATAAAAAATGTCTTGACTGGTTTCATAAATCACTTTTAGAAAGAAAAATGACCAAGAGAATTTACATTTAATGCGCCGTACGAATAAAAATATAAATATCTCTGATGCTTCTGTTGCTTGTAAAAATAATTTTTTGACGTATTGTGATGAAAGACATAGCGAACTAGTCTTAAGGAATTTTGAAGTAAGCAGTACCGAGGAGATCTATTTCTTCGATTCTGTTCTCAATATATGTGAAGGGAATTTCATTGGTTGTGTATCTGCCAACGATGAGAGACTGAAACAAATCAGCAGCACCGGAATCAAATACAGATCACGAAAAGCAAGGCACGCCTGAGACATCCACACAGGAATAACACATGTACGGAACGAACGCAGACGGGACACCGAAAGCACAAACAAGGACAAAAGAATTTCAAATGACGCTGGGTAACAGAACTCCCTCGTAACGCACGGTAATTCCGTTGTACTGTTAACACTTCATTTTGAAATGTTATTACATTTTATGTGGCACAAGACCCAGAGGGGAAGTGGGGAAAGCCTGGTCGTCACTGAATATCCTGCACGTAGTAGTTCCACGATCGATCCATTCATTCTTACCATTGACTCAATCAACACATGAACGCAACCATTATCATTCAATCCAACATACACCACAATACCGCATATTCTCAGGCATAATATACAAACCTCATTATATAGAAATTTAATAATATACAAATTATCCTTTTTCTCTTTTTACAAGAATATCACTTGAAATGAAACGGAGAATGAACCCAATAACGAAAATAAAGTACAAAACATTCACTAAACTAAAATAAAATGTGTTCGTAAAACCCGTCCACCACACAGAAATATAAGAGCGGGCACTGTATTCTGCTGATAAGCAGATTAAAGCAGTTCACGAAAAAATAAATTACGGAATGAGAAGAATTAAAGGCTGATCCAGTCAAAATAAAAAAAGAGGAAAAATCAATTTGGGGAGGATAGAAATCTTGACAAGGATCATAAGAAAGAATGCCGGGAACAGGGATTACTCTTGTTAACTATTTGAACGAAATAAGTCTAGCTTACCCAGGGAAAGGGTTCGTAAGCAATTCGCCCCTTTGGGACTAAAGAAAGAAAATCAAAACTGGCCCGATTCACGCGAACCAAGCTCGCCACTTTTATCCACCTCTCGCTGAAATCTACCGAGATTAAACACTTTCTATCAGATTTGGTCTTTATCTTGATGTGAATATCGTTCAACTAGTAAAGATTCCTTCCATCCGCGTCGTATACATCACAATCCTTCTTGTCACGGCTAGATACGTAAGAAATCTGTAATCAACACTGCCTCTTCCCAAAAAATGAGTCTGTTTTTATGGATCCTAAAACTTTAACAATTGGCTAGCAAAGGAATCATTTGCACCAATAACAACGCTCAGGTCCCAGTCTTGACTATCTCATGGTGAAGCTGGTAGACACTTTCTTTATTGATAACCAGGCGTCCCAGGAATCGCATCTGCTCTGTTCTGGCAGGGCAGATATCTGTTGTCTTTCTGCAACGGCATCAAACTAATCGTCTCTTGACCGACGAGGCGGCTACCGTTATCAGTAGCGATTGGCTGTTCCGTTTGCATTTCGTTTCCGTTACAATATGGGAAATAGTTTCCAAAAGAAGAATTGATAATATGCCGGATCTCAAAGCTGGATATGCACATGCATTTGGAGAGTTTGTCTCAAGATTCAATTCTCATGTGGAAAGTAACGTGTGTGAAACATACCGATTAATTTTTACAAAACTTACTAACGTTACATTTTGTACAGTATTCGGGAAATCTAAGAAGTGTTTTATTAATTCTGTCGGCATATTGTTATTTTTAAATGTCTGCTGAAATGTAGTAATTATACATTGGCTTGCTTAAAATCAAGACCGAATTTGTCAATGCCCATTTTTCACCGTATATACGGTATGCTTTGCCTGGGGAAAAGTTAAGTGGAAATTTCCCAATGGAACACTTTACTGATGAGTCAGTAACTGCAAGTTCGTTTCAAAATAGGTGACTTATTTTATCTCAAAGACAAAAATGATTAAAACAATGAAATCTTGCTGACTGAACACATGAAAGAAGAATAAAAAACAGTCCGTGAATTTGGAGGAAAATTATTATTGAATCAGTCAACACATTGGCAGACATTTTATGACAGGAATACATCAACCGATTTTGCTGTTGTCAATGTCTGTCGTCATGTTACTATGCATTGACGCACCTTGTCACATACTTTTATAATTATGTGACAAGGTGCCTCACAAAGTACTGTTAGGTAAGCTTGATTTATTTGGGAAGGATATAAGAATAATACAGAACTCATGGTGAGAGCCAACCGCCTGCATAATGGATAGAATATGGACTCACTCAATAGATAAAAATACAAACGGGTGTAAGACAATGATGTGTTTTCTCACCGAACTTATTCAAACTTTACACTGAAGCATTGCTGACAGATCAATTCCTGCTAGAATTCTTTATAATCGGTCTTAATCTTAGCAACATTATATATGCATATCTATCTATATTTCTGAGATGAGGTATTTATTTTGTTCTCATTTTTATTGTCATATTCACAACGTTTCGGCCTTCTACAGTTGGTTTGAATCTCGAACTTAACCATTTATTTTTCCAACGGGGTAGAATGTCCTCGTTCCGGATGTCTCAGATGTTTTGGTTCATCAGTATTGAACTCACAACATTTTGGGGTCAAGTCAATACATCCCACCAACGATTTTATCCAATGCACCATATGACCTTGAGTACATCAATATTTGAATTTTGGAAATTTATAAACCTAATATCTCACAATCAATTTTTACCTGAGCTCATATTACAATTTTGTTAAGTTTTTCTTGAAAGACGAACAAAATGCATCAATAGTAAACCTTTTACACTTTCTCATATATATATATATATATATATATATATATATATATATATATATATATATATGTGTGTGTGTGTGTGTGGGCGTGTTTGTGTGAATTTTGTATATAGTAAGTCTTAGTGGCATTTCACTCTGCTTTGGGTGAAATGATTATAATAAAAAAAAAAGGATTTTTCTATAATGTTTTCTAGATACGAATTCACCTCCTTCGCCCATGTGTAGGTTAATGAGTAAAACTTGTTGCACTAATAATCATTATATCAAAAAATATTCTTAAAATGTAAAAATATTTAATGGATTTAAATAACGAGCAAAGTGTTGATAAACCACAGAAAAAAGAATCAATCATTTAATGAGATTTCTGTTTTATATGTAGACGGTTTGGCGTCTTAAAATGACATATCTCATTACCTATGCAAAGTTTGATTTTCTATCATTACTATTTATCATCCTCGCTCTGTCATCATTCTCCATTCATTATATCTGAGTATCAGTCTCTTTAAAACGGGTTTCCTCCTTATGCGTCTGAGATATTTTAATTGTTTCTTTCTGATTCTAAGTTTAAAGTTCAACTGTCGTCCGGTTCACACTCCTTACAGGTCTTTTGAACAGGAGTAGATGTTCTTTCTAATGTCCTCTCATTCTCTTTCACAAGCAGTATCCTTTTGTGTCTTAGTGGCCCTGTCGACTTCATAGGAGTAAAGAAAAAGATTCTAGTTTGCTTCCATTTTCCTTCAAATTTTCTTGTTGCTTATATGTTCTGTCCATTGTATTTTCAGTATTCTTCTGTAGAAGAATATCATTGTTGCTTAGTTACCTCTTTACTTGTGACAGAAAGAAACTTTACATTGTACATGTTTTTGATAAAAGCAAGCAGCATTTAAAGCAAGTCAATGGCGCATTATTTCTTTACAGATATGAAAGGTTTCAAGTATTAAAAAAAAAAACGGAATTTTATTCTTCAGCGTGTTGGTTCTTGTTTTCTGGTATGACCATTAAGCTGCATCCCCCCCCCAAAAAAAAAAACAAAAAAAACGAAGAATCGTCATCCGCCTCAGTCAGTTTTATTCATACATCACAAAGGGAGGGGCACAATTCATCAATCAGATATCGGATTTTGAAATCGTAATGCAAAGAAGTGACCTAATTCGCATATCAGTAAGCATGACGTCACAGATGAATTAAAAAGGATCTCGTTGATGTGGTTTCTCATACTGCGAGCGTCTATTCAATGAGGTCAGTGACATTATTTTTATTGACGGTGTGGGGTTTGCGCTGGTGACAGTATTTGTCGTGGTTAGAGAGATGCTTATAACTCCATCACTGATATATGTATATGATGGAGACGTAAATAGAGTTTGTGGTGATATGGATGGTGGAAAATCAGTGACTCGAACGCAATGTATGGGCGAATGTTTGGGACATTATTTTATTATTTACGTGACTTATTTCTATCGAATTTCTGATTTGATTATCTAGAAATGTTAGATAAATACGAGATTCGGTGCACTGACGTTTACATAATCAACAGCGTCCTTATTGCGATTTATAAAATATAGGAACCTTTGTCCATCCCGTTTTAGATCATGGCGTCTCAAATAACACGCAGCCGATAGTGAGAATTGAAAGAAGGAAAGGATTTGGGAACAAAAACAATGGAGAAACATGCCGAAGCAATGAAAATTGGAGAGAAAATTCTTAGCAAATTAATTCAAAATATATAAGAACCTAAGCAAAGTATTAAGAATGAGAAATATTTCGTCAGAAACAAAAGTAAGAGTGCTGAAATGTTAGCTTATAAGAATCTTTCTATACGGCGGAGAATGATAATTTCCTCGCACATGAAAAATGATTGGTTTGCCAACAGTTACGTAGTTATACAGAATGATGCTGAGAACAATATGGGTGGAACATGTGAACAATGAGGAAGCTTCTAGTAAAATAAGAGCGAAATGGACATTTATAATTCCTATCAGGAACAGACATTTAAAATTTCTGATTGAAGACAAGAGGGACAGAGAAACGCAATACATAACCTACCTAGAATCCTTGAGTAAATGGACTATAGAACAAAGTTTAGGAGATATAACAAAAAAGAAAACATAATATTGTGATCTACAAAGGACAAAAAATTATGGGGAGCCATGATTTCCAATGGCTTCATGGGACACGGCAAGAAGAAGAAGAAGAAGAAGAAGAAGAAGAAGAAGAAGAAGAAGAAGAAGAAAAGATATCATTTCTATGAGGAAATATGGCGTCGAGAATTTAACACCTATAGGATATAATAAATTCCAAACAGAACTGGTTCATGGTTGGTATATTAATGGGACAAACATTGCTTAGAACTACAAAGGAGGTAAGCTCTTGTGGAAGTCAGTTACAAGCACGTAGACTCTAAGGAAGTCATACTTCGAGACTGTATATATCCATCTGTATTGGCTACTTCCTGGACTTACTAAAAGTATTACTCTTTGTATGATTGTGTAAATACATTTTATTTCTTATATTTAATTATGGCGTTTGTCATTCCTTGGAGACCGAATTCATCTCGGAATCCACAACAGTTATGATAAAACTTCCAGGAATAATCGCATTTGGTAAAAATCAATTGCATTAAAAACACTCAAAGAACGAATGATAGAAAAAAGTATATCGGTTTGTCTAAATATATAAATACTTGTCTCATCATCTACCTTCCAAATTTGAGTGTTATGTGCACCCGTTTTCGTCCCCAATAGTGCTCTGGAGAATGAAGAATAACTGGTCTGTTAGGCTTTTTGTTTTCTCTTTAATTTACCTCCCTACATTAATAATATTTTTTTCTCTATGACCTTTGTTTTAATATCTGTTCGTAATGCAATGATTACATTTTTGTGCCCATATAAAGTTATTTAAATTAACAATGATAATTCTCGATTTATATTTAACGAAGAAATTTGTTATGCAGTGTAAACCGTTTTTGATCTGCCAAAACTCATATAATAAAGAAAGTAAACATAAGCAAAAACAATAAGTTTCGTATGTACACTGCAGGTTTCTTAAATAGACAGGAACAAGAAATACGATATGTATGCTGAGAATGATATCAGAAAGAGAAATAGAGATGTAAAAGAATGTATATTCTCTATAGATTATGAAAAAAAAGTTTGATAAAGTATGTCACACAGAACTGTAAGAATTGTTAGGTAAGCGTCATATATTTGGGAAAAATATTAGAATAATCCAGAACTCATAATAGGAGACAACCGCCTTCTTTCGAATAGAAAATGAGTCAGTAAATACACAAAGACGTGTAAGTCAAGGATATCTCTTCTCACGGCTCTTACTCAACCATTACTGAGAGATATCAATTTGGAAGAGCAATTAATGATGTTTTAAGAGCTGTATGCTTTGAAAGAAATAATTCAAAATATATATTACATTAAATAATATTTTATTGTAAAAAGTGACAACTTAAAATGGATTAATATTGCACATGATTTGTTTACAATAAAGTGAAATTGCTTATTTGCAATGATTAACATTGGAGTAGGTATTAGGCATAAATCTTTTTATAGGGTATTAGGGCGAAGATTCTGCAATTACAAAATGGTAATTTGTCGTACAAGGTTACAAATTCTAAATTTGAATTTTTAAAATATGCGACT
Source organism: Acanthosepion pharaonis (assembly GCA_903632075.3). Lineage (NCBI taxonomy): Eukaryota > Metazoa > Mollusca > Cephalopoda > Sepiida > Sepiidae > Acanthosepion > Acanthosepion pharaonis. Next base: position 785,726 of record CAHIKZ030005588.1, on the reverse strand, counting down.
CACAATTCCCCCAAAATCTGCAACTCAACTGGTGTTTAAGGCTCAGTTAGAAAAGCGGGAAAAGCCATATGTTTTGGTTTTTTTCATAGTTATCAATTGAGACAAAATATAACAAACGGGATTTCTCCGAGAAATGTGCCATATAAAAACATATTAAGGTTAGCCTTTTCAATTCGATCAAATTTGTGTCAACATTACTCTGCCGAACCAAGCGAAAAAAGTCGATTTAAAATTCTGAGATTCCTTCACATCAACGGACGGCAAGATTTGCTTCAAATGCCCATGTACCCACCTGTCACTAAAATCTTTTTAACAAAAGTTACACACACACACACACACACACACACACACACACACACACACACACACACACACACACACACACACACAGGGGCGATGGATAAATTGTCGTCTAAATTGCATAAAAATGCAAATAACATTGGCATCCCATTTTAACAGATATATTTACCAAAATTGCCGAAAAATATCATGAAATAGTAATGAGTAAATGTATTCAATAACATCGTCACTGGCTACAACTACGGCCTCCGGACGACTAAGGAAACTCTTACATCTCTTCTGGGCGGTTTCCTAGTTTAAGTTGGTGAATGCTGCCATAATACTTGCCTTCAGTTCATCATTCAGTATTAGAATGTGTTTTATGTTATCTCGCTCAACTGCGCCCCACACTAAATAATCAAGAGGGAAGTTAAGTGGCCAGATGTAAGGTGTGAGTTGGTCGCAGAAATTGTCTGACAGCCATGACTTGTTTCTCCTGCTTGTGTGGTATGGTGCAGAGTCATATTATCTCCTGTAGCGACGATTTGTCTCAGGACAGAACTACCTCCTCAAGGCACTTGATGAAGACTTCCGTGTTCAGTCTGATGCCCTGTAGGAAGTTGAGTGGAGGCGTAACATCATCATCACTAGGGATCCCTCTAAACACCATGGTGTTGACTGGATATTTGGTTTTCATGAATCTCAGTTCATCTTTTGGGGACACAGAATACTCTGCACGGTCCTCTGATTTACACCCAATCAATCTGAAATGTTTGTATTGGAGATTCCGTCGCGAATGCCCTCATATTGATGATTATGATTATCTGATTATGGCGGCGGGGTTATCGTAAAAAATGTTGAAAATTTAAGTTATTTTCTTGGATCAGAGTTCACGGCCGCTCAAATATGCGTGTGCTGTTTGAGTCATAGATTAGTGCAGCCGGATTAACCGAGAATTTGGCTATATTCTCAGTGAATATTGACACAATTTAGGAATGTGGACAAAAACAAACGAAAAGGAAATTAACGTTTAAACCAGAATGGAAAAGAAAAAGAGAATAAACATGCATATGCATTAAAAATGCATATATATATATATATATATATATATATATATATATATATATATATATATATATATATATATATTGTAACGATAACTAAAACATGTAACAATTGTTCGTATAAATAAAGATTGTACGTTATGCACTAAAAGTTATAGATCTGCACTGGGTTTTACTTCGAACTCAAAGTTATTCTCCTTTTCTCTATCCATCACACGAACAAGTTTCAACACATTTGTCTGGTAATTGTTCCTAGTGGATTTATTGCCTTGCCTTGCCTGGAGTGAAATGATTAAAAAAAGGAGAATTTTTCTTTTAAAGTGTTATATAATTTGCACTACTAATCTTAAGCCATTGACAAATACAAGATTATTTCTCTACTCTGTTGGACGATTTGATGAATCTTACTTCTTATAAAACCCAGATTGTGTGTGTGTGTGTGTGTGTGTGTGTGTGCATTTATATATTGGATCGGATTTCCTACATTTTTCAACCGATTTCAGCAAACATTCACAGGACTACGTAAAATTACCTTGTGGTGGTTCTGACAGCGCCAAAAATTGAAAAAACACAATTGTTTTTGCACGCAATCAATTTGAAAACACGATAAAACACGATTCTCTCGTCAGAATGAAAGGGTGACAACTCATATCGAGTTATACTTATTATAAAACCCAGATTGTTTGTGTGTGTGTGTGTGTGTTCGTTTGATCGGATTTCCTACATTTTCAACCGATTTCAACAAAACTTTTTTTTGGCAGGTAGTGTTTCTTATTTTCTTGCACACTTTTTTCTTTATTTTTACATTCAGAATGCTTTAAAAATTCCATTTACAAGACAACTGTTTATAATAAAATTCTATTCAATCAGTAGACTCATAACGATTGAAAACAATGTTTTTGTTTGAGTTTGGGCTTGACCAATTCGTAAAAAAAAAAAAAAACTAATTAAGACATACGTGTCCGTCAACCTTAAACAATAATCTTTGTCAATTTAATTTTTCAATCATATGATGGTCGATACTTGATCTATCTCTTACTGTTACATCCCCGGGCAACGCCGGGCTCTGCTGCTAGTCTTTAATAATTCTAGGACAGGGATTTGGTGACAAGACAATTTTCTTTGGCCGAAAACCTTTGTTAGAAATATAAATTAGAATGAAATGTAAGATTTTCTTTTTATCACATAGCTGAATCTATTGCGCATTTCTCTTTAGCACTAATGTTTGATATCAGAGCCCAGAAAATATGAAGATATAGTGAATGCTAATTTCGGAACTATTCAGATTCTTGCGGTAAATTAACGCAGTATATTATTTCTAATTCCATTTCAACCGTAATACCATAAACTTAGTAAATATCATTTACAAAATTATGACATCAAGTTGATAGCAGACAGTAAGAAAAGTGTATGCACTCTTGACAAGTTAATAAAAAATAATCCCCCAATTGAAACAAGAGATAATATATGGTCATTAGCAAAACAGACTGTACAAATTGCATACTATAGATTGGAAACCTTACAATAAGTATGAAAAATTAACTATCTGAGAAATGTTCTAATACACGAAGGATAATGAAACACAGAAATCCGTAGACGTATTGGAATGATGAAAGATGCCTTCTATACAAGAATTAGGTATATTTGGCTAGAAACCTAAAAATAAATCAGAAATGCTATGTAATATAAATTCTCCTGTATAGAAGTGAACGCTTGTCATTTTGGTCTCAAGATAAATTGGAGACTCGAGTTATCATCAGAGATGAGGTTCTACAGCACGCTGATGAGAATATCATGAGTGAACATATAAGCAACGATGGTATTTAAACGAAAACAAACATAAATAGGCCACCTCGAGGTACAGGGTTACAGCGTAAGAGGCAGATTTTATGCGGATATCTGGGGGAATATAAGGTTTAACCCTCGATAAACTGGACTTATGACCATATCCAGTTGAAACACCGGTTTATGTACAATCACCGAAGATAAGCGATATCAAGCCTGTTCAGTATCTAGATGCGTGATCCTTTGGAAATACCTGGTGCTGTAAGCTTGGGTGTGTGGGTGGACAAATGGATAATGACGTGAAAGATAGCCGAGTTCAAATTCCAGTTGAATTCGTTATATTCACTTACGCGCAAATAACCTTGGCAAAGGTATGGATCCACCTCTTCTGCTCCCAGCTATGGGTTAATTAATAAGAATTGTGTCATTAAAACCATTATTATTCGAAAATAATTAAAATTGCTTAGTCAATATTTAAATATCGGCATTAAATAAACCACAAAGGTTCATATATCGCAAAACAAAAACAACGAAACCCAACAGCCAAACCTAGATGAACAGGTGAAGATTGTAGTGATCAGAAAACCATCCTCTTGGGAGTCAGTTCCAAAGAACAGTGGTTCGTGGGAAGAAGCTGCTCGAGTGAAATTTACATCTCACTAATGGAATACAAAAGGAATGAAGGTGGTTCGTTACAATGTGAGTAGCATGGCGGGTTTTAGACGTGAAGATAAGAACTTAAGGAATTAAACCCTCGATGAACTGGACTTCCGACCACATCACGTTAAAACACCGATTCATGTACAATCACCGAAGATAAGCGATATCAAGCCTGTTTAGTACCAAGATGCGTGCTCATTTGCAAAATACCAGGTGCTGTAATACGGAGGTCTGCATCAAATGACTTGTGGAGATGGTTCTGCCCTGGCTTCGTTGGTCTTTGCTCCTTCCATGGAAATAGCGATAGAGCAGTGAGAAGCTTGCGATATTTCGTCTGTGCTAAAGGGTTTGCAGGGTGGAAAATAATTTGTCATCCCCAAGGACACTGAGACCTTTATCGATACTGGAAAGTGAAGACTGGACAGTTCCTTCCATAGGCTGCAGCAGTTCTCCATTTTAGGCCTCATATCGCTCTTGTAAAGACAAATAATAGCACGAGTAGTCGGGTATTTACTGGATTGGTACAGGGAGGCGACTATTTTCCCAGTATATTTAGCGATGGATCGCATGTATGAGTTCCACTTGTGATCTGGATTGAGATCAACGCCTAAAGCAACCCTGCTTTCTTCATTCATTTATCGTGATTGGTGATAGTTCAGATTCTGATCGATGATGATGGAATATCCCTTCGTTGGTTTTCGAGGAATTGAATGTAACCAGACGGTTTTCCTCCACTGTGATGTTAGAGCTAGGTCAGAGAAGAGATCAGCTGATAATTTCTGGTCATTTAGAATTTTGGAGGTGCTCCCATATACCGTTGTATTATCAGCATAGATATTCACAAATGATCGGAGTATAATCTAAGGCAGGTTATTTATGTTTGTTCCGAAAAAGCGACCTCTGGGGGAAGCCAGCGTTGACTGCTAGGACCCCGGAAGACTGGTCGTTAATAGCCATCTTCAAGGACCTACCCATGAAGAATATAATTGAAAAGTCTCTTCCAGTAATTCCATAGGATGAGAAAGAGATGGTAGAAATTAATGGCGCACATATTAAGGAAAGGCGGGTTTGAAAAATTGGCACTCACAAAACATATTGAAGATAAGTGGAACAAAAGGAAAAGTAAGTAACCTATTGAATTAATGTGTGTAAATGGATGGCAGAGTGGGCGTAAATGATATATTAAAGAATCAAGCGTTTAGGCCATTAAGAGAGAGAAAGAGAGAAAGAGAGAGGAAGTTGCGCGGCATGATCTCCTAAGGACACATACAAAAGAAGACATGAACTACAAGCATTCGTAATTGACGTTTAGAACAAAGATTAAATAATTATACGATAAAGGTTCATCTAAAGTAGGCAATATATTAATCCATAATTTTAATATTGGTTATAAATATTTTTTCTGAAAAACAGATTTATCAAAGTTGCGATGAATATAAAAAATATTTTGATAACGGATCCTTTATTTCTATGACATAATATACTGAGTTGGACAAAATGTTCGTCAGTTTCAGTCAATTTGCTACTTAATAAGCGAACGGGTTTTTTGAGGCATTCGGATGTTTAGTCGCACTGCCGATCTGTGATAGAGCGAAACAGTTTTTTCTGCGAATGGCATATATATATATATATATATATATATATATATATATATATATATATTTATATATTATTAAGCACCCCGAGCAAGGCGGGAAGCCACTAGGACGCAAGGGGTTACAGAAAATTTAGAGCAAGATCAGATAGAAGTGGTAGAAGAAAGGATAAGGAGAAGAGTAGTGGATAGATCAAGGAAACTGAAGATGTCGCTTGACATTACACTTGAATAGCTGGAGATTATAGCTCACAAGGAAACAGGAATAGGGAAGAGAGTTCCAATGGCGAGAGGTGCGAGACATGAAGCTATTGGAGTAGAAGAGACGGCTACATTTAGGAATTTCGACAGTGAAGGGGTGAGAGCGGGATGCCAGCCTCGTATGGCGCTTGAACTCATGACGTCTGGGAACCAGCTAATGCAACTCCTCGAGCAATTTCCATGAAAGTATATATATATATATATATATATATATATATATATATATTTCATATATATATATATATATATGAGATAAATATATAAAGTATTTTAAGCTATACTTATTTATGAGTAAAAGTGCTCATATCGGAGATATAGCGTAAATATAAAAAAAACAAGTACAACTCTGGACGCCGACATTCTGTTTCCTTCTCGAACGTAATCTTTAGACCATGTGTGTTAGTTCGATTGCTTGTCTATTATTTTTATTTTTTTTTTATTTTTTATTTCTTTTTTGCCCGACCTTTCTGTTTTTATGTCTGTGTCGAAGCCCTTCTAGCAGCAGTAAGACGATAATGGACTGGACATGTCTATCGTTGGGACAGCTCTCGATTGCCGAAAGTCGCTCTCTGTTGTGAACTAAAGTGCGAGAAGCAACCCCACGATAAAGACTGCATCGAGAGTGACCTGAAAGTGATGCAGATCGATGTAAAACCTGGGATCAGCTGGCTGAAAAAGGGCTTCGTGCTTGAGTAGCAAAAATCAAAGTATCGAGACTGGAAAGTTGCCAACGAGCACCAGCCCGGAGATATAGCCGTCATGATGTCTCACGTCCTCGAGACTTCGTCGAATACGACGGACAGTCGATGGTGATGGCAACAATATGCCTTGCTTCCAATATTTTTTTTTGTTGTTTTTGCAAATTTTCTGTAAATGTATTTGTGTTTAATTTTGAGAAACTGATTTCAAGCGACAAAAGCAACTACTTTAATCTTGTTTCGTTCGAAGATCCGGGTGGCTAGACGTCTTATTTGAAACCACTTGAATTACCTCTTCTCAAATGTCAAGAACGAAGCTGAAAACTGTTGAGGACGTGAAAGTAAGTAAGCAATAGCGTTGATCGACTGCAACACAGCATTTTCCGAAATAATTTACTAATCAAATTATATCAACAAACACGAAATTTGGCTTAGATTCTATTTATTTCGTTTCTTCCGGCTTTAAATAATAACAAAAAAATATTACGATGTCGGCTATTTACTTAAGCAAGCAAAAAAAAATAAGGTTCAGAAGAAAAGGCGGAACGTAAATTTCTTTCCCAAACAACGTTAAATCTATGTTTGTAACCACATATCTAACACGTACAGTACAAACGGATTCATACATGTACATTTGTTTGTATGCATACAAATAAATGGTGGCGTGTATATAAAAATTAATTTACTCTTTAAGATTGCTCATTAATTGATCTGACACAGAGGATCGAACCAGTCAGTATTGCTATGAGCTAAATAAGCTATAGACTAGGGCCATACACCCTCGGGTTTTTCATTTTTAAATTATATTTTTATCTGATGATTAGTGTTTATTCTTTAACACTAAATCACCAATTTCAATTTTAAAACAAGTAAATTTCAGATATACGTTATTCCAACAAAAATTTCGCTTGAGGATGGAACGGAGCCCATTTTACTTTCAACTCAATTTAATTTAAAGGATTATATTGAAGTTTTCGGCTCTAGTTTTGAAACATGAGACCTCTTATGTAGCGATTTGGAATCATATTTTTAAATAAATAATTATATTTATGCTCTTCTTTTGTATCGGGCACTATTTTTTAAAAATAATAACTAAAATACTAAGGGACTTTGGATTATTTACCTAACCAGTTCCTTCCTATTTTCTATATATTTTATATATATATATATATATATATATATATATATATATATATATATATATATATATATATATATATATATATATATCAGTAATATAAAAATAATTATTATATTATAGATATTATAGTGTCAAAATATTATTCACCCTCCAACTTCTCTCTCACAGGCGAGATATGGCAGGCCTCTCACTGCTCTATTGCTAATACCATGGGGAGTGTTCGGGCGAAGTATATTTTTGGGTTCCGTCATTTTTAAACTTCACGGTTAGGACCCGCCATGCCACTCATATTGTAGCAAACTACCCACATTCATTCCGTATTCCATTAGTGAGAAGTAAATTCCACTCAGGAAGCTTCTTCGTGCGAACCCCTGCTCTGTGGAACCGAGTGTTTCCCCGAGCGCTATAATTTTAACCTTTTCAAATCTAGAATTAAAAGTTATCTTCCTCTCCTATCCAATTAGAAAGTAAAATAATGACACCATTTGTAAAATACTTTGATAACCGTATGGTACATTAAGGTTGAAAGACTTTCTAAAAGAAACATTATTCCAAACGCAGATGAAAAAATTAACTCCAAAAAGATACATTTTAAAGTAAAATCTTTCATTCCAATTTTGGATGCGCTTTGCACGGACTTGAATACAAGAGCAACTGTATATAATTATGCTCCGGAGAAATCTTCGTTTCTAGCAAATTTAAATTCTTCAGAGGAGCAACTATACGATGCAAAATAGCAATTATTCTAGAATTTCCTGATTATTCTGATTTTCCTGATAGGAAACTGTTCGGTTAATTGAAACATATCCATGTTTATGTGCAGCAAAATTATCCTAACGATGAACATGTTAGCCCCAAGTTTCTACAAAGGTAAAATTCATTAAGCTTTTCCAAACGTAGAAGACATTTGATGATTAACTTTATGGTTACAAATTAATCAGGATAAAGATCTTTTCATAGCTAAAAAGAATAAAAATAAATGAACTTCGATCAAACATGCCTCTTGGTAGTCGGGCTGCCTTTCAACTTCCATATATGGAATGTGACAAATTACACAACACTGTTAGAGAAAAATAACAGAAAATAATAATTTAAATAAAAAAGGAATTATTAAATTTACACTTTTTGCATGAATCGAATTGCTGTCCTCATCTTTATTGCCATATTCACGACGTTTCAGCCGTTATGCGCTCCGACCGTCTTCAGGTGTTATTCGCTGAAACTTCGAACCAACCTCTTTATTTAGTCCACGGAAGTAGATTGTTGTAGCTCCACGTGCCATGTCTTTTTTTTTTTTTGATATCTCAGTATTACTTACTTTGCATTAGTAACTCAACTCTTCAAGTTTTTGTTCTCTCTGCGGTGGCCACGTATTGAACTCACAACTCTTTGTGCCAAATCAGTTTTTGAATCACTCAACCAGCGATTTTTATCCACTTTGGTACAACGGCCGAAATGTCGGGAATATAGCAATAGAAATGAGAACAACAGTCCGAAATATGTAAAGAGTTATAATACCTCTTATTAGAAATATAAACAGATATTATTAAATTTAGCTTTGTTTAAATATTTCTACTGAATATTTACTACATTTTAAGGGCAGTAATTTTTTTCTGTTCGACAAATTAAATAAATTAATTAGATAAAAGGGACATTTTGGAACTAATTTAATTTTGTAATTATTGATAAATAATATATAATTATTTTAAACTTTTTTAACCTCTTTTAGAGAAGGGCCTCAAATTGCTATAACTTAAGGACTCAGCAGGTGAAAGTCCTATCAAGCACGTTAGACATGTAAGACTTCTCGTAGAAATAAAGTTTGCAAGATCAATATTGCTGTAGTGAGTTCGATCTTCATTAGATGCCGTATATTTGAGTAATTTTGTTAGAGTACGATAATTTCCGGTGTGTGACAATATATACCGCTTATGAGGACATATAAAAGTCAAGGGCATATTAGATGCACTACAGTTTCAGTAGAGTATATTCAGAGAAATATTTTCTTGTTTCCGTGTAAGGAATGCATTCTGTACATTTTATAAACGTTTATATATCTATATCACTAATCTGGAATTTCAAGTTAGTTAATGATAGAAGCAGGTGAAAGTATATTGAGGTATACGGGATAATCTAATACCGAAAAATATCACTGGTGCTTAGAGACGATAATCTTTTTGCAGTAAGGGTAGTAGCGCAAACAGTAGCAGTCATCTCATTATTATTATTATTAATAATAATAATAATAATAATAATAATAATAATAATAATAATAATAATAATAAAAAAGAGTATGATGTCATTCGAACTATTACAAAATCGTCCTAGGGTAAAAATTGATATTCTGATCTAAAGCTACAGGACACTGGAATACCCATGTCGCAATATATATATATATATATATATATATATATATATATATATATATATATATAGAGAGAGAGAGAGAGAGAAAGAGAGATAGATAGATAGATAGATAGATAGATAGATAGATAGATAGATAGATAAGTACATATATATATATATTTATATATATATATATATATTAATTAGAAGAATAGTGATAAAAAATGATTGTAGTGTGGAATCAATACTACATGATCTGTTTGTTTCACGCCTCACCGACTTCAGATCGATATATATATATATATATATATATATATATATATATATATATATATATATATATATATATATATATATCATGTATGTATATCTGTAATAAGAGAAAAGTAAATAAAGTCTCACCGACTTCAGATCAATATATGGGTGTGTGTTGTGTGTAATAAGAGACAAAGTAAATAAACCCTCACCGAATTTAGATCAATATATATATATATATATATATATATATATATATATATATATATATATATATATATATATATATGTGTGTTTGTGTACGTAATAAGAGACAAATTAAAGCTATGTAAGTAGCCTAATAATATAAAGAAGCATTTATTTTGAACACGATACATTACCTGTAAAATAATCTCCTTCCTTGACAACAATTTACATTTCTTATATATATAAGAATTTAATTTTTTTATTTTAGAATAATGGCCTGTATGCTAGTTTAAAAGAATTTTACGAATATATGTCGGCTTTACGCTAGCTGTTTATTCTGCTGTATTCAGATAACGGGGTGTCATACTTACTCCAGTCTTGATATATTTAACTGAGCACTGATTTTTACCAAACAAGATAGTATTCAAGCATTGGGCAGGAGTCCCATCTGCCTGAAACTTGTAATTTTACTATATAACAACATTGACTGTTATAGCAATGATGTCATAGCTCCGAAACCACGACTGAATCCACGGTCCTCATTAGGTGCCGAATATCTTAGAGGTCCCGCTTTTTCTGTGCAGTTTTCAGTGCTTAATTAAGCTGAGCTCATTACTTATCTAAAAATATTTATCCGCCGTAGGAATCACTTTTTCCAGCTATATTATCTCGACAGCCCTGCTCACAACAGCATCCATTTTGTGTCCGCTCGCCATAAATGCAAACGTACTCTGATGGAGGCTGTTGTTATTTGATGAAAGAATGTGGTACTGTATAGACTCTCATCAGCTTTGTTACTTGTGACGACACGCGGCACTGTAAGAGTTTGTTTAATAAGGATAATCTCCCACTTTTTGATCGATTTTAAGTATTATATTCTACAGATAACATATAATTCTTTTCCCATAAATTCTCTTTCAATTATTTTCTCAGCATATGAGTACATTTACCTTACTTTCCACTTATAACTGAGTCTCTACATTGTGATATACATATGACTCCATTCGCTATCATTTCCAAAAACGACACCAACAGAACATGTGGACTCGATGTTATCCCTGCAAATATTCTTAAGAAGTGTACCCCTGAACTGGGTCCTGTTCTCTCTAAGCTCTCTGATATATGCCTTGCTGCATCTTGCTTTCTATATTGTTCGAAATCCGCTTCTGTAGAAGTTTTTGAAAAATTACCTTTACAGAACTCTCTATCGACTTCCCACTTTCCTGTCATCTACGAAGGAATGTAAAAAAATTATCCGACCTCTTGTCTAAAGAGATATTGCGAAAGTGTGGATGATATTTGACTTACCCTGCTATGCTAACATGTTCTGTCTCCATGAATCATCGTCATTTATTGCCCTTTCTTTGTTTGTTTCTCTCTCAGTAACCCCTTGGATTCTAGTGGCTTTTATTTGTAAATGATTGAAAAAAAATGTATATTTTTGCATATGTAAAATTTTATTAAAAAAAAACCAATCAAACAATAAATTTATAGTTCCTAAGAATTGTGAAATGTGTGTAAAACTTAGCCCGGGCGGCAGGTATACCGGCCGCTGTGTGAAAGGGCATATACTGGGCTCATCAGGGGGTCAGATTTTAAAGGGTTAAAGATAATTTGAAAGATGATAAATAATAATTATGTATAAAAATCATTCATTTGTTTTCCTATAGCTTCAGAGTAAATGTCTGAACGCTAATATTTTCATTTTGTTGCTCCAGTTTTGTGTTTGGATTTACTTTCATAATCTTTTTTTGTGTTTCGAGATATGGAAGTAAATGCAGACAGAAAACACAGAGTGGGCCTCCCCGTGGCTTTGGTTTTCAACAGTAACAAATTTCGGTCAACTCTTTCAGCCAAACCGCCTTTAAATATAATGCCCTGCATTCCTTTAGATCTTGTCGGTATTACCAAAAGATGGGCATGTAATCGGGGCAACTGATGACCTGCATATAGCATCTCCTAGATTACTCCAGTCTTAATCCCAAAGACATGAATTTTGACCAAACGGAGCGCTCCCCTTATTTTGCAAGTTATACTGATACCTACTATCCTAGGAGTGCTTTATTTATGAAGTACGAGGCATAAAGTAATGACTTTTCGAAAATAACTATTTTGTAGCAAATTCGAGAGGAAAATAATGATGCAATAATGATCACAGATCATCATTTAAAATTTCACCATTTAAAAAATCGGTAATTTTTCTGCTGATAGACTTAATGATACATTTAAAAACATTCTCTCATATCTTTATCATCCAGTGGTAGATTGTGATGCAGTTCTAGCGGGAAGCACATTTTGTGGTTTATGTTATTGTCTTTGAAATCAAAAGAATTTTTCTACAATATTCTACAAGTGGCACGCGAAGTAGAGGGTTACAGATTAAGAGGTACAGATTATGGAGATACACGGGAAGAAAACGGCTAATCCTATATTTGAATAGATTAAGATTGTAGTGATTGGGCAAGTATTTCGCTTTGATGTTCGCAATAATTAAAAATAAGTTTCAGATTTATTACCTGAGGTTTATATGCAAAGTATATGAATCCTGAAGTGAATTAAGAAATTAAATGCATAAAAATTACGCTTCAGCTTCTCACATCGTTGCTTGTGTGTCAGTGGAGTGCAGACAATGCATGCTTGCGTAAACTCATTTAAGTAATCTGTATTTTCTCTCGACTACCAATTAGAAATAAGCAATAAAAGAAATTAGACTAGATCTGCCCATAAGAAATTTAAGGTGCAGTTCAGATCTACAACATAATAGCAGTAATATATTTTAATAACTAAGAAATCAAACACAAAAACCAAGGAAAAAAAAAGAAGGAAAAATGATTAAGCATATCATTCAATTTCAAAAATAGGTTTCTCTGGTTTTGCCCGAATTTTTCTTAGATGAGGTTATTTACTCAGTGCTTGTAATTGGCTTGGACTATTTTTCTCGTTCGTTTTTCCAAATTGTTTTAGTCGTGTACCTTTCGGCCTGCCTCGTTTGTGTGTTTTGTTCTGGAATGTCGTCGAAACTTGTTCTGAGATATCATGCGGATCTTTTCTCATACACGACATGTCTAGTCATTGCGTACGAGAGAATTCAGACGGAGGCAATCCCCCAAATCTCACAGAAACACGCATTGGGCGTAACATCTATATGAGGTGACACGCATGCACTCACAAAAAACGTTTTCAAAAATTCCAGAGCATAACATACAACCGACATAACTGATGGGTTGGAATAAAAAACAAACAATAAAAACAAGTCTATTGGTCCAAACCAATGACATACAATAAGTTTATCGTTTTATAAAGTTAAAAAGATTTTTGATATTCTTGATAAAAAAATTCTCGTGTTTTATAATTCTTCTTAGTTTAACGTTTTTTACTATATTTTTCGCATTTTCCTATTTTTGTTTAGAAAGCATTTAACATAAATCTTAAAAGCCATATATGGTTACAAATTGTTTTCTCCTATTTTTCAACAGATGGTATTGACTTTTTTCTTTTGAACAGATAAAAGAATCAAGAACATTATTACACAGAAAACATTAAAGCATATACAGAACATACAAAATAGCTTCGCAACTATGGATACTTGCATTGGGCATAGAAAAATGGAAAAGAAGCATGGCCGAAATGTATGACCATCATACTGAAGGTTAAAGAAAGAAGAAAGATAAAAGAACAGGCGAGATAAGAGACTGATGAAAGGACATTTAAGATATCAGAAAGAAGAAAGATATAATCACATTTAAGATAGCAGAAAGAAGAAAGATAAAATCACATTTAAGATAGCAGAAAGAAGAAAGATAAAATCACATTTAAGATAGCAGAAAGAAGATATAATCACATTTAAGATAGCAGAAAGAAGAAAGATATAATCACATTTAAGATAGCAGAAAGAAGATATAATCACATTTAAGATGGCAGAAAGAAGAAAGATAAAATCACATTTAAGATAGAAGAATGGAGATATAATCACATTTAAGATAGCTGAAAGAAGAAAGATAAAATCACATTTAAGATAGCAGAAAGAAGAAAGATAAAATCACATTTAAGATAGCAGAAAGGAGAAATATATAATCACATTTAAGATAGCAGAAAGAAGATATAATCACATTTAAGATAGCAGAATGAAGAAATATAAAACCAGTTTTAGGATAACAGAAAGAGTAAATATAAAACCACATTTATTATAAAACCACATAAAGTAGAATAGAATACAAATGAGACTATTAAGACCCATATATTGAAATATAATTATCTCCTATTGTTCTGACATTGGTAATTATGACGCAAAATCGAAGTTGCTTTCTAAATATCCGTAATTCTATATATTATTAATATATGTAACTGTTTTCTTTCAAGAAAACTAACTACATCTAAAACTTCACTAATCCTGTGTCAAATGTATATTTTAAACTGACTTTTTTTAAAGGCTCCAGATTTAAAAAATAAAACAACTGATGTTAGGTACATGAGCCTGCTGCGAGACACACAATTTTGAAAAAGGTTAATTTTCAAGGTGTGCATCTCCGAGCCTGATACAGGTACCAGCACAAAAGGGAATGCTATTTCTCACGTGTGGTGCCCAACATGCATAACATTTTTAGAAATATCTGTTTAGTTCACATGTCCGAATATCAATGCTGTCGACTAACATAATAACTACTGCGGAGTAATTTTTGAGCAGAAAGTTCATGCTGCACAATAACAGAGGTACTCCTGTTTGTTTAAAACAGATACATTAATGAATTTTTAAGATAACGTTACATCGAGAAAAGCTCAAAGTATTTACTGATGTTTTTGAAATGCTCCGTAAGGAAATTTCTTAGCCTAAATGGAAATCTTTTAAAGTAAGATATAATTGTGCCCTTTCTATTAACGTTGGATGCAACACAATTAAAATATGTGATTGAGAAAGGGGAAAGCAAAAATGAGTGAGATAGTGTATGTGTATATCTGCAAAACTAGGTAGAATATATGCAAAGAACAAAGAATGCAGAAAAAGGATTTAAATTTTGCGTGAAGTACGATGAATAAAAGCAAACGATTTGAATCAACCAACGTTATCGTCGGGCATACGTTTAAGAATAAGTAGATGTCTTAAAATTGCCCGGTAATCTGTCTAGAAAAAAAAGTAAAACAAAAAACTTGCGATGTGCGAACGCTACGACAAACGTTGCTCAAACATACAAGTAAAATCTTGGTCTAATCCCTAAAGCAGATTGGCTTCAACAGCCTATGTTACCCAAGATCCCCTCAGTTTTACTAGATGTTATAATACAACACCCCAAATGTGTTACAAGACTCTTAACCGTGACTGTGAACAAGTT
Organism: Acanthosepion pharaonis; assembly: GCA_903632075.3. Classification (NCBI taxonomy): domain Eukaryota; kingdom Metazoa; phylum Mollusca; class Cephalopoda; order Sepiida; family Sepiidae; genus Acanthosepion; species Acanthosepion pharaonis. The sequence continues at coordinate 770,130 of CAHIKZ030005588.1, read as the reverse complement.
GTTTATTCTGGTAAAACGCTTCAAATATTGGGACTTTCAGTGAAAATTGACACCACGGGCAATGATGATCTATGAAAACAACTTACTAATCACAACTAGATGATGAGGCTTCTTTTCTTTAGTGAAAATATTTCAGTCTGTGCGAAACGTTCTTTTTCGAGTTTGTCAATATGCATAATTATTCGATGTGATTGAAATTATTATCTATTTATAATTACATTATAGCTACAAGATAAAATATAATGGAAATTCCTTTCCAATCCAAATGATTTTCGTCAACTATTACCATCAGGAGACGAAAGACTAAGCAAAAATTGTGAAAAAGGAAGAATATATGGTTTTTAGTAAGAGCAAAACCCCAAGATGCGACCTAAGCATTGGAGAACTCAAAATCAATCAAGTACAGAATGTTAAATATACAGGAAGTGTTTTAGCAGACAAATGTGACACTGAAATCCGAACAAATATTGGAATAGCAAAAGATTCATATAACTATGCAAACAACTAAGAAAAAAAAAGAAGGGTTTCTATATAAACAAAGACAAGAATACTGAATGACTATGTAATATCAACCCTTCTATGTGGCAGTAAATATGAGAAAATTCCTTCGATGAAAGGAATACTGGAGGCAACAGCAATATAGTTCTATAGTAGAATAATGAGAATATCATGGACAGGGTGAGTAAGCATCGAAGAAGTCTTAAGGTCTGTTGAAACATCTCGGTCTTATAATAAAGACGGAAGGCTTGAAGAATTTGACATTGACATAAGGCAAAAGAGACAGAGCTAGGAAGTGAACCAACTTACCAAACTAGCTTTTTGAATGGATGGCGGAACGGGGTGTGTGTGCGAGATGTCAAAAAAGACAAACGTTACTAACAGCTACAAAAGACAGGAAGTTGTGGAGATACATGTCACCCACGTCCTGATGGAACACGACACGATCATCAAACTGAAACCTCAGAATAGAAGATATTTCAAGTCCTTTCACTTCACACTCTATCAGATGAGCTTCATTTTTTATTCAAAATCAAATAAAGTCTTTTAAGATTATATGTGCGTCTTCTACTTTCACTCCTAGTTTCAAACAAAAAAAAAATACAAATTAACGGAAGAGATTAGCGTTCTGGAAGTATGTAATCTCTTTTTGCTTAAATAAATACAGCTGCACAATGCGCTGGAGCCACACAGGTAGCTACATTTACTGTCATGTCCAAATAACTTTAGAAAGACTACGTAATCGTTTGACACTGAGAAGAGAGTTTATTTTTTTAATGTAATCATTCGATGTTTTTAAAATGAATGATACGAGTCCTGGCTGAGCGACAGTTTGTTTCGAGATATTCTAAACGTAGTCAAAAATCTCTTAAATGCTTGATTTTGAAGCAACGTGTCTAAAAATTGGTCTAACATCTACGAGTTCTAATGTTCAAAACACATTTAATAATTAAAATTCTATTTCTCGGTCATCTATAATGAACACTACAGGAGTGTACTACAGATAATCTCAAAGCAGTCATGAAGTGCATTGAAAATATCTACGCGTTTAATGTACGACAATTTTCACGCTTTTTAGGCATATTATTATTAGATAATAATGATAATATTCAGATCTTGCAGGTAAAATTTATAAATCATTAAGGAATTTGTTCGATAAATTTTGTTGTCATTCTTTTCTGAGTGCGGGTCACCAGAAGATATTGTTGTGAAGAAAATTATCAACAGTCAATCATTAATCATCGCAAAGATCCTTTTTAGCCTTCCATCAGTTTGGCTAACTCCCAGATGAGCAACTCACTGTGACAGCGTTCATTCAAGTTTTCCTCTAACATGAATTGAAATTATTATATTCTTTTAGTTGCTAAGTCTGCCGATAGAGAAATCCGTTTCATATGGCATACTACACAATTTTTCTCTACAGAATCTGACACGTTTATATCTCTATCATTTATCTGCTATCGAATATTTATTGGCACATCACTTGGTTCATTTGCTATTGGTGTAGAGATTTTTGACAAAATCCAAAGAAGAATCAACAACGATTTATTACTCATCAGCTCTCATATCTTTGTACTCTGTAGACATCCAGTCTTTTTTGCACGATCCGCCTTCATATCTCCGTACTATGTAGGCATTTTTTTTAAACGACTCAACTTCATATCTTTACACTAGAAAGGCATGATGTCTTTTTACTCGCCAGGCTTTATATCTTTGTACTCGGTAAACATCCTGTCTTCTTGGCGCCAGCTTTTCTATCTTTGTACTTGGAAGGCACCCTGTCTTCTTACTCGCCAGGCTTCATATCTTTGTACTCAGTAGACAATACTGTCTTCTTAACGCCAGCTTTTCTATCTTTGTACTCGCTAGGCTTCTCGTCTTCTTACTCGCCAGGCTTTATATCTTTGGACCCTGTAGGCATCCTGATTTCGTACGCACCAGTGTTCCCATCTTTATACTCGATAGGCTTCTCGTCTTCTTACTCGAAAGCCGTCATATCTTTATACTCAGTAGGCATCCTGTCTTTTTACTCGACCCGGCTTCATATCTTGTAGGCTTCCCGTCTTTTTAAACGACACGCTTTCATATCTTTCGACTCGACAGGCATCCTGTCTTCTTGCACGTCAGCCTTCATATCTTTGTACTCGGTAGGCTTCTCCTCTTCTTACTCGCCAGGATTTATATCTTTGTACCCTGTAGGCATCCGGTTTTCTAACACGCCAGCGTTCCCATCTCTGTACTCGGCAAGGCTTTCGTCTTCTTGCTTGAAAGCCTTCATATTTTTGTACGCGGTAGGCATCCCGTCTTTTTACTCACAAACTTTAATCTCTTTGCACTCGATAGCTTTCTCGTTTTCATTACTTTGTTATCTTTAAATCAAAGCGAATTTTAATTCAGTCCAGGCTTAGAGAATATAATATGCCATCGATACTCATCAACTTTATATACCTTCGTGAACCAGACTATTCTGAAATTGACAGCATATAATAATGATAATTCCTCATCTCATAAATTCCAACAGAATATTACAAAAAGTGGTATCGTATGAGTAGAGATTCAAATATTAATGTCTCTTTCTACACTGGGCAAAATGAAAATTAAAAGACCCGGATCATAGAACTAGGAAATAAATAATCAGGTATAAAGGTTTAAACCCTAAATATGACGAGGAAAATTTAGGAAAAGAGAAAAATGAAGAAATCTTGATACATGTCAATTTTGCTAATGAAACATGAGCGCGATGTCAGGAAGATTAATTAAAGATTGATTATGAGAACCACTATATGTTGCAGACATGATTAAATATTAATTTATTAAAAGTCGAATCTAGTAGGAAAATGATTATTATATATAAAGGTACTGATATTTCCAAAGATAAACTAGACTGTATGTGAGTATACATGATCAGGGATGTCACTAATAAATAAAACTAATTCCGTGAAATATGTCTATTACAATGAACTATATACACGTTTGTCGTCTTTACAAGAGTACTGACAGCATGGAACATACCTGCTACATCATCAACGACATATTTAATGTGCAAGTATATATATATATATATATATATATATATATATATATATATATATATATCGATCTGGGAATTTAACTATATATATATATATATATATATATATATATATATATATAATCATCATTTTTTTATGCAGCCTCGTTCTCAATAACCGTCACGCATGACATCACCAGATACTATTTCAAACTTATAGCTTTCCATAAATACCAGTATATAGACAAAGGGGTTCTGATCACCACACGTACACCACATTTCGTTTCTGAAAGTGATTGAGACAGCTTAAACTACTCGAACAAAACAATGACAAGGCATAAAATTACGACAGTGAATTTATCCTCAATTTCGAGAACAATATTCAATACCTTTTTGAAAATTGAAGAATATAATAAATAATTAAACGGACAGAGCTTGTCAGTTACGTTAATTAAACTTATTTGGGCGTATACTTGCTGAATAAATATACCATATATATATATATATATATATATATATATATATATAGAGAGAGAGAGAGAGAGAGAGGGTGTATCAAAAATACCTTTACAAACTCTGGGGGCGGGTTCCACATACCAAAACAAGGACAAACGTCCATATATATGTCCGCAAATCTTTCGTTTTTGACTAATAAAGTTTAAAGAAATTTTACGGTGTTTTGTCATGTAGACTAGATTAAATTTATCATTCGTGTAGATCTGTGGCTAGTCAATCTTCAACGTTTAAAGTGTGCAGTATTGAGTTAACTGAGAAGTGTTCCGTTTAGCAATGGCAGGGTATTCATATCGTGAGCAGGTAGGTATGATTTTTCCATATGTCCGGGCGAATGGTAATGGACCAGAGGCTACACGGTGGTATCAGATTACGCTTCCAGACCGAAAGCAGCTAAATCATCCAAACTTTGCTGCTGCCTATCGTCGCGTTGCTGAGTCAAGATCCGTGACATCACAAACTATGGATCGATGAAAGACCGTGAACCGCGCATATGCCTTACCTCGAAGAACCTGAACACGAAATATCTAAATGAGAGAAAGAAGAAATGGTGTAAAATTCCACTGCTTGTAGCATTTACTTCTCAAAAAGTGATCAATACAAAGTAGAGCAATATATACCCAGCTAAATTCTAACCACCCTCCATCCGTAATCAAAAACAAAACCTCCTCCATAGAATAGAGGATTAGCAGTAACTCTTCCAGTGATTATGTCTTTTACAGTGGCTATAAGTGACCTAGCATATTTGATGCTATGTCACTTATAGCCACAATATAGCCACAATATACAGCATAACAGCGATAGTAGGAATAAAAATAGAAAGAGAAAAATCATTTGGTACACCCCTCCATTTTAACGAAATGGTTAGTATTAAGTTAGAGCAGAAGTTTCTCCATTTAAATGATAAACACTTCCCCAGAAATAATCCACTTAATAAGATTTTAAATATAAATACACGAAAATTAATCTATAGCTGAAGCGATAATATTGAAAAAAAAAAATTTAAACAATAATAAAGTTTTAAATCAATACAAAAACCTGAGTAATAATTGCAATTCCAAAGCAACAAACGCAGATAATACCAACAAGTGTAATTATAGAAATTCTAACGAATATCCATTATAAAACAGACGTCAAACAGATTCTATAGTTTACCTAAGCACTATTTTTACTACAGAAAATCCAACAGCTAAAGATTTTATATCGAGAGTACCAAGAATTCCTTTAAAGCTCGGTGGTACCAACATGTATTATCTTTCTCCAATAATTCTTACAGAAATAGGACGTGCCGTTCTAAATATTTTTGGAATTTAAAAGAAGTTAATAAAACTCCATCGTTAAATGGAAAGTACTAAATAAAGATAGAACATGTAAAATCTTTAAATGAACCATGCTTTTATGTTTACATGAAAAATTACAAATCATCAAATTTGCTGACAAAAAATCTTTATTAAACCAAAGGAGTGCATTAACTGTAAATTGGCGACGAAGTTTATATGTTACCTTTAAATATAGTTAAAGGTTTAAAAATTATGTATTACCGTTCTTCTAACCATAATTTATTAGTATACAAGGGTCCAGTCTCTACGGCTAATTACCTTAGTTTTTTATTCAGCATTAATATTGCTATGTATTGCCGTCCAGTTAGTATTATTAATATCTTATATAGATGTTCCGCATTGTAATTTTATCTAAAGACCTCTTTAAGTAGCTTCCTTAACATAAAAAAAGAATATTTTTTCTGTTAACTTTACGTTTGATTAACCAACCCCTCACGTCAAAGCCCTTTCAAAAAACTGAATATGTCATATTTGTATACAATCACAATACGTTTGTTGCTGATATATTTTCCGCAATCGTAAATGATGGCCCGTCTATATTCCGGTTTATCATGACTTGAAAAAATATCTCACACACCTCCACCCTCTGAGGTTACTTTTCTATTTAAAGTAGATCTGACATCTAATTGGTTAATTAAGACATACCCAAAAGTCTGTTTTTAATTCTGGCCTTATGTCCCCCACTTTATCTTTAGGAAAAGAGGTAACACTTTGTTTTAAATGTCCTTAAAAATTCAACATCGCTTGAAAATGGTACAATTTTAATTTTAATTTTTAGGTCCAAAATATAGTAATTCCTGTGTCGCGATGAAAACATATTTTTAAATATTAATATTAAAATATTATGCTCTACTTTGTATCAAGCATTTAAAAAATTAAATTGGAGTATTAATGTGACTGTTCTATATATATATATATATATATATATATATATATATATATATATATATATATATATCCATATATATATTCTATTCCACCTATTCTTACTGTACATTTTTCCATTCTATTCCACCTAATCTTACTGTACATTTTTCTGTTTTAATTTTGAATCTCCTGGAAGCCTGAAGAGCGGGAGCGAAACCGGTTGCTTCCCCCACCCCTTGTTGTTGTGTTTTTTTTATTATTTAATATTGTTTTAATATGTCTAGTAATATTAAATTTTATACTTTTATTTCGATCATTAAATTTTGTACCTACAAAAATATCTTTAAATATATATATATATATATATATATATATATAGTGCAAATGGTCGCCACACTATATTTTTAATTTCGCACATGTGCGTTGTTTATTTTTGATTTTGTCGATTGCCTAGTATACTAGAGTCAGTTGGGCACCGTCTGTGAGTGAAAGAGCACCATAACGCAATCTATTCCGCTAGACATTTGGAAACGGCATGCTGTACTGCTTGGCATTCGCGCAGGAATCTCCAATATGAATATTTCAGAGTATTTGGTTATTAATCTAATAACATTTCAGAGGAGTTGGAGAGGGTTGAATGAGTCTAATGGTGATTACGATGGTACGACGCTTCGAAAGCTCACTGTAATCGTTCTGGTAAGAAAATAAAAACACCCAAATTTATTGGTGAGGGACCCAGACTCAACACGAAGACCTACATCAAGTGCCTTTGGAATGTAATGCTACCCTCAATCAAGAAGCTGACTGCGTGATGAAAGCAAGTATTATGATAGTATTCACCAACTTATACAAGGAGATCGCTCAGAAGAGTTGCGAGAGATTCCGAAGTCATCAGAAGTCTCAAATGTCATCTGTCTACAACGATTTCCTAAGATCAATACTGAAAAATGTCTTTGAGCGAGTGAACCTGGTGTCCTTGCAAAGGTCACACTTCTTTGAAAATTGTGGACTGGCGCTACAGTAACTCAAACAACAGCACTAAATAATAGAAACCACATCCCCTGAGGAGTACCAACAGCAGCAACAATTAAAACGGATAGGACATGTAACTCGAAAAGAAAATAATGGCATAATCAATATGTTAGCATTGGACATCAGTTCCAATAAAATGTTAGGGAGGAAAAATCTATTAGTATTGAAAGAGTTATAACAGTTACTGGACTTGAGAAACCTGTTTACCTAGGCAATTGTTTTAAGAAAAAGATTGTATTAATTTTAACCGAAACTAGTACTGTCTGTTCAGTCAGTGAATACCAAATGTTTCCTTGTAGGGAAACGACTAATATTATTATTACCATTCACAATGGATCTTACATATGAGTTTCACTTGATGATAGGAGTAAACCTTCGTGGAAACAAGAAGGGGAATGAACAGATTTTGAACGATCTGTAACATTATTAATTTGCTAAATGTTGCACTAAAGCATACAACATGCGATTGTAGATGTTAGCAATATTTGTCTTTTTACTATTCCGCCACTGCCTGTTCTGCCATCCATACACCAGGTTGTTAAGTAGATTTCTCTTTGTTTTCCTTTGTTCCTCCTGTTTTCATTATGTCCTGTATGTGTCTAATTTTCAAGGTATTCTTTTCTCATCTGTTCCAGATATTTCAACTGTCACTTTCTGGTTCTAAGTAAAAGTGTCTTGTTTCTTTATAACAATCGAAGTTTTCACTTTCCCGGACAATGTTATTCTCATCATAAATATTTTCACCAATAAATCCAAATAATTTTTAAAAGAGGAAATTATTACAAACCAGTCCTCTTTCGTGTCCAAAATGATATACACAAAATATCCGTTTAAATGTTTATATCAATTATCTTTTAAAAAAATCAGTTGTGATATGCATACATAAATAAAAATCTGTCAAGTGTCTAAAATTATGAAATTAGAAATGTTCAATTTACACTATTTATACCATTCAGACTGTTGTCCTCATCTTTATTGTCTTATTCACGAAGTTTCGGCTGTTGTACGCTCCGGCCTTCTTCACGTGATATATGTTGGAATTTCGAACTGAACATTTTATTTAGTCCAGTTGGTTGAGGGTGGGTGTTCTAGTTCCGCGTGCCATGCCGTTTCTGGATATCTCAGTTTCAGTTAGTTGCCTTTAGTAACTGAAGTCTCTAAGTTTTTGTTCACTTCTCTTCTGGCCCGGTATTAAGGTCACAACTCTTTGGATCAAGTCGCTTTCTTGATTATTTTTCTCTACTTGGCGATGTCGCAAATACGACAGTAAAGATGAAGACAGCAATCCGAACAATGTAAATAGTGCAAATAGTGTTATAACGACATCAATAATAATGATGATGATTGTAAGGACATCCAGTCCCACTAGGGAATGTAGGGATGTATAGGTATACCTCATCTCAGACATATAAACAGATGGGGGATTTTCATTATTTAGTATGCGATTTTCGTGGCAATCTCACTATGACTGCTTTATGATAAGATTACCACTGGAGAATACAACGTCCTAATCCTCTTGAGAAAAATACGACCAGAATATGTCTTTGAAGATAAATAAATAAAAATGAATTACGAAGCAACATTTCAGCAAGGTTGATATGCATTTTTTCTACCTGAATAATCATGATAAATCGAAACTCTCAACACGTAAAACCAATAATTTATTTTTCTATCTCTCAGTTTCGTTTCAAGGGTTTTCGTTATTCCTTTTATCATTCGGACTATTTATCTTCATTTGTCTTGTTTTTACTAGATTTTTTCAGTTCCTACTGTCTACAGTTTTTTTTAGCTATACGTCATATAATGTTTTTAGAATTTAAATTTAAAGATTTTAACTAGAATGTATCAAAATGTCCATTCAAACGGAATGTATATCAAGGCTTCGTTTAAAGTTGGATTCCTACGCGTAGATTAGACCAGAAATAAAATTTAAAACAAAAGAAATCAGTACATCTCGGCTATTCCTCAATTTATGACAGTGAAAAAGAACTAGAACTCAGCTGAATGAGAAATAATTGTTGTTGAGAGAGGAACACTTTGACTCGACCTCAGTAAATTTTTATAGCTCCGACGGATATCTCTTGTTAATTTTTCATCTTTTCAGGAAACAGAATCACATGACTGAGTGATAAGTTCTCGCGGAAATATTGAGAATTGACAAAAACAGAAAGAACCGGAAGTTTCTTTCTGATTAGAAACTTTGTAAGAATTGAACATTTTCAGTGCTATAATTATAAATCGTCAACTAGAGAACAGTTATTGGACGCGTTTTTCTCTCATTCTCATTGCTCATACAAAGTATTTTAGCATTATTGGCATATTTTAGCATGTGATCGTACGTCCTTAATAAAATGCGTAAAACTGGAAAGAGAAACATAGAAATAAACATTAAACAATAAAATTCTAAATAAAGCATACAATAGATAAAACAATATTTCTTCAGCTGCATCGAGCTGTAAATTAAAAAGACAAATTTGAAAATGGTATACTGATTGATTTGTTTTTCTCTGTTTATAAACATCTGAATATTACATTAAAATTCTCTTTGTGTATAATAATAATTTTACAAGTTCTACTATTTAACACATAGATTGGGAATGAGATGGTATCGTACCTTTCCCAACGGTACATACCCGTAAGTGAATGAAAAAATGTAATTCGAACATGCCTATCCGATTTCTCATTCCGAGCCATTATAAATAATATAATAATATATAATAATATGATATAATAATATAGAATAATTGATCTGAAAAGTAAATAAATGAATAGGAATATTACACTGAAATAATTGACGATATGCAGATATAAACGCAGATTTAACGATCCGTTTTATTCATAAAAAAAATTAATGTTTTAACTGATAAAGATTTTAATGGTGTATTTAGTCGTGGTGGTTCCTGAAAAAACATTTAATTGCATTCAAAAGCTCATAGAATTGCATTTAAATACAACTTTCAATATTTTGCAGTACATTAATTGTGCAATTAACATAAAGTTTTTAATTAAGAATCTATAAAACATAGAATTCTATGTACCATGAATTGGTCGGTTACACAATTTTCTATGCTATCGTATTCAGCTCGTAGGTGATCAAGTTTCTCCATACGTTCCGTTTCTTTATTCTGTGTGAACTGCCATGACATTTTAGGAAATATAGTTTAGTTGCTTCCAGTTGCATTCTTTCTGCGTATTCAGGGTAGGTCTATATCTAAACTGGCTGCCAGTCAAGGCTCAAAAATTCAGTCAACGCTGCAGTGAGAAGAGACTGATTCATAACTTTTCCAAGCGCATGTTGATGAAGGTTAACGCAAATGGTTACTTTGGGATTTTAAACTCGATCCTTTCTAAAGAATATTTTGATATGCTTAACATTTAGTGACGGAACTGCTTGGTTCCAATTTATGCTAGACTAAGTGAACTTATAGATATTTACAGTGGTGGTCAGTAAGTAAACCTATATTCAAAATTGCCTTCATCTCAAATATTATAAATTTAATGTCTATCTCTCTATATATATATGCGTGTTGGGGAAATACATTTAATTTATAATAGTGAAAACAACATTACTCTCTGAACAGTTATTTTTAATAACCTTTATTTGTGTTTATATCCGCTAATATGGTATACCAATATTGTGATGACGATGACGGGAATTCAAATAGCAAGAAGTCTTTTCATTAGTTCGGCACTCTTCTTTAGCATGCTAAGTGGATTTTATAAGGTTGGAAAGAAGGTCTTGCATTTTAATTTGGTATAGCAGTACATACTTGTTCGATTTTCTTCTTTAGTTACCATAGACAGTGCCCAGTTCATATCTCTTTACGATTCATGTCTAAATTAGCCGTTAGGTTGTAATTATTTTAAGATGATTGCCAACCAAGGCTATATGACATAATCTTTACATTTTCATTTATAGCTGAGGGAGAAGAGATTGATTCATACGTTTTCCAAGTGTATTTGCGCGTAAGTGAATATAACAAATTCCATTGAAATTGAAAGTCGGCTCTTCGATTTGAGATACAGTACACTCCATGACATCCAACTTTGGTATTCCCAAGCGGACATTCATATATGTACTGACCAAATTCGATGTTGCTTAAATTCGGTGATCGGTGTTTGTACACGATATGTCCGGAAGCTCTTTGGTCTTAAATTATATATTTAATAAAAATAATATTCTCCTCATTTTTGATGACATAATCTCAGCTATTAAGGCTTAAATTTATCTTTGAGACCTAAAATCCTTCATGTTTCCATGCAGAGACGCACAAAATCTCATTTTTAACCCATTCAGGTTTAATAAAATGTTTTCCCTTGAACATATGCTGCAAGGATTCAACAAGATGGGATCTAGATGGTACTAGGTCGCAATAATAATGAAGATTATGTAAAACTTCTATATTTAGTTTCATATTCTTTTCTTGTTTGACTTGTGCAATATATTTTGCTTTTGAAGGTTAACCAAAGATAAACAATTTTTCTGTAATTGTGCAGTGCTTCTAGTTTTTTAAAATTATCTCCTCCCAAGCAAGATGGGAATGCCACTGATAGGCAGGGGGTTACAGAGAGTGAAGGTGGGAAGATAGACTGGGTAAGGGGAACTTAGGAAAGGATAAATACTGAAAGGGGTTCAAGAAGACAAAAGATGGCGATTGATGTTGCCTTTAAACATTTGAAGATTGTAGTTATCAGGGAAGCAAGTAAACGGGGGGGGTGGAGATTTACAGTGCGAGAAAAGAAGCTGTTGGAGTAGAAATGGCGGTTACATTTAACTATTTCAACAGCAAATGGTGGGGCGTAGATGTCAGTCTAGTAACACACTTAAACTCGCATAGAGTGGGCACCAGGTTAAAGAAAAAAACTGGCCAGACCAGTTTCCATGAAAAATGACAGAGGAAAGCCACGTCACGTCGGTGAGAAAGTGACTGAAGTCGAGATGCCAAGTCAGGATCAATTACATTGCGGATCCTTCTTTGGATTTTGTCAAGAACCTCGAGTTTAGTAGCAGGAGTCCCAAACCAGATTCAGCAAAAGTATTCAATGCACGGGGGTGGGAATGGTAGATTTGTGGATGTGCAAGATCGACTCTGACGAAAAAAAACCTTCTGGCACGACACGGTGACAGAATTTTCCTTGCAGTAGATGCACCTATTGATTCGATGTAGTTGTTCCACTTTAAGTCAGTTGAAAACGTGAGGCCAAGAAGCCGCAGTGTATTGCTTTCTAGCATCATTTCCATTCCATCCCAGATAGAAAAGATTCTCGATGGTTGCTGAATGAGAGCGGTTTCGTTTTGTCGGGATTAACATTTACGAGCCATTTCGTGTCAAAGTTAACCACAGATTGAAGGTCCATTTTAAAATCAGCAGCCAGGTAAACTTTATCAGCTCTGGCAGATTTGCTATGAGGAGTAAAAGTAGTGTCATCAGCATAAATGACAACTTGATAAATGATGACATCAGGAAGATTATTGATCAAAATAAACAGCGTATGTCTCAGTATAGAGCCTTGCAGGACAGCCACGTTTGTGCGAATGTATCTGGAAGCGATTCCGTTCAAAACGTCCTTCATTTCATGATTTAATAGGAACGCTTGGATTAAATCAAACAGTCGTCCTGTAATACCGTATCCCTGGGGCTGACGTAGAATACCAGTGTGTCAAACCCTGTCAAACACCTTCGAGATATATAAAGCCATTACTCTAGCTTCATCCTTATTATCATGAGCTTGGTATGCATATTCATTGTTGGCCGTTAGTACATCAGCGGTAGATCTGGAAAAACGGAAGTATATTATTTCTCAGTGAGTAAGTCGTGAGAGGTAAAATGCTTAACCACTTCAGAATTGATTATAGCCTCGAGTAGTTTACCGAAAAGAGGTAGGAGACTAAGAGTTTACAGCCGGAAGAGGTGATTCCTGTGGGCTATAGCGGCCGAACATTAAGGTAAGAACCAAGAAGATGAACATGGCGTAACATGGTATTTCCTTGCTAAAAGGAAAGCATCAATGCCGGTTTTCACCCAGAAGGAAAACCTCAGACGCGAATTCTTGAACAGGATGATTAAAAACTTCATTCCAAGATACATCACGAAAGAAATCACGGAACGAGTCCCAATCTGCTCATTGATAAGAGAAATATATTCTGTTATAAGGCGATTCTTTGAGGGAACGGAAGAAGAGTTGACGGTAATATTTAATCGTATTGATTAAGCATTTCCTGACAGACGACATCCTTCATACACACTCAGAGCATTAAATGTTTGGGTCTAGTTCTGGCTTAAAAGTGGATTCCCATTTTCACTGGGTACTGTCATTTTCATTAGATATGATTATAGAGAAACAACATCATTGGTTATGATTATTTTCATCTTTCCAGGAATGGTTCTGCAGAATCTCTATTTATTAGTAGAGAGAAGAGAGCAATTCTTTCATTAAGATAAGAACTTCGCCAAATAACTCACTCTTCAAACTTCATGAATTCATTTTATGATCGTCGTAGTGTTTGTATTGAATTGCTTTGCTTTGCTTTTTGCTAATTTTCATGCAGTTTCTTAATTTTGCCTTGATTGAGTGGAATGTTTAAGAGGAAAACACTGTTAACTGTTTATAATTTAAAATAACTTTCAACTTTAATGGGTCCTCTAAAATTATATCCAGCAAAAACGACAATGGTTAGCATCCACCGAAGAGGAGAATCTCCAGGCCAGTTCTATACCAGAAAAAAAAAGGATTAATATTTGGAATATTCTATATATACTTCAGCAATTACGACCTCAATCAAAATCTTGGTCATCCGGGCCATGGTCTTCTCCATCTTTCTTTACGCTTCCGAAACATCATCGTCGGGATATCAAATATCTGAAACGATTCCGGCAAACGAAGCTCCGAAGAATCCTTCACATCATTTGGGAGGACCGCATCACCAACAACGAACATCTCTCACCAACATCCACGATACCATCGTGCAACATCGCCTTCGCTGGTCGGGTCACGTGTCCAGAATGGAACTCACTCGACTCCCACTTATCATCCTGTTTGGCGAACTAGTCAACGACAAATGGCTACGCAGAGGCCCAGACGTTGCTTCAAGGATCAGATGAGACCTGGGAAAGCGTTGTTGCAAATCGGACTTTCTGGCGTAGAAATATCCGGAGGTGGGTTTGAACCGAGGCTTTCGAATCCAACCGTCAAATTGAATAGGCGGCTACAACTCACCCAGCCGCGTGACTCTTGCTCAAAACTCTTCAGGAGTAAGTTAGGCCTTAAAAGCCAACTCCGCAACCGCCACAAGATGGGAGAGCGGAATTAGGAGAGAGTATGTAAACCCGATGCTCGGATGCGAACGGGTGCCGACTACGATACCAGAAAAAATTACAATTATTTGAAATATATAGGATAGCTAGTTCTTTCAGGACATTTGCATGAATTTCGTAAATGGAGCATAAGCCATGAAAGGAAAGCTTTATTTAAGAAATAATTGACATGAATAATCTTGAGACGCTTCTTGATAGATCTTAATGAATACAGCATTACTATTGATGACTGCTTCTATATGAAGTCTGAAATTTTAAGATAGCCGAATCCGATTACTTTTATCTATTTCAGGCATTATGCTAGTTATAGCGGACTTCAGAGATTTCATAATGTTATAGAAGCGTTTATGTATCTCCTTTCGTAGCAGTCCAACGGAATCAGATCTGGAGAGTTAGGAGGCTATATGTTTAGGGTAACGTGATTGTGGAGATTTTAAGTCATCTGTTCTTTGGTCGCCTTGACCTTATATGTGTACGGTCTTCCTTAGATCCCGATCCTTATATAAAAACCCATTATAGACAACCCCTAAAAGCCGAAGAAAGAAGTGAGGAGGCATGATATCTCTTTCTTTGTTCACGACTACAAGAATAATCACAATTGCCGAGAATATTGTGTGTTTGGATGTCTTTAGGGTCTCTGCATAACCGCCTGTAATTCCTTTAGTTGATCCTTTGGTTCTGATCAAGTTTTTTTCCTCAATAGAGAAACACGAAAGGATTCCAGGCTCTGAATGCTGTAACTTGCTTCACAAGTTAAAGTGTACGACTTATTACCAACGACACCCGGATTCGAATGTTGAATTTTAAAACTAAAAGGTCTTTCTAATTTTTCTATATTTTTATTCTTTTTACTCTAAGGTGATAATCTTACTAACAGACACAAGGTTACTGAGTGTGAAAGAGAATGAGATGATAATAATGAAGATTCCGGAAGACTGTTAGCAATTGTTGTTGTATTTACATTTTTGAAGATTGTAGATGGCAGGTAATCAAAGAAACGGAAACGAGTTCTAAAGGCGGAATAGAATTTTCTTTTACATCTAGCTAGTTTAACAGTAAAACTGGAAAGCCTAGTTGCCAATCTAATAGTACGCTTAAATTCATACAGACAAGGCAATATGGAGGAAAGGTCATCAGGACATTTGCTATGGAAACATTTACAGAAAAAAAAAACAGGGAAATCATGTCACGACGGTTGGAAAATGACTGAAGTCGAATTGCCAGATCAGGATCAATTACATTACATACTCTTCTATAAATTGTGTCGAGGATTTCGAGATATATAGCAAAGCCAACCGACCGGATAATGCAGCATTATTCAATGAATGGTCGAATAGAAGATTTATGAACGTGTAATATAGATTCTGACGAGAGAAATTATCTGGTTCGACATAGGAAACGAACATCGCTAGCAGTAGACTTAACAACTGATTCAATATAATCACTCCACTTCATGTCAGTGGAAAATGTCGAGCCAAAAAGTAGCAAAGACTTGCCCTGATGGAGGTTAGCATCAGCCATACTAATGATCGGCAGAAAAGTCCCCTATGGTAATTAAATAACAACAGATTTGTTTTGGAGGCGTTAAAATTTACAAACCATTTATTACACTGGTTAACACATTGTTAGTCATTTTCAAGAGCACTGCTAGTTTTACTTTGTCCGGCCCATCGGACTTGCTTTTAAGATAGGAACAAATAATTGTGTCATCAGCATAAACATTTAATTGTGAGCTGATTACATTTGCAAGATGGTTGATAAAAATAAGAAACAACGTAAGTCCAAGGATAGACCTCGAGTACAGACACGCGTTGATTTGAAATGATATAGAAGTGCCTCTGTTCAACACAACATTCATTGCACCATTTTTAAGAATGATTAGATTAAGACAACTATAACTTAACACCTTAGCTATATCGGGTTTGTATAGTTGGCCAGAATTTCAACTCTGTCGAACCTCTTCAAATATTTAAAATCACAGCCCGAGCCTCACTGTTCTTATCTAATGTAGATTAATTATCGATACTAACCCCGCTAAATTTAGTTTTTAAATATTGTTTTATAAGAAACATCTCGTTCATCTTTGTCGTGCGAGTAAAAGAGGTTATCATTTATGCTACCAACTGTAAAGTGGGAACATTCAGTTAAATATAACACATTTTAAAACTGTGAATTTGTTCTTAAGTATTCTAACAGGGGACGGAATGTATGAGATCCGAACGCGTATTTGCATTGCCAAAGATGCTTTTCGTAAGCTAAACAGAGTATTCAGAAACTGTAAAAATATTGTTAAAAACAAAGAAAAGATTACTGAACCAATACGTCATAACTGTCCTCCTATATGGCAGTGAATGCTGGGTAATCTAAACAAAGATGAAGAAGAGACTTGAAGGAACAGAAATGTTGTACTGCCGAAAGATGTTGAGGATATCATCAACCGTGGTTTTAGTGAAAATGTGAAACTAAAAAGGAAACATCAGGAAATATCAGAAAGAGGCAGTTAAAATTTCTGGACCACGTAATAAGGAAGGAAGGCTTGAATAATTTGATACTCAGAAGAACAGATTGAGGGGAAAAAGCGGCAGAGGAAACAGCGCGTAACATATGCTGGGTTTGAACATAGGCATGGAAGAACAGTGTTTGCGAGAAATAACAAAAAGATAAAATTTATTAAGAGATAAAAGTGACAGTTACAGAAGAGACACAAAAAAGAAGAAGATAGACGTATGTGCATGTATCTAGTTTTGTTTCTATAGCCAGTTTCAAGTCATTGTGACCGAGGCTTTGAGTGTACTGGCATTGTTCAAACTGCTAATCATACCAGATTATAGCCCGCACCGTATATTTGCAGTATAAGCCACAAGTGGCCATTATGGATGTTGAACAAACAAAAATATGTCTGAGCAGACATCTACAATAGGGATTGGTTAGCCAACCTAATAGTCGGGGCTGCTCGAAAAACGAGTAACCGTCCATTATAACCACTTTCCTTGTTTGTAAAGATGAAAGAACATTCTGTGTAAATATGGTTTTAGTTGCGTTTCTGTTCAATCAGCCGTATTACCAATAAGGGGATACTATGTACATTATTTAAATGTAATCTTTTGAAGTAACAGTATTTATATTCTAATACATATTTATATGTATACATTCGCCCGTTTTTTATTGCATATAGTTACACATTCTCGCTTTAAATATATTTAAATTCATTCAGAGTCATTGACACAGAATTCATGTTATGATCAAATAAAAAAAAAGAATCTTTAGCTTGCTGTGTAACCAGCTGAGATTCGAATATATAAAGATATTCAATCCATAACTATTTTCTCGCATAACGTTTGGCGGTAAATTCCTCTAAAACCAACGCCTTCGTACGAGGTGGATGCTGAAATGTTTTCAAGTCAATGACCAAACATCGCAATACTTATTTGGGAAAATGGATTCGAACCATTTCAGCTCCCCATTGGAAAATACCACATTTTCATAAATTATGAAAATAATGGCATAGAGAGATTTTTGGAGGTATCTCTTTAATTTAATTCCCTTCTCCCCTCTGTATTGTTTAATAAATAAAATAAATTGCTGTCAATAAGGGTAATTTAGGTTTCACCCCTTTGATAACGCAACTTATACTAAGCTAAATTTTATTCTTAATAGTTAATTTATACTAAGTTACAACTTAATTGTCATCATATACTAAGTTAAAATCTTAATAGTTAACTTAGACTTATTTAAAAAATTAATATTTAACTTATACTAAGTTAAAAAAAAATAATAGATAATTATTTATCGGCTGTTTCTAACTGACACTAACGAAATTCATGCATTCGAATCGCACGTACCCTTCGTTTGACCCAATGCGTCGAACCCTTTCACCTTTACTTTGAGATTTCATTTACTACATTTATATTTTTTAAATAGGAGTATATAGGTTCACCTATCGCCAGGTACAAACCACTTACTAGTCTTTGGAATAGGAGTAGAGGTTTTGTAGTGATATGTAAATGACTGCCTAATTAGCATAGCTAAGCGCTAGAGTATCTATAAGTGTTCAAGAATTAAAGGGAGGTACAAGATATGATATGCGAGATTTAACGGCTGCCGCTGAACTGAGAAAATACGAAGGAAATCACACTTCATAACAGGTTTATTCCTTGTTTCCTGTTTAGGTTCGGATTTCCGATCCCCTCGTCTGAGGCTTTAATAAAAGCAGCTGTTCTGACATTTAGCGAGATATTGTTGATATAGGTTGGCATATTTCTAGTTGCTGCATTTCGACTGGTAGCAAGAAGACCAAATTCTTTGGTAGTGCTTAGAGATGCTACTCTGGTCAACAGTCGCGTAATATCGTGATTCTTGGTGTGCCGTGTCAGGCAAGACTGTGTGTGTAATTAAGCAATTTCGCTGGGAAACCTTGAGTCCACACTATGCTATTTTATTCGCCACCTTCCGACCGGCTTGTATTAACTTAGATTCTTGGCCTTTTCCATCCTAATATGTTATCCTATGACGATAACGATTAATAAAAATAAATCGAAGCAAGTTTTACAAGAAAAGAAAAAAAGCACTTTTCTTTCGCCAGCATTCGTGATTTTAGCACCAATCTCTGTAGTACAGAATACTTATTTTGCGACGCTCTCCAGAAATCTTAGCGCTCTGTGAATGTAACTTAAACTTCTCAATCTTTACACTGGATTCCATGTTCCTAGTTATCTTCCTAACTATCGAAATGATTCTAGGATCCATGCACATGATACCAGTGTCTATATTCTATAAAATCTCCCAATGACAATGGAACTGTCCAGTAATTCCACGAATTGATCTTATACATTTCAATTTTAAAGGTTGAGCCTTTGGGTGTCTTTTAGATGTTTGGGTATTCACATATGATAAACAAAGAAGAAACATTAAAAAATCTTGGGTTTCTATTACGGATCTATTTTTATGGTGACTGTAGTGAAACAAAGTTCACAAAGCCTCTTGGATATGTCCATTTTCTGATTTAGTTCAGAAATAAGTAAGGATAAGCATGATTAAAATGGTCGAGCTTAAGTCAGCTTTGCGCTGAGTTGGAACGACCAAATTACTTCATGAGTAGCACTGCAAGCCACCTACGAATGATATCGTTAGAAAGTGGGAAAGTGAAAGATACTGTCCTTTTCGGAATTGGAGTTACAAAATTGCGTAGATGATCAAAAATCCCTGTTCGGTTCCCTTATTACTTGCATCATGGGAATTTTTTTTTTTTTTATTCTTTATTATTATTATTTTAGTTATCGGTTTTATTTCATTTTTCCGCACGAGATTCTTTCACTATTTCATATTCTGTTAGTTATCCATCCTTGCTTTATTGATCTACTTTTTCTAATCGTTTTAGATCGTTAGAATATCTGATAGCGTAGGAAGTGTTCTCTCTCTCTTTCTCTCTCTCTCTCAATATTCCTCTGTAAATATCGTTGTTTTTGGCGACTTCATTCCTTATAATGTCAAGTGACGTCTTCATTCTAATTACACATATCACACCAGAATACAGACATAGAATTTCTCAATCTGTCAGTCAAATATTAAGTTCTCTACGTGCTTCCGTAGTAATTCTGACGGACACGTTTCTTTATTTGATATGTTCCTTACCTCACCTTTGGACTCTTGTCGCACTTTTTTTTTTACACTGGCTTCTTCGTAAATCGCATATCGTGGTAGTGTCTGTATATATATCTTTCCACTCGTCTATTCCACAATGACCCCCCTATCTTATTACGAAATCATTGACTGGAATTAACTTCATGATTTTCTTCGTGACGTTCATTGGAATATCGAAAACTGTGCCACAGAGGTTTCTTCTTGGGTGGAAGCCGTCATGAAAATTTTCAAATACTTGAGTTAAGCTTCTATAACTCAGAGGAATCACTTTTGGTTATACCAACAGGATAGTTAAAATCAGAACAGATGTTTCTTTGTATCCGTTCATCATAAAAGTGTGACCTCAACGAAGCTACGTCACTGTTCGACGATAGATTAATACACTAGTTCGATTCTCGTGATTAATGACGGCTCTGTAAAAGTATGTTAAACAACAGTAAGTCCTCAATTCTTTCTCTTTGCAAACAGTTTGAAGTATATTTGTCTACTGCTATTAAAACAAAGCATTGCTCGTAAATTCTATCCAAACTCCACTTTCGACATATAAAGAGTATCTTTGCCAGATTTTCCACCGAAAATGGAATCTCTACTGTGTGATATTCATGTAACTTTTTCATGGTTTCTTCTCTCACCTCTAAATTAGATCCATACACAGCATGCAGACTTGACGATATATCTGCAATTGTCTTAAGGAAAGGTGCTTCTGAATTGGCTCCTGTTCTCTCCGCAAAATATCTTGATGCTTATACTTTCCAGTTTATTCGATATAATCTTCTGTAGTTCCTCTCTTTAGGGACTCTGGTGAATATCAAATTGAACAGTATTTTACCGACAAGGATGAAAATTTCTTCTAAGTATTAAAGATAAAAAAAAAATATATATATATCATTCCTGTAAAATTATATCTTAGCATGAGTTGTTTGCTCACATTTGTAACAAGACTGATGTGCTATGTGATATTCCTAATAAGTTTGTAATCTTTGTTTTGACATTAATAACATCTTAGAAATCCAAGTAGTTTTATAATCGAATTATTAAAAGAAAATCATGATATAATCGTATATATGCAGATGACGACACAGATCACTATCAATACGTACAAACGAACACGTGTTGAACATATAAAGTCATAAGAATATGAAACAGTAATCAAGTTCTTGGTTAGAAATAGATAACGTCAAAGAATCGGAAGTATTTTTATCTCATCATGTAAGATGCTAAACATAATATGAATCTAGAAAATAATTAAAAAATCTTGGTCCATGACGAGCATTAAGTTATTTTTAAGAGCAATTAAAAATAAAGTGGCTGATGAAAGTGTTTTGCTCGTTGCTGAACACATTCGTGATAATTATGAACTAATCTTGTCTTGGTATTGGGTTACGAGTGTGAATGGAACTAATATCCTTAGCTATGAAATGCATACATTTCTACCGTTTCCTTCGAATTAGTCTCAATGGGAGATAACACATGAAAGATTTTAAATGCTGATTCGCCCACATACACACACGCACACTCATACACTGATATATACTGATACATGCATGCATGCATATATATATATATATATATATATATATATATGAAATATAATTTTTAATGCATTCAACATTTATGGGAAAAATGACCTTAATATCAGACATGAAACAGACTGTTCCCATTCCGTTTTGATACCAATGTCAACAATGTTGCTCTCTCTCTCTCTCTCTCTCTCTCTCTCTCTTCAGACACACACATACCTACACACGCACACATATATATAGACGATACATAGATGATATATAAACAACAGTTCTGAAAATATTAGCAATAGAGAGATGAAACAAATATGTGCATGAATATATATGTGTGTGTATATGTATGTGTTTATATTAACACATTCATAGAATAAATATGAGAATGTATGTGTGTGTGTGTGTGTGTGAGTGTGTATTTGTGTGTACGTTTGTGTCTGTGCATATTTAAAGGTGTTCATTTTTATTGTCATTTTTAAAAAAAATGTTATTGCATTTTTCAATATTTTGTAAACAGTTTTACATTGAAATGAAAATTATTAATTGTTCATCTTTTGTTTTCAAGCGTCTCAATCATTATCAAAAATTGAATTTCGCCAAATATATATAGATAGATAGATAGATAGATAGATAGATAGATAGAAATAGAAAGAGAAAGAGAGAGAGAGGGAGAAAGAGTTTTATGTGCTTGTGTATGTAGGTATCAATACTGGATGGTTAGTGACACACACATATATATATATATATATATATATATATATATATATATATATATATATATATATATATTGTGTGTATTTAGGCATATATTTTCATTTTATACGTTTCATTAAATAATATACACGCATGTTGACTATTTATTTTATGTAAAATCGCATCTTCTGCATTTGATAACATTATCATTAAACGAAAAAGTTCCAATATTTTCCATTATTTTTAATATAATTCTTTCGTCTTATATGCGCCATTTATCAAAGATTAAATCACCACTATGTAAACAATATACAGACTATCATCACTGTCGTGTCTGTATATTGTTTAATATGGATCACTAAGATTTATATACTTTGATAAGACGCTTAGTAAGCAAAGTTTAGATTATATTAAAAATAATGGATAACATTGAGAATTTCTTACGTTCGTTTAATGATAATGTTATCAAACTTATCAGAAGATACGAAAAATTTTATAAAATAAATAGACAACACTTGTCTATATTATTTAATGAAACGTGTATAAATATATATATATATATATATATATATATATGAAATAAAATGTATTTTCGACAGAAATATTTATTTCAGAAATGTTTGGTCGAATAATATCGAGAAATTCTGTGTATTACTTTTCATTAATTTCTAAAAAAATATTCCTAACTAGTTGTTTTTTATTATCGTATTTTTTTTAAAATATGAGATATGCTATATTTATGGGTTAAAGTTGTCAATATCAGGGATAAGGCGTATGTATTTATAAATGAGAACATTGAGGTGAAGAAGGAGCAGCGGTAATCGTTAGGATTGATGATTGCGTTTAAACATCAACAGACGGTCAACGCTTGATATATTTCGGACTTTTTTTAAAATAAGATTTAGTTTAGAAGTTAAGATATAAGTAGAAAGGTATATAAATGTATGGGATATTAATATAACTTTTATAAGCAAATTTTGACCTTCGGACTGGACAACTTGTAGAATAATATGGATGTAAATCAAGTTATTTGATACTATTACTAGTATTATATATGTGTGAAAAATATTTTAAGAATCAAAATCTACGATAGATTAGTAGAAAGATATATAAGAGAGTAAAAAGTATAACATATATATATATATATATATATATATATATATATATATATATATATATATATATATTCAAAGTGTATATAATTGTCTTTTTTTCCCCAAGTAAAATGTGTATTTTTCGTATTAAATATTTTGATAATTATCTTCTTATAACAATCGGTTTATTATGGTTAGTTAGTTACATTCACTTTTGCACCAATACTGTTGGCAAACGTAGGAACACATCTCTTCTTCCCCCATGTATGGGTTAAATAGTAGGGTAGTTTCAGCACCAACTTTATTAGAAAGTCATCCCAGAATCATATGTATTCCTGATGATGCTCATATTGTACAATCATTGAAATGTTAATGGTGTTCACATTTAAGTGCGATCTCGAATTGTGGGCTTTATGATGTCGACTGAGTTCGAATAAAAAAGAAATTGGAGAAATTCTTCGTTCATGTGTTCCTTGTTCACATATTTATTGCAACGTGTGATGAGGTATCAAAAATATGAGAGTGAATACATTATTGATGACTTTCAATGTTTCGGTTGCGTGTAAGCACAACATACCCAGAAACCCATATATGGACTTCAGTTTCCTTCCAAATAGAATAATCCATCGCCATGTTCTACCGAATGGCCAGTATTATACAAAACGACTTTAGTGTGCTGACAAAATATTAGGCATTCCAACCGATCTCTGAAGCATAATTTTCCGTTTCCAACGGTGCGCACGAGCTGTTTATTTTACATCGTGTATACCTGACCTGTTTAACTCTGTATATAACCACACACATTGACGTATATATATATATATATATATATATATATATATATATATATATATATATATATATATATATGTGTGTGTGTGTGTGTGTGTGTGTTCTTTTTTTACTTTGCTTTATTTATTTGTCTCTAATGTTCAGCAGAGCTCAAGATTCAGTTCGCCACGTTCTTTTTTTTTCCGTCTGCCAACCTGTCTGTCATGTTTAATTCCGTGTCCCCCCCTCCACCACAAAAATAGAACAACGCTTCACTGGACAGATGTTTGCCTATTATTCATTTAGATTCTTTTCATAAAAGTTACGCTCTAAGTGTGTGGCTTACTGGCCGGGTGGATGGCACTGAATCTAGTTTCTGTGTACAGCTGTTTAGGCCTACATTTTATTTTGCGTGACATTATGTAACGACTGAATATGTTTGTGATTTTATCACACAGATTTCCCAGGATCCATCCCAAATTCTGATTGGGTAGGGCTTTTTAACAAATGCTTACCTAAAGGAAAAACAACAACAAAAGAACAAAAACCCAAAAAACAAGACACGTTATCATAAACGTGTATAGTTTAGTCTCTTGTCTTAACATCATTCAGCACCATTCAATTGCATGTCTACAAACGTCAATTAGCATACTATAATTTGAGTATCGATTACATAAAATATCTAAATTACTCAGATTATATCATTCACAAATGATTGATTGACTTGTTTTTACAACACTTTGTTGATTATTTAAAAGAAAACATTTCTTGAATTGTAAGAATAATTAGTTTGCGTGTGAATTTTGCATTAATGTTTTGTTTAGATAACAATGCTTTTTGGCAAATGAAACGAATGACAACACATAAACCCAAAGAATAAATTGATAACTTAGTGCGTTTTGAGATGAAATATATAGAATTCATAGCGAAATAAAAATAAATATAGAGGAAAAAGCTATATAAATGGAAAAAATGTTATAAACAACGTGTTTCGGCGACGTTTGTTGTTCTTGGCTTCTTCAGGTTTGGATTAGATTCTGACCTGAGGACGCCAGGATGCTATAAAGTCAAAAAACAATCTTCATTGTTTTTTTTGTTTTGTTTTTTAATTCAGTCTTATTCTTCTACTAGACTGGTTGCAAATAAAGGCTAAAGAGCCAAGTTCGATCTGTTATTTAACACAAGAATGAATGAAAAGATCTCGGCTGGACGTTATGCCGTTCCAAGCATTTAACCATTACAGCATTAACACCATTTACCGGCCTGAATAGCTGAGAAGGCTCAAAGAAAACATGTGTCCTCCAAAAGGGATCGAACCTTTATTCTACACGGAATCGCCATATAGCGTGACGTGATATCTCATTTAGCTACAAAAGAAACGTCTGGGTAGCAAATTTAAATAACTGTTTTTGTAGTTCAACAACAGTAATTTAACCTCGCTAAAGAATAAAATTAACGTATACACAAAAATATATTACAATAATTGTCGGACTTAGTGAATTTCAGAATGTATTATGTCATTAGTTTGGAGAGAAATCATGGGAAGTTTGTAGTTCAAAAACAGTAACTTAACCTTACTAGCCAGGGGCTTCCTCTGTAGATAAATAGTATAGCACGTCAGGCTATATGGGGGTTATGTGTAGGATACTGCTTTATTTCCTGTCGGAAGACATATTTTTTTTTAGATTTCTCCGACAATTATGCTGGTAAATGTTGTTAATACTGTTTATTATATACATGTCATATACGTAAATGTGTTTATCTATAAAAAACTAACGTATATATAAATATAAATCTATAAAATGCTTCTCACTTCTTTGTAGAAAAATACCATCTCTTCACTTGGTAAATTATTTTTTGGGGTTTTACATTCAGAAACTTTGCATTAACTATCACTGTGCTATGGGCCCATAAGTGATTTTTAAGTTTCACTTTTACCTCACTTGCGCATGTAGAAAACATGAAGTTTGTCTGTGTCGCCTGCGTTGGAAACTTGCCTGTCCCTGTGTACAATCATGTGATGTTTGAGTCCCGCAACAGATTTACAGACTTTGTCACAAAACCCGCACAAGTAACCTGCAGGTCTTTTTGGTTGTGTTGCATTCACAGGAGTTTGCACCTAACCTCTGTTGTGTTATCTCACCATACGTGACTCGATATATATATATATATATATATATATATATATATATATATATATAAATAAAAAAAAAGAACAGTAAGATATATAATCCGATGTTCTTATAGATATTTTTATTTTTACAAAATAGTGCACGATGTAAATTTACAGAGCATAAATATTATAAATTAATTGATTTAAAATATGTTTTTTTTTCGCTACACAGTTCTAACCATGTTTCAAAAATGGAAGCTAAAAGCCCCGAATTTAATTTACAAAATGAAATTCGGGGCTTTTAGCTTTCATTTTTGTTGTGGTAGGATCCACCTAATTTGCATAGTGGAGTACCGACCATATAAATATGGTTGGTACCGGGAAGACGGTGGAGGAATCAAGAGATTCAATCCAGAGACTCTGCCCGACTGCGACTAAGTCAACACATTCTCCAGGAACGGTCTTCCCAGGAATATACAAAAGACGATATGTAAATATTGTGTACACTTTCTTGTTTCAATACATTTTGTTCTAAGTACATTTTGTGTTTCATTATTATTCCATGCATTAGTCAAGTTTCAACAATTTTTGAAACATGGTTAGAACTGTGTAGCGAAAAAAAACATATTTTAAATCAATTAATTTATTATATATATATATATATATATATATATATATATATATATATATATGTAGTTTCAAGCCACGCTATATTTATGGGTAAATGGCTATATCGGAAATAGAGCGTATGTAAATATAAAAGTGGACTCTTTCAAAACCAAGTAGCAAAAGTGTTTCCTGATTCAATACAAACTTCAGGCCATGTGTGTTGCGTTTTGGCTGGACTATTTATATAGGTAAGTGGTGCATTATGGATAGTAGAGCCTATTATATTGGCTTTGACGGTTATATTTGGGAGGTAATATTTATTTTAATTTTGTGATCACTAAGTAGAAATAATTGTGAATTGTAATGTGGTTATTTATCAAATATTTACTCATTATATATTATTGATTACTGAATTATTTGTTGATTATTATTATTACATTTAGTTGTTTTTTTATGTATTCATTCGTGGTCTCTTAATCTGTTCATAATCTACTTAATATATTTTTTCAATTTAATGAGACTGTTGCCGCTTGGTGTTGACCTGAGTGTCTACTTTGATGTTTATATTTACATAAGATCTATGTCAGATATTGAGTACATTAACCCATAAATATAGCATA